>JAODOK010000014.1:39581826-39592794 GCA_027576575.1 Netuma bilineata
GTAGACGCGGAAAAAAGTGAGAACGAAAACGGACTTTTGCGTTTTTGTTTCAGACCGTCCCCGTGTAAAGTGGGCCTAAGAGTCAAACCCAAAGCTTTGGAGTTGAATTGACACATTGAAAATAATTCGCTCCACGCGAATATGGCAAATCTGAGTCTTTTAGTTAGTTAGAGAGAAAGTCTGTAGATATTTGCCTTTATTTTGAATGTGACTGACCAGAATTGAACAAATCAGGGATTTGGTGAAGATAATAGAGTTTAAAAAAAAAAAAAGTATGGAATATTTTTTTCAGAACTTCTATTAATTTGGGTGTCTTAGTAAAAAAAAATAAATAAATTCATATTGTATCCTCATGGTATGATCAGTTAGAAAAGTGGGTTATGCTGTTGGAGGAAAATAATCAGCAACCCATTCTTATGCGTTTTATTCCTCTAATTCAACAGCAGTTTGCCGACGATTGCAAATTTTTATTAATATTTATTCAAGAATGTTACAGGATAATTTTTTATCCATTTACAGTTGCATATAATGTTGTGGAATAGCGGTTAAAAAGAAATCACTGAATTAATCAGTCAACAACATCTGACCAATCAGAATTAAGCACTGAATAGTGCTGTTGTGTATATATTAATATTAATAATGTTCTATTACTGTTGGTGACCTCTTATTTAACTAACTCAAGTCATATTAGTTGATTAAAATGCTGTAAAGAAATACTTTTATGTGGTTTTTTTGTGTGTTTAAAAAAAAAAAATAATAATCTAAATAATTATTAGTAGTAGCTATTTTCTTTCTTCGCTTATGTTATCCTAACCCAGCAGAGCTATAATACAGCCCAGATTAACATGCTTACTTGTCTAATCCTTGGTTAAGGAGCTAACATGGTTAGTGAGTTAAACACTCTGTCTGCTTCGAAGCGTATAGAACCTGCCGTAAACCGCACATAGCTCTGAAACTCCTCATCAAAGCAAAGTGAATGGACGTCATCCGGTTAAATGCTGAAGTCGAGCCGTGTCAAACTTCCTTCTCGTGTTTTCCTTCTGTGAATAGCTTTGCTTTTGCTTCTGGCTTTGTTCTTGGTGCCGTGTCCCTTTTTTTTTTTTTAACTTTTATATTTTTACCTTCCAATGCTGCTGCTTTATTAGATGCTTTTTGTCTTGCACTGATCCTCTTCTATCATCATCAGAAAAATATCGTGTTTCTCCATTTCGTTTCTGACAGCCCAAAAGCTCCGCGCACTAAGCTTTCATTCAGATCATTTATGTTCATGTTTAGTTCCTTTGCTGTCCACGTCTGCCGCTCTTTTTGTTTTAACTCATATACATGAGACATGAACATGAGTAATAACACACGAGCATCAGTTATCCTCAGACATGTCCATAGGGAGCCAAGGTGATGCATTTAATATATAAGCATCCCTGTAGTTAAATTTAAATCGTACACGGATACTTTGATTTGTATCAAGAAATTGACTTTTCTTAGAATTTAGCCTAATAGGCGAGAAGTAGATTTTGTTCCACTCTGGATTAAACACCTTCACTAGCAAGAAATATTTCAGTTATTAATTTTCACGACTAATTCATGACTAGCTGCAGTTGTGTGACTTGTCAGAGGAAAATCTGGCTCACCCCAGAAAAAAAACCCAAATAAAGCCCATAATAATCTCCAGGATCCACTTTAAGTTGGAGTCATCGCAGTTCATTTAAGGTTACAGCAGTGGAAACCTCAACTCCACAGTGAACTCCATTTCCATTGCTATGTCTTGCTCTTTGGCTCCCTCTAACGCCGCTGTAGCTCACTGCAGCAAGCCAGAGCGTGAGATTGAAGCCTAACTGGGATGAGATGAGACTGGAGCACTGTGAATGTGCCTTCACTGATGTCTTAACTCTTTCACCGTGCCCCTGTTTTTCAGGCTGGATTCAGAGAGATAAAATTCCCCCTTTAGCCTCAGAGCGGACCTCCAGGTGCTCATTAGGGCTTTTCACCACCGTCACTGTTCCCTTACACACCTAGTCTGATGTGATGTATATGAGAATATACATGAACATGAACACCTCGATATGCTCTGTGTGCTTCGATTGTATTTGTTGAGCATGTTTATAACAGGAAGCCCCTAAATCCCGGTCTCTTTTTTTTTTTTTGGCTACAGGAACGAACAGCACAACCACAGTGGGCGGGCAGGGGCAGAACCAAACACAGCCTCCTTCCACTGCATCCCAGAGTCGCAAGGGCACGTTCACCGACGACCTGCACAAACTGGTGGACAACTGGGCCAGAGATGCCATGAACCTGTCACAGGGCAAGAGGGGCTCAAAACCCCAGCACCAGGCCCCATCCCAGGGCCACAGCTATGAAGTAAGATACCGCACTCGCCCCCGAGAGCCGTCATTCTTCTTCTTCTTTTTTTTTTTTTTAAATCCAGGAAACAATGAATGTAGTGAACATTTTGATTAATTTTTTTTTTCTAATCCAGTAGACTCATGAGGAGCTTGATTACATATGGTCAACTTTGGCTCGGACTAGAAGGTAGCGTCTATTTAGTAACCCTAGTCTAAATCAAAACGCAGTGCCTGAATAGTCATAGAAAAGGCTGAGAAGTCAATGTCAGCATAAATATATAAATACAGTCGTGTGCAAAAGTTTGTATACCCATGGTTTTTAGGTTTAAAAACCCTCCAAACATATCTACCACTGATCTCTATAAAAAATAAGGAGCTTCATATTTTACAAATGAGATGTCTATGTAGACAAGACAGCAAAACATTTTGACTTCTTTGTTTTCTTTTTTTTCCGCCCTGGACTTATTTTGAACAAGGCAACCTATAAAATATAGTAGAGTTATAATAGATATTCCAGAAATATACTGGTAGTAACCCTTTTAAAACTGAGAGGATCGAAAGATTGGGTACAAGACATCAGCGACTGTTATAGAGGCAAAGGGTTTGGTTTTTACTCTTAATATCCATACATCCATTTAATCGTTTTTGGTGCTGCATTTTTAAAAATAACTATATCATTATATATTTAAGTTATTCCACAAAATCAAGTCGTACATGAGCTGATAGTCGACGAGGTGCGTAGCACCAAGTTGTCCATAATCCATGTATGATGAGATTGAGAGGAATAACTGTTTTATTCTCTCCACATTCACTGGATTTTGAGAAACGGAGCATTTTTATTTTTTGCAAATTCGATAAATAACTTGTCCGACAAAATCATTTCCGCTTAGAATATAAACAAACTGGCGAAACGACAGGAGCAATTTGTGAAATGTGATAATTCTTGGAAAATTAAAGAGATGTTCTTACCATCAGATACTTTTTATTCCTTTTTTTGTTTTTTTTTTTTGGTGTTTTGTTCTTGAGTAGAGTTTTTATTTTGTCCTCGGTTGGTTCAGGAACACGCTCCGCCATTTTGTTTTTCTCTACTCACAGTACTGTATATGAGCTGATATCCCAGTAGCAGAGTAGCCAATCAGAGCGCACGATTGCTCATATCCAGTGAATGTGGATAGAATAATACACGTTATAATAAATACTTCATTGTTCAAAGCCCTTAAATATGATGGTGCAGTGATTTGATTATATTAATGAGCTTATCGAGAATGAACCTTGATGAAGATTCTGATTAACTGCAACTGATGAGCAGCACTTGTATTTAAAAAAAAAAAAACCCACATTGATTTAAATTGTGAACACATGATCATTTGGTTGACCATGGCCTCATGAGTCAAGCAAAGAAAACAATTAAGGCGATTGGTTTTAAGGACCGTCAACTTCATGGAAGAAATGTGGTCAGAAAAATAATCTTGACTGACCATGATCAGAGACCACTTAAATGCTTGAAGTCAAATTGTAAAAAAAAAAATCAAAATTATGACAACTATGTTTCTTAGTGAAAGTAAGAGCATTTCTACACCCTGAATGCAACGAGAACTCGTAGGATCAGGACGAAACAGCTCTGTGACCAGAAGAAACCACTTGTGACGAAACCAACAGTGTTTTCGTAAGGTGTTGGGTCACCACTAGCCACCAGAACAGAACAGCTTTAACATGCCTTGGCATCTATTATACACGTCTCTGGAACTGTACTGGGCTGATGAACACCATTGTTTCAAGAGTTTTCCCACAGTTGGTGTTTCGATGATGGTGGCAGTAACACGTCACTCCAAAATCTCTCATTGGTGTCCAGTTGGGTTGAGATTAGCTGACTGTGAAGGCTTTACATCATGCTCATGAGCCCTTATTCCCTGTGGATGGGGGTGGAGTCATCCTGGAAGAGACCCCACCCCCATCAGGATATCATGTTTCTATCCTGTGAGAAGAACTGCGGTATTGATTTGCAATGCCACTTCATGCAGACTAGCTGTAAGTGCTCAAGTTGCTAAGCGAAGATGTTTAGTTTACAATGCGAGCTCTCTGAAGGGAGCTGCGTGTCAGGATGAGAATAAAAGTAATCAGATTAGCTGATTTCTGGAATGGCGTAAACAGTTACATTATTGAGTTGCAGTATTGGCTATGTAATTGTCATCAGTACCGGATTACATTTGTAATCTTTCCAGCACTGTAGACAGAATCCTGTTACACCGACTCCTTCATCCCCTCTTGAGTTTATGCAGCCTGTCAGGACTCAGCGCTGTGTGTTTGTAATAGTGAAGCAAGCTGTGAGCCAGAGTTCCACCGCGTGGGCCTCTGAGAGGGTTGATGAAACATTAACTGGTTTCTAGTGAAACGCCGCTGCAAAAGGAGACGAGAAACTCTCTAACCACCCAGTAAGATCTTATTGGGCAAATTGGATGGTGTATCCATAACTCAAAGGCGGTGGAAGAGGCAGAAGGGTAAGATTCGGGTTTTAAAAAAGTGGAACGGTTGTTCCGACCAATGTCTGTCACTTCAGCAGAAAGTATTAGCGTCAGAACCGCAACCGCTGAGGAGTCTGTGAGAACGGTTCCGAGCCAGAACGCTAAACCTCTCCTTACATGAATACATAAACCCGCCATTGGCTTTTTTTGATTTATTCGTCTCATTCACTCGCGCTGCGGAAAGAGGCCGATCGCAAACGAAAACCATGGTGTAAGCGAGCTGGAGATCACCCACCTTTACGAATACATAACAGAGCAAAACTACTGAAGGGTCCAATAAATCGCAAACCTCAGCGCTGAGTCATGAAGGTTTTATTCAGCTTCAAACCTCAGGCTCATTTTCACCACAGAAACCTTTTGAGGAACTTTTTCAGGAACCCAGGTTATTTGAAGCCGCATTCCCATTTTCAGATCTTGAACCGAGGTTTGTGCAGAAGAGTGTACTTTTTTTTTTTTTTTTGGTGGACCAGGAACTTTTGGGGTGGAGCTTAATGGACTGAACGTCACTGATTTGGTCCAGCACGAGCCTCACAAAATGACGAGCACTCATGCGTGGCATTTTATAAACCTCCATTGAGCTAAAAAGCAATGGTGGTGTTGGTTTGATATCGGAAGTAGAATGGGAACGTTTGCATGACGCTTTATTTAGTTCGTAAATGCGTGAAGTAGCACAATGCTTGAGAAAGTGGTGAAAAAAAAGACTCGTGAAGTTTCTCAGCCGATATAAAACCTTTATACATTAATGTGAACATCACATTAATGCAGTAAACTTGATGACATGCTGAAATATCTGCTCTGTAGCACAGTGGGTGGGTTGTTTGTTTTTTTTTTTTTGAAATGTAATTGTCTGCAGTTCCTGTGGTACAGTGAAAATGCGAGACACGAACTCGCTCAGCAAGTGTGTAATTCTTGCTTTGAAGAGTTCCTCAAAAAGTTCTCGAACTTTGGTTCTCCAAAGCCATCTCATCCAACAAAATCCTGGTTTTTGTGTGCGCTTTTCTGTTTATGTATCTTAATGGAAACCAAATGCCCCCACAAGGATAAGGAATATATGAAAGTTTTGAGCTTGTGGGGACATTTGGCTGGTCCCCAAAAGAAAAACTGCAGCTTTTATTTAAACAAAAATGAACAAAGCCAAAATGTTTTCTTTTGGTTCCTGAGGTTAAGGTTAGGGTTAATTTAGTTGTAGCATAGCATTAAGTCACTGTATTGTAATCATGACAGTGGAAGGTCCTCAAAAGGATGTGTTAAGATGAACATGTGTGGTGAAACCTATGATTTCTGATGTATTTGTCTCTGTGATTTGACTACGAGCTGCTCGGTCTTGTCCGTCTCTTAAGTGTGTGTGTATGACCTGTGCGTCTACAGATGGAGGAGCTGCTCGGCGCGATGGAGAAGGTGAAGCAGGAGCTGGAGTCCATGAAGGCTAAGCTTTCGTCCACGCAGCAGTCGCTGGCGGAGAAGGAGGCCCACCTGACCACACTGAGAGCCGAGCGCAGGAAGCACCTGGAGGAGGTTCTGGAGATGAAGTAAGAGTCTGTTCTCGGACAACGTTTATTTTCGAACCTCATGTGGTTCCTTAAAAGCACTAACCTGTCATGGTAGAGGAGGTTATGATGTAAACTCGCTGCTGGAATGATTAAGGGTTTGATGGGAAGTTGTGAAGCTTTGTGTTGGATTAACCTCCAGTTCAAGTCTGTTGTCTTATCATCCGGAATTTAGCGAAGCTGAATATGTTGCGAGTCATAAGACACATGCATACGTTTCCTCCATACTAGTGTGTGGTGATCTGGAGAAGCAGCAAGTTCAACAGGAACCAAACAATTTTCTGAGTGCCACTTGAAACACTTTAAATGGCTTTTCCTCTCCCACAGTACAGACACGCACATGAAGTGCAATCCAAGCATCTCTCCCACCCTTACTGTCTATTTTCTGAGACTCCTTTTTCACACTTTGACACACACACCTCTATCTTTGTCTCTCAGCTCTAATCATGCCTTAGTCTTATTTATGACAGCGCTCTAGTGTTCTACTTGTCTTATCTCTGGGAAGGAAGAAACTCCTTGACTAAGCCAGCCATTCGAAGGTGACTCATAACTTTTAAAGGTCCCAGCATTGAGCCTTGCTCTCTGGACACAATTAAAGCAGGTCTACGTGACCTGTTTTTTGAACTGGAAAGACCAAACTTGGGCCACCAAAAATAAATGTTCTTCATACATGTTCATTTGTAGCGCACACAGAGATTAAAGCGCGTTTCTTTTTCTTTTTTTTCCCCAAAATATGCGTGTAAAATTCTGAGTAGGCGTCCATGAGCTGGCAATATTGTCCCCTTCTTAATGCTAACAGTACAGCACATGCCAGCTGGTGTACATGGAGAATATAAAACAAGTGTCGAAACATTAGGGAAAAATGAGTCAGAACTGGCATTTTAAGGACTTTTCCAGCAATTTCCAAAGGTCTGCAGTTTCTTGGGGATGGCTTCGACGCACACGTGTAGCGTTCCTGCTCGTATTTTTATTTTTTATTTTATTATTTTTTTGAGACGTGACCGCAAAAATAAAGCCAAGACCCTTGCCCTGTTTCTGCTGCTTAATCTGAAAGAAGGAAAATAGAAACA
The DNA here is from genome assembly GCA_027576575.1 of Netuma bilineata. NCBI lineage: Eukaryota > Metazoa > Chordata > Actinopteri > Siluriformes > Ariidae > Netuma > Netuma bilineata. The sequence goes on from JAODOK010000014.1 coordinate 39,589,305, forward strand.
GGCCTCAGAAGCAACGTCCAAACATGGCTGTCAGAAAGCTTGACGTTGGCTTCGGTCAGACAGGGAACGCTGTTTATTTACTCCGCCCTCGCACTTAAGAACGCTCTTCCAAAATAAAAATGTCTTCACCCTGAGAAAATACAGCCATGACTGCTGGTCTGATGCATCCTGTATCAGAAGGAAGACAGGGGTCCTAGGGCTAGGGGGGGAGGGGTATGTGTTTTTTGGTAGTAAGAGGAACAAGAGCACTGATGAAGCTCTGTTAGTCACCATGAAACAATCGACTGGAGGAATCGTCCGAAAAGACACGTAATGACGTGTACTGATGGAAATCCGTAGTAGAGAACTTGTAAAGCTCATTCAGTGATGGTGAGGAGAGAAGCAGGAAAGATGAGGACTTTGACACGTCATTCCATCTTCATGTTTCTTCTCCATTTCACACAGACTAAATGTCTTTCTGTCCGGTTCTCTGTTCCCTGTGCTCCAGATGTGATTCGGTTTAGATCCTGTTGTACTTTGAGCTTGTCTGATGTGGCTAGGTTTTCTCACTGTACGTTTTTTTTTCCTTGCATTCTTTTGTCTCTCTCTCTCTCTCTCTCTCTCTCTCTCTCTCTCTCTCTCTCTCTCTCAGATCACAGCTCAAAGTCCTAGCTCAGTGTTAGTAGAGATCAGTCGTCTCCCTTCGAACAAATGTTTAACTCTCATCCCACATTTGTTTGGAAGCAGGGAACATGTTTGTGGACCCGTCGGGAGACGGCTGTTGACAGGGGAATAAGTCTTAATGAAGAATTCCTCAGATGGTCAAATGGAAGCATTTGACTTGTGGTGTTTCGGGACTGCTGTCTCCGGAATTGGAGCAGGAAACTATAAGGGCCTGCGTTTGTAAAATAGCAAGCATGCAAGAGAGTCTGTAGAGTCTATTTGGATAAACAGTTCTGCAGAAAAAGCTTGCGTGGCCATAGGATAAAATAAATGAGGCACAGAAATGTAACTTGAATGTATTCGGTGTTATGAATGTTCCTTAGTTGGTATAAGTCACCAAGGTGGCTAACCTTATTAAACTGTATTAATTGGGGGAATGGATATCTGTTCCCCATTTCTGAATGTGTTGTAAGTAAAAGAGAGCATTTTGGAGCATTGCTGGGGAAAATGATCAACAATGGGATAGCGTGATATGGCCACACAGGAAGTAAAGATGCTACGTCCATCCATTTTCTTCCGCTTATCCAAAGTCGGGTCGTGGTGGCAGCAGGCTAAGCAAAGTATTCCAGTCGTTCCTCTCCCCAGCAACGCTTTCCAGTTCCTCCTGGAGGATCCTAAAGTGTTCCCAGGCCAGATGAGATGTATAATCTCTCCAGCGTGTTCTGGGTCTACCCCGAGGTCTCCTCCCAGTTGGACGTGCCTGGAAAACCTCCAAAGGAAGGTGCCCAGGAGGCATCCTAATCCGATGCCCAAACCACCTCAGCTGACTCCTTTTGACATGAAGGAGCAGCGGCTCGACTCCGAGATCCCTCCGGATGTCTGAGCTCCTCACCTTATCTCTAAGGGTGAGCCCAGCCATCCTATGGAGAAAGCTCATTTCAGCTGCTTGTATCTGTGACCTCATCCGTTCGGTCACTACCCAAAGCTCATGACCATAGGTGAGGGTTGGAACGTAGATTGACTGACTGGTAAATCGAAAGCTTTGTCTTCCGGCTCAGCTCCCTCTTCACCACGACGGTCCGGTGCAACTCCCGCATCACTGCTGACGCCGCCCCAATCCGCCTGTCTGTCTCGCGCTCCATTTGATCATCGCTCGTGAACAAGACCCCGAGATACCTGAAATCCTTCACTTGGGGCAGCAACTCACTCCCAACTCCTCTTTACAGACACACTATTGTGTATTTTGTAGACGTGGTTTTAAAGCACAATGGAGATTACTCAGTGCAAACAAGAATTCCAAGGTATACTGCAGTAGGTTAGTGTTGAAATGATGTACCTTGATGTTGGTAGTGGAAACAGGAATATTCTGCAGCACTCCTGTGAATTGGGAACCCTTGCTGCATTACATGGTCTAATGCTCAGCATCCAAGTTAGTTGTAAGCTACATGTAATGAATCCTAATTAACCCACTCCATATATAAAGCACAAGTGAGTTCATGTTTAACGTCACGCTTCATGTGTTTTTTCTATGAGCGTACATTCTTGGGAATAGAGAGAGCAAAATTTTCCTTGTTGCCGGGATGGTACCATTAAGGATGCATCTTTTACTTGGGAAGGTGCATGTTGTGCAAATATATTTATGTAAAGTGGTCCTTAACGTCCAATTACGTCCCTTCAGTTATTTTTAAAGCTCCACTCTATTCAAATTTCCAGATGAATGGTGCATATTGCAGCTCCAAACGATGTACATTTGATGGCACCTTCTTAGTGACAAGAAAAAGTATAGCCTGGCACCTTTGTTTCCAGGAGTGTAACAATACCGGCTCATCTATTTTCCATGTCATACAGTACTTTTGCGCATACCATACTGTATGTGGGTGCATCTGTACCCGTTTGAAAAATTGCAAGTTCTTTGAAAATGTCCCCGTGTCCTTGTGTAGCTGCAGTGGTGTAGAACATTGAATGCTTAATGAAGATCTTGTCTTGAACAAAGGCTTATGTCAAGGAGAATTAAATCTGGGCTCGACTCCCACTCGAGTGTGCTCCTTTAATCACATCACTAGTCTGAACTTCTAAAAGCAGTGATTAATGAAATTGATGAAAATGGTACATCTCTTTGGCTTTGTCTCAAACCAGGCATTGTCGACCATTGTGGTACGTGGACATTTGTAAGGTAGTAACATCTTGAACACAAACAGTTAGCACACTGACAAATCACCACATGGTCTTTGAATCTTTAGAGCAGGCTCCACTTCTAAAATCCATAACGTTTCCCTCAAACTGCCTGAGGACAAAGTTTTTTTTTTATTTTTTAAAAAGTACTTCCATCATGTGGGTATTTATTGAATGCTGCATCTCACTGAAATTCCCATTGTGAACAGGAAGAGCATGTAAAGTGTTTAATTTATGGCACAATATGTTCTTTTTTTTTTTTTTGTAGTGGATCTGCTCGGTTTGTTGAAATGGCGCTCGAACACCAGCCTGCTCCAGCAGAACCTGTGTCAGCTGATGAAGGTGGACGGAGGAGAAGTGGTCAAGGTGCGTATGCTGTTGCTAAGACATTAGCCCTGATGATTAATGACTTAAGTCATTGGCCAAGGTTCTATAATGTAATGATGTATAAAACAGGAAGTGGCCATAAAACATTTTCCATTTCAGTGATTGCTCTGAAAAACCCTTTTTTGTGTGTTTATCAATAACATTTCCAGTGGGCGTTTCTAATGGAAGTACTGCAGCGAAAAGTTTATTCTTGGATAAAATATCATAAGATGTACAACCCCGATTCCAAAAAAGATGGGACAAAGTACAAATTGTAAATAAAAACGGAATGCAATGATGTGGAAGTTTC
>JAODOK010000014.1:41061962-41073635 GCA_027576575.1 Netuma bilineata
GGGGGAAACCGGAGCACCCGGAGGAAACCCACGCGGACACAGGGAGAACATGCAAACTCCACACAGAAAGGCCCTCGACGGCCACGGGGCTCGAACCCGGACCTTCTCGCTGTGAGGCGACAGCGCTAACCACTACACCACCGTGCCGCCTACACGCATTTTATGACAATAAAATTCAAATGCAAGGTGAACAGAGACTAAGAGCTTGTTAATAACTGTTGTAAAATGTACATCATGTTTCCTGACAACAGAGCCTTGGTAATAATTTTAACCTAAATTTTCTTATTCCCAGAGTATCCAGTCTGCAGACACTCTCAAACAACTAAAAGAAAGAAATCAAGAGCTGCACCAGGAGGTGAGGAAGTGTGACTTTTTCCGACTGGGCTTGATGTGAGATTGACCTTCTGAGAAATAAGTGCTTTTTTGTTTTCATGACCTTAAATTCAGTTATTAATCGTTCTTGCAGAGTGTGGAGCTTTGGAGTGGTGTATGATGCTTTCTAGTTTCTATGCTGCAGTTTTAATTTTTCAGTTTCAGTTGCCCCCTGACAGCTCCAGGGTCCCTGGTCTGATCCTAATTAATCCAATCTGGATTACTGTCTGTGTAAAGTTTTGCATATTTTCCTTGCTTGCATGTGATTTTTCCTCTGGGATCTCTGGTTTCCTTCTGCCTCCCAAAAATATACAAGTAGGTAAATCAGTGACTCGAAACTGGCTCTAGATATGAAGTGTGCACATGTGCATGTTCCAGGATCAAGCAGTGAAGGTGAATAAAGGAATGACCCTTAAAAATATGAGAGCTTGGCATCATGTTGCAGCTGTTACCCAGCTTGGGTATAGTGTGCCTTACAGCTTTATACACAGTATATGGAAGCATGTGTGCTTGTGCACTAAAAGGATATGGCCTGTCTAGGCCACTATCAAACTAATACGTAGACACAAAATACATCTTAACCAAAGGTTTTACTGTGAGGCCACCTGTACCTTCTTTTGTTCCTGACCACCAGGGCAGGTTCCTTGCTGAACCAGTGGGCTAGTATTCCTTTTTGCTTGCTTTCCTGCTGAATATCAATAGCAAAGTCATCATGTAGCAGCATGGGTACTGTATCAAGTCTCATAGCTTGCTATGAATTGTTGAACAACAGTGCACTGAAGTACAGAGTTCAGAAGACCTTGCTACAGCATAAAAATTTTTGCACTGTGAACAGTGTTTTTTCAATTTTTTTTTCTATATAACTTAAAATAAAAAAAGGTGTATGTGGCAGCATTCATTGCGCACTGGGGCTAAATTGATGCTTTGCCATTGGGCTAGTCATAACTTTTCTTAAAGGTGCCAGACATCTATAACCTTCACACAACACAATGGTTCTGCAGTTTGGCCTGGGCTTCAGGCGGAAGGGACTGAAGATGATGAAAAAAACGAGGGTGCCAGCTGTTTGTGTGCTTTGGGGAGAACAGTAAAGGGGCTCCACTGCCTAAAGGCAGATCAGGTCATTGGGTAAAGGAACTGAATGCATAAGCGTATTTGAATGCAACTTAAGAGGTGTCTTCTGACATTAAATGCAATTTCACTTGAGCTAGGGCTACACTAAAGGTGCAAATGTAATTCACTTTCACCACACATACGCGAGCAACATTGTTCACATATTCACTTGGGTATCTTCTGTATCGGTCTCGGATAGTACATAAATATGTGATTTGGGACATAACTTTAATTTGTTTATTCAGCTGGGACACAGTGTCCCATGCTGCAACTCTGCCTCCACTATTTCTGTTGATATTGCACCACACAGACTCACTGCATTAATTTTAGGAAGACGCGCACAAGCGACGTAACAAATGACTGAAGGATATGCATGATGGCCAGCTTGTGTATGTGCAGTTAGCATCATATAAATCAAGTGTAAATCAGCTTTATAAGTATAAAGCGGCCACTGTCATTCAGTATTCAGTAAAATCCTTACATAGTACAGTATTTGATACAGGGCCTCAATACAAAATCAGAATTTTGAAAACAGTCTCAGAAAGATGTGATTTAAATCTTCAGTACAGGGCAGTATCAACAGTTTGTCATTCTCGGCATCGGCACACGTCCCATGTGGGGAATTCTGTGACCGCAAGATGACATCTTTGGTGTTGGTACTCGGCAAGAAATAAGCAAACGGTAATATTCCTAAGGAAACCAAATCACCCTCGTGATCCTTGAGTCGGTTGTAGAACTTCATTTAGATAAGGACACATCTCTAGGTCTCCTTCACCCAGTGCAAAGAACCTAGGGGTTGCGTTCGACGACAAATTCTTCTCCTCAGCGAACATTGCTTCAGTGACCTGGACGTGTAGATTCCTCCTCTACAACATCCAAAAGATCCGCCCTGTTCTTACCACCTGCTCTATTCAGTTCCTGGTCCAAGCACTGCTTCTGCCATCAGACCCCTGGAGCTCGCCTGGTCTACAACGTCCCTCGTTTTTCCCATGTCACCCCTCTGCTTGCCGACCTGCACTGACTACCTATCGCAGCTCGCATCAAATTTAAGACATTGGTGCTAGCTTACCCAGGCTCTCAAGGGGTTAGGGCCAGCATACCTCCAGTGTTTGTTCTACCCTTACATTCCAGCCAGATCCATACACTCCACTACTACTAGTCGCCTGGCCCCTCCTCCTCTCCGCTCCTTCCAAGCCCGCTCAAGACTACTGTTTGTTCTGGTTCCCCGTTGATGGAATGACCTTCCCATTGAGGTCAGAACTGCCGACTCCCTGACCACCTTCAAGCACAGACTGAAGACTCACCTCTTCAGGCTGCACCTCGCCCCTTCTTCCCTGCCCACTGTGTCTCGGTCGAGACCAACCCAGGCTGTGTGCTGTCTAGCCTGGGGTTAGCCGTTTGAGTTCTCTATTTAGTTGTACTTTATATGGTTGGTTGTTTCCTTGGCTGTTTGAGTATTGATACTTCAACAGAATATTACACTCGGTATTGCTGCCACTGGTTCAGCTGGCACTAGAACTTTCTGGTCTAGAACTTCAATACTTCATGTACCTGACTTTTGCACTCGTTGTACATCGCTCTGGATAACAGCGTCTGCTAAATGCCATGTAATGTCACAAAAATAATTCTTTATGAACCAACGTTGTAAATTTGACAAATTTATACGGTCATAAATTGTACACAACGTACAATTTAATTTCACGAGGCCATGAAATTGTAACGTGTGCACACTGTAATTAATTTAAAGGTCAGAATTGTGGGTAATTGAATTTTGGGCGTCTCTGTCCAACTGTCCTGAATTACAGTCGAGTCTGAATACTGCAAGTTTGGAACAGACTCAGTACATGAGCACAAACATTAACTATCAAAGATGAGAGTTTTTAATTTAAGGAATTAATGAGAAACAGGAGAGTCAGATATTTAACAGTTATTCCACAAAATCGAGTCGTACATGAGCTGATGGCGCTATAATCCATGTACGACAAGATTGAGTGGAATAACTGTTTTATTCTGCACACATTCAGTGGATTGTGAGAAACGCAACATTATTTTCATTTTTTGCAAAAATTCAATCAATAAAAACTTTATAAAAAATGTCCGACAATCATGGCCGCTTAGAATGTAAACAAACCGGCAAAATGACAGGAGCAATTTGTGAAAAATGTGATAATTCTTTAAAAAAAAAAAATCCATTCTTACCATCAAATACTTTTATTCCATATTTTTGTTGCCTTTTTTGGGGGGTTTTGTTTTCAAGTCGAGTATTTTTCATCCTCCGTTGGTTCAGCAAAACATTCTGCTATTTTGTTTTTCTCTAATCACGGTATGTGAGCTGATATCCTAGTAGTAGAGTAGCCAATCAGAGCGCACGATTGCTCATATCCAGTGAGAATAAAACTTAATATTTGATGACATATTACAGCACAGAAAGAAGGAAAAAAGGGTCACTGTATTACAATAAGTGCTATAATAACAGTACTCTGTAAATATAAACAGATTGATTTTACACCGCTTTCCCCACTGCGCTTTAGATCAGAGTGGTTGGTTGGACCAAACTGCCCCCACACACACACACACACACCTTGAATTTAATATTAATCTTTCTCTACATCATTTCATGATCCTTTGATGCAAGTCATAAAATCAGATTTCGCTGGAAAACATGAACGCACTTTAGAGCGTGCATCTGATAAAATAAAGTGTTACAAGACGCTACGGTGAGGCCGAGTTTCAATTTACGAAATAACCGCGCACAGAAATGGCAGGAATGCTAAAAAGGTTACCTTGCGTGTTCACAATAATGAATAAAACATGCGCATTTACACGAATGCATAAACCTGGTGGAAATCGAGCAGCGCTTTGTTTTTTTTTTTTTTAAACAACAATAATACCCATGAGAAGGGAAAAGGGCAGTGTAGCCGGTGCTCTGATGTAACTGTTACATTGCTCAAATCTAATAGAAAAGCTATCTGAATGTAAATGGAGCCGTGTTCTGGGAAACTCTTGGCGTGCGTGCGTGCGCGCGCTGAGGAACGCAGATGAGATAGACGGGGCTTGCGCTCCAGGCTGAGGTCTGGTCCTCAGAACAGGAGGCTGAGTGAGAGCTAATGGGAGAAAGCAGAGCTCGTTCGCCTCTTCTTATTTCATTGAACACGCACTTAAGCAGGACCGAGTGACGTTCTGTGTGCGCCGGAGTTATGCAGATGGACGTTTAGTGATGGACAGCCTGCAATTTCAGAGGACGCTCGGAAACGTCTGTAGCCGAGTGGAAAAGGAGAGGACGCTCCTTCTGGCATGGAGTCGGTGTTCACAAATGGAGGTTTGAGTCACTGAGGCACACAGTGTGTGTGCTTTATTACAGGGTTTCTCTGACAGGAGTGGATCACAGCCCTCGCTTGAGGAACAGAAGCACGAGTTCAATGAATCTCAATGTAGTGGAGGAGCATGAGTGCTTACAGATAACACATCTGCTTGAGTGAGGTGACAACTGGTTATTCGGGAGGTGGCATACATGCGTATACTCTCTTGAAAACAGGAGTGTGTGCGATTGCCCATGTGCACAAACACAGCAAAATAAATGTTTTAAAAATAACTTCTCTGGTGAAAATGAAATCATCATCATCTTTTTTCAGCTGTTCCCGTTAGGAGTCACCATAGCCAATCGCGTCCCTCCATCTCACCAACCGTCCTCATGTCCTCCTTCACTACATCCATAAATTTCATCTTCACTCTTCCTCTTTTTCCTTCCACCTGCCAACTCCACCTCCAGCATCCTTCCTAGAGCTCTCCTCTGGATGTGTCCAAACCATCTCAATCTCGCCTGTCTCACTTTGTCTCCCAGCCGTCCTACATGTCCTGTCCCTCTAATGTCTAATTTAATAATGTCAGGTCAGACATCTTGTCTGCCACTGGCACCATGTAATCCAGTACAACCTGTTTCATGGTCAAGTCGTCGGCAACTAAACCAGCAAACCCACCTGGGAACTTGTTTCCCATGGTGAGGAGGGTGAGAGAACACCCTGCAGGACTAAAAACAAGACCTGCACAGGGCGGAGGACCCCTTTACAGGGCAACGGCCGTTCACCGCAGCTGCGCATGCCCCCAGTCGTCGAGGTCTCCTTGCCATTGGATGAAGGTGTTCAACAGCTGAGATCGTCTCATGCTAAAAACCACCGAAGCAGATCTTGTTCTCAGAGCTCAAAAATACCAAATGTTCTCCAGGAGGACAGCGAAAGTGCTTCAAAGGCAATCTGAAGCATCACATGAAGTAATGTAGTATCAGTCCTGATACATAGGAAGACAAAGCAATGGACAGATCTGTCTGGAGATCCACGGATCACAAAGGTACTCAATGTTGAACAACAACAAAGGAAAGATCATCGGGAGCAGCTAGAAAACGTCAGCTGTCTACATCAAGCGATACAAATGATGGTCACTCAGGATCACCTCAACCTTGGCACACGAACACAGCAAGCAGAGATCTGACTCTATACAGAAGGATTGCTGAGAGAGGTCCCGCTAATATTCTCGTTTCTGATCCTGTCCAACTCCCACTGAGAAACTCGACATCTTCAGCTCTGCTCCATTCACATCACTTCAGCCTCCTGGATTTTTGTCAGCTGGAGAAAACGAACGAAGATTATAAAACGTGCAGCGGCCTGGGAAAACCCTTCGGATGTCACCGAGGCTAAATTCTTGAAAACGTCTTAAAAAAAAAAAAAAGTTTTAATAAAAAAAATATATGTTTTCCTCTGCCTATAACGTACCTTTGAAAGCTCAAATTTAAGACAAAAATTTTCCCCTACAACGATGGAGTGATGTTTTTATTTACTTTATAAACTTGTCTAAAGATCATGTTAGAAAAAACCCCATCAGAAATCAGAAAAAGCTTTATTGCCAAGTAATTGCTGCAACTACAAGGAATTTGGCTTGAGTTAAGGTGCTGAATAAATAAATACTACATAACGACAATCTATTCTAATAACGGAGCTACATAAAAAACGGTCCATTCTAAGATATAAAAAAATAAGTAATAAATTAAACAAGACAGAAAATAAGATAAAGCAAATAAACAACTGTGCAAATCAGGTAAACAATAAGAGAAAATAAAATCTGAAAGGTGAGGATAAAGATAGTGATCAGTTTCATCATGAAATCTTATTTAAGTCAGTAAACCACAGTTTCTTTCAGAGAACCAGTGGACTGCGGTATGTCTCGCTTCTCTCTTCACTTTTTGCTGCAACACACACACACACACACACACACACACACACGGTTTCTAACTAGTTCAGGGAGGTGTGTAATTTTAAGAATGATATATAGTACAAAATCTCATCATGTGAAATGTTCACATCTATATACTTTTGAAAAACATTAAATAAAAATAAATAAAACAAAAACAAAAAACCTGTAGGTCATCCTGCAGTTCTTTTACTTATAAACATATAGAACATTTATTCATCCTCAGTAAGGTGTTTTATCCTGGTTGGGGTCACGGTGGATCCGAAGTGTATCCTGGGAACTCTGGGTGCAAAGTGGGGACACGCCCTGGATGGCGCACCAGTCCATTGTAATATATGAAAAAACAATTTTATGTAGTTTTGTTTTATTTGTGCCAAGCTGTTTTGACGAGACAAAAAAAAAAAAGAACTTAAAAATCATACAAACTAGTGTGTGTATATATATATAAAAAATATGCATACTCCCTGGCCAGTTTAATAGGAACTTGCTCTGTTGCATACAGAGATGCTTTTCTGCTCACCACAGTTGTAAAGAGTGATTATACAAGTTACTATCTCTCTCCTTCCTGGCAAAAAAAGCTCGAACCAACCTGTCTATTTCCCTCTGACCTCTCATCAACAAAGCGTTTGTTTTTTCCACCCACAGAACTGTCACTCGCTCACTCACTCAGTCAGTGATGTTTTTTGTTTTCTGCACCATTCTGTGTAAACTCTAGAGACTGTGTTGTGTGTGAAAACCCCAGGAGATCAGCAGCTTCTGAAATACTCAAACCACCAACCACCATCTGGCTCAAACCAACACCCATACCACAGTGAAAGTCAGTCACACTTCACTGTGAGATCACAATTTTTCCCATTCTGATGTTTGAACCTCGTGAACATTAACTGAAGCTCTTGATTTGTATCTGCGTGATTTGATGCACTGTGCTGCTGTCGAGGGATCGGCTGATTACAGAACTGCAGAAAACAAACAGCGGGTGGATGGATGGGTGTTCCTAATAAAGTGGCCAGCAAATGTATGTATCCATATGTTGGGGCCACTCGGGCTCATATTTAAAATTTAGTGTGTGAAAGAAGGTAAATTGTGCAGCAAAATAATCAATCAATATGGAACATGGAACCCCTGGAAAAGGTAAAGCACATTTCATCAGTTGACGTGTCACATGATCACTTTTGGAAACCTTTCTGGCCACGAGCTTCAGCATCTTGGAGGCTGCGGTTTGACTGACTGCCTGCCTGACTGTCTGCATTTCTGTGTATACACACATTTTACTCAACTTCTGAACAGCGTGACACGGAGTTTTTCAAATCAATGACTGGAAAATTTTCCCAGAATGCCATTTTGATGAGTAAAGGAGAAAAACCTCCCCTGTTTGCTGATTGGCTGGAAGGAAAGGTCTGTGGACATGTTTATTGATGAAATGTCCTGACGTTATATGGCTAGCTTACAAGATTGACCTTAATTACTTTATAAAATCGTCTAAAAGTCTAAGTTAAAAACACACACATTTCCGTTTTGCTGCAAAATTATTTGCTCAAGTTCATATCCTTCTCCTCACACACTTCTCCCTTTCCCTCTCATCCTTTTCCTTCCCCCACCAACTGAGCGTCACTACTTTCTCTGCAGAAACACACACTTAACATTTAAAAGCAGAGCGCTCTCACACACACACTCACCTGTTTCGCGCTGTTGACACACTGCAGGTAGAGAGAGGCGAGACTGGAGCACTGGAGTGTTTTCCCAGCGTTCTCTCTGTAGCACTGCAGAATGTGACCCTGCAGCTCGGCACACACAGGACTAATTTCATACCGCCTGCAAACGACCAGACAGAAAGAGCAAGAGAGCGTCAGCGCCATCGTCCATCATCGTTACATTTCTCAGCTTGCAAATGAGACGGCGTTATGAAAGCGTGACAGTGACAGAGGACCTTACAATGACATTCTCGGTGCGTTTTCGCTCAAACATCGGATCAATCGCCGATCAATGTACAGGACTGATCAGTGGAGATCAGGTATGGGAGATAATTGACTTCTCCCAGATGTAGAACTAAAGTGTAACGATACTGAGTGGGAGTTCTGCTCACGCTGAGAGGTGTGGGAGGACCAAACGACAGAGATGGAGCTCAGTCCGCGTTAACATTGTGCACGCAGACGGATTTAATGAACTGACACGTACTCCGACATTAACGAGTCCATGTGACTTCATACTTAAGGCTACGATGGAAAATATAGTTTAAAATAAGACAAAAGCAGGATATTTAAAAGCGGCAATGACTGAATACGAATCGTGAGGTTTTTACGTGGCAGCGTTTCTCTCTTGAACACAAATAACAATAATGCGATTTACTGTAGACAGCTATATTTATATCCCCCCCCCTTTTTTTTTTTAGCATATCTATGTGATCAGTAGAGAGCGAGAGATAGACAGATAGAGACATATAGATAGTGAGAGCAAGAGATGGACATCTAGACAGACAGATACATAGTGAGAGCTAGATAGATAGCTAGATAGACAGATAGACAGACAGCTAGCTAGATAGAGATATATAAACAGATAGACATAGCGAGAGCTACACAGATAGATAGCTAGATAGATACATAGAGCTAGATAACAAGAGTGAGAGAGATGGACAGATACAAAGATAGCAAGAGCTAGACAGATAGCTAGATTAGATTAATAAATAGATTGAGAAAGCTAGATCGATCAATTGATAGATAGAGCCAGACAGATATTGACAGCAGCCCAAGGAAGCCACCACCCAAGCAGCACACCACTCCTCATACCACCGATCTGATGGTGCTGAAGAGACCGCGACACTTCAGCACCACTGTTCTGGACCACCAACGCCAGCATGGCCATGGGGCGGAGCCTGCTGATTACAAACTACTGAAAAAGTGAATGCTGGCTAAAACAGAAGGGTGTCAGCTTTACCTTTTTCAGCAGTTTGTGCTACAGTAACTCTTCTATTCTTCTGGATTGGACCATATGTTCGAGCCTTTGTGCCCCGATGGTCCGAATCAGTGAGCCTTTGACACCCATAACCCTGTCACAGGTTGTCCTTTGGATCCTTGGACCCCTTTTGATAGGTACTAACCACTGCATACTGGGAAGACCCCACAAGATGGGCCACTTTGGAGATGATCAGACCCAGTCATCTCACCATCACTATTACGGCCTTACCAAAAAAGTCACTCAGATCCTTACACTCGCTCATTTTTCCTGCTTCCAACACATCAACTTCAAGACCTGACTGTTCTCCTTCTTGCTGCCTGATCTATCCCAGCCCTCAGCAGGTGCCACTGGAACGCTAGATCATCAGTGTTATTCACTTCACCCGGCTGATTGGTGTAAAGAGGTGCGATCATGAACACGGGTCAGTTGAGTTTCCTCAGAGCATGCTGACTGATACCAAGGAAGATGCCAGAGAAATCAGCGCTCTTTGCTCCCGCCTGATACTACAGCGGGACGACAGACCTGCCACGCAGCCAGCACCCGCCCGTGACCCAGCACTAGGCCAGCTCAAGCCCTCTGCCTCCTGCACCCACTTCAGTCCTCTCACTTCCCTTTTATTAAAAAAAAAAAAAGAGAGCACTGCGCCTTGGTGAACACAGACACTCAACCCGCCACGAGTGCCACACACACACTTTAAAACAGACAAACACAAAGTGAACATCATAGAAGAGTTTAATTTGGACTTGGAAACCAATTAAAAATGATTCATTAAAAAGAATACGTTCATGAATCAAACAGCAGCTCTACTTTAAGACAGACAGACAGACAGACAGACAGACAGACAGACAGACAGACAGACGCCAACACTGTGGAGGAGTTCACTCTAGACTTGTAGGCCAATGGGTCGGATTGATGTAATCGTCTCCAAACAACGATTAATATTTTATTGAAACAGTACAGACAATTTTTTTTTTTTACGACAGTACACATCAAGTAGAAGCAAGAAAATCTTTTTCCATCCCATCAATCCCAAACCACATCAAGATGTCCGTAAAAGACGCAACTCTCTCCTACCCTGGAGAAAATAAACACACAACCCCTTCAGTTAACCCCCATGACCTTTAGGGTAAGTAAAGGCTTTGGGAGGAGACGTTATCTTCCCCTGCTCAGCGCTCTGCTGTGTTGGTTTTTGGGCTCAGACATCAGCGTAAGCCGCCTTGCGCCGCTACACCATCATTATTATGACACACATTGGGGAGGAGGCCTGAAGGGAAATGAACGGAGGACGGCTGTCAAGTCTGTGAAGCTCGATCTGATCTCTGTCTGATCTCTCTCTCTCTCCGTCTCAGAGAAGGGATTCAACCCTCTCGTTTTCTTTTCTTTCTGTTCATTCTCGAGGCTGCTCTCAAACCGCACGGCTCCCGTCAATCATACGAGCTCCTGCTTTCAGTGAAAACACGCTCTTGGGGAAAACTTTAATAGGAAACCGTTACAAAATGACAAGTTTAAAAAGAAAAAAAAAAAAGGCAAAACTTGAGATGCACAGAAAGAAAGAAAGGAAGGAAGGAAGCATCAATAGATGCAGAGATGTTCACAATTTTACCACCACATTATTTCATCAAAATATTTATTGATGCCAATATTCCATACAGCACGACAGGATATATGATCTAGAGCACATTCCCTTTACACATTAAACAAGACTCCTATTGAGACATACAAAGGACAGGTTAAGACAGTGGGGTTTTATCCTCCACGATCCATAATGCAGGAGGAAAAGATATATACAGGGATGGAGAAAAAGCCATACGGGCCGTAGATCATAGCAGAAAGGCACGTAGTCAGATATGACACAGCAGTGAAAGAAGCAATGATATGAGATGCTTTATCGGGGGGGGGGAGAGAGAGAGATATGGGGAGGGGGAGAGAGAGAGATATGGGGAGGGGGAGAGAGAGATGGGGAGAGAGGGGGCGAGAGAGAGATGGGGAGAGAGAGAG
>JAODOK010000014.1:41162710-41176431 GCA_027576575.1 Netuma bilineata
AGGCCGATAAGTATAATATTTAATTGCAATTAGTTGCCAATACGAGTCACGATATAAGGTTACTAAAACCGAAAACGCAATTGAATAACACATTAATTAAGAAATAAAGCAAGTTTAAAAATGACTTCAGTTCTCCTTTAACTGAAAATAAACAAAGTTGTAAACACATTGTTTACAACAGGAAAATCAACAAACAAATGACCATGTTTTGTTCCTCATGGGAAGATCAACCCAAAACATCGATCAGAACTGGAATCAGATGATAAATGACAACAGCTAAGTTTTGTGCAGAAGCTTGAGTTCTTTCAAACAAAACAATCAGAATGGAAATCCGTGGAGAACCGATGGAGGAGATACGATTTAACCGAATTGTGGACGACGGACGCCACACCATGGCAACAGCTCATCGGCCTTATGGACAGATGCGCAAACAACAACAACAAGTGATGCACTGATGAATTCAAAAAAGCACACAGAGCCGTCGTTCATGTGTTTCATCATTCCTTATATCCCTTTCATGATTACAAGTGATGCAATGTTATATTAATATTATGCACAGGATATGCAAATTATATGAAGGATGAGTTTGAGAATCACCTGCAATCCAGGTAAGCCTCTCTCTCCTGCTACTCCATGCGGTGTTTCACCAGGAGGACCCTGTCATATTCCAAGACAATTATAAGTACAATCAAAAATGGCTGCAATTCACTGCGATTATGAGATGCAATCATGAGGACGACTCATATCCTGAGCTGTAAGTGGTGCAGTGACTCACCCGCTCACCCCTCACTCCAGGGGGTCCAGCTACCGACTGCGGAAAGAAGGAAAGAAATTGATCAAACAGGAGAAAGATGGATATAAAGAGCATAAGGATATGGTGTGTGTGTGTGTGTACAGGTTAGGCTGGTGCTATACTTGAATTTCAGTGCACATACAGTACAAGTCGACTCTTGGGCAGAAGACAACAGGAGCAGACTGAACAAACGATAACTATACCTCAGATTCACATATCACATCGCAATCTTTACGCTCCCTAGTGAATCGAAGCCTTTTCTCTTGATTAACTTCTTTTTTTATGAATAATGTTTATTGAAGGAAAGAAAGAGATTTTACAGAATATCAATATACAACATATCCCTTCCTAATTTTGGTTATACACAGAAAGAAAAACATAGAACAACAACCCCAGCCAACCCCCCACCCCCACAAGAATAGCAACTGGGGGAAAAAAAAAGGGAAAAAGCAAAAGAGAAACAGAACAAAGAGAGCCAGCCAGATAAAGATGTACAGTGGTAAGACAGTGAAAAGTCAGACTGTGATAATGGAAAAAAAAAAGGAATAAAGAGAGCTCAGGAGCTAGGGGTCAGCAGCCTGGGTTTCTGACCATTTATCCAGCAGTGGCTGCCAAGTTTTGGAGAAGGCTCTCTCCCTACCTGTGTTGTTATAGTGTAACCGTTCTAAGTGCAAGACACTGCCCAGATCCCTAAGCCATTGCTGGAACAGAGGGCAGGCTTCTGATTTCCAATGTTGCAGAATGAGGCGTTTAGCCAAGAGAGTGCAGAGGGAAATAGCTTGTCCTACATAGCCACTGATGTTGGGATTGTATTCTACACAGCCAAAAATGGCAAGGAGTGGGTCAGGTGCAATAGTTTTATGGAATGCTTTTGAGATATAGTCAAATATGAGAGACCAGAAAAGAGTCAATTTAGGGCATCCCCAGAACTGATGCGTCAGAGTCCCTGTTTGCTGTTTACATTTGTCACATAACGGAGATGTGTTAGGGTAAATACTATGTAGCCTGGCTTTGGAGAAGTGAAGCCTGTGGACTACCTTAAACTGTAACAAAGAGTGTCTGGAGTTTATTGAAGTGCTATGAATCATGTCTAGAATGCCCTCCCATACTGTTGTGCAGAGTTCTATTCCAAGTTCCTGTTCCCAACTATTTTTGACTTTATCGGTGGACACTTTTTGATGGGCCACCAATATGCCATACAGAGTGGAGATTGTACCTCTGTTACCTGGAGTAAGACGCATAAGACTGTCCAGAATATTGTGTTGGGGTGTATGTTCATACTGTGGTATATGAGTTCTGATAAAATGTCTGATTTGAAGGAACCTGAAAAAGTGTGAGGATGGTAGGTCATACAACTGTTGGAGATGCTGAAAGGAAACTAGACACCCTTCAGAGTACAGGTCCTGTATACAAAAAATTTTATTGGCTCTCCACTTGGAAAAGACTGGATCCATTAAGGCAGGGGAGAATGCATGATTATGACAGATTGGACTGTCTATATAGACTTTGGGCAAATCTAGAAAATGTTGGATTTGTTTCCAAATTTTAAGGGAATGAAGTATAACAGGGCTTTTAATATAAGAAGGTATTTTAACTTTAGGAGGGTTGTTAAGCAGGGCAGGGAGAGAGGTGGGCCCACATGAAAATACTTCCATCTGAAGCCACGTGGGGGCATCATCTTGATTGTAATGGGCCATTGGAAGGGCACTGCGCCAATGCAGTAAAACATTCAAGTTTGCCGCCCAGTAGTAAAGTTTAAAGTGGGGCAGGCTGAAGCCTCCTTCTGCCCTTGATTTCACTAAGTGTTGTTTGGAAATTCTAGGTAGTGTATTGTTCCAAATGAAGGAAGATATGATTGAGTCAAGTTTTTAAAGAAGTAGAGGGGGATGAATACAGGGAGATTTTGAAAAATGTAAAGAAATCGAGGAAGGACAACCATTTTTATGGCATTGATGCGTCCCACCATAGAGATGGGCAATGTGTTCCAAAATTGAATATTCTGTTTGAATTGTTGCAGTTTGGATTCCCAATTACTAGAGAGGAGCTTTCGATGATCACGTGTTACTATTATGCCAAGGGATTTGAATTTGTCTGTTGCAATTTTAAAAGCAGTTGTACGGAGGAAATTAAGATCTACTTTGTCAGATATGGGCATTAGTTCACTCTTGTTCCAGTTGATCTTGTATCCTGAGAAGCTACCAAATGTGTCAATGAGCTGTAGTAGAGGAGGAATAGAGGATTTAGGGCGAGAGATGAATAAAGTAATGTCGTCCGCAAACAGGGATATCTTATTCTTGACCCCCAAAATATCAATCGGGGCTATCTCCTGTTTTGATCTTATTTGGCTGGCTAGTGCCTCTAGAGCTAGGTTGAATAGGTAGGGTGAGCAAGAGCAACCTTGACGTACACCCCTATGAAGAGGAAATGATTCTGAAATGTCGCCATTTGTGATTATTGAAGCTTGAGGATGAGCATAGATGATTTGAATCCATCTAATAAATTCAGGACCAAAATCAAAGTATTTTAAGGTGGTGAACATGTACTCCCTTTCCAAAAAATCAAACGCCTTTTCTGCGTCTAACGCTATAACCACAGACTCCTCCTTCTGCTTATTGTAAATTATATTGAATAAACGGCGCAGGTTGAAATATATTTGCCTACCCGGGACAAAGCCAGTCTGATCAGGATGTATAAGGCTAGCTATGTGTTTTCGGAGTCGATTAGCCAACACCTTACTAAGAATTTTTGTTTCCATCTGCAGGAGAGATATTGGACGATATGACGCCATGTCCAGTGGGTCCCTGTCTTTTTTGGGGATGAGTGTAATGTTGGCATTGTATAGTGAAGGTGGCAGTTCTGCTGTTTCTTTTGAGTGGGCAAACATTCGCAGCAACAAGGGGGCTAAGTCGGATAAGTATTTTTTATAGATTTCAATGGTAAACCCGTCAGGGCCAGGGGCTTTGTTGTTAGGGAATTGAGATATGGCAGACTGGATTTCCTCCAAGGTAATGGGGGCTTCTATTGATTCATAAGCTTCTTTATTAAGTTTAGGAAGCTGGCTCTTCTCTAGAAAATCATTCATTTTCTGTAAGTCGGAGGATTTAACTTTAGACTGGTATAGTTCTTCATAAAATGAAGCAAATGCTTTGTTTATTTTTTGTGGATCTGTTATGAGCTTGCCTTGTTTATCCTTTATTTTGTGTATTGCATGGGTAGCCTGAGAGTGTCGCAATTGCCTTGCTAGGAGCCTGTGGGGCTCGTCACCAAGCTCAAAGTATTTTTGTTGTGTTCTCGCAAGTAGCGTGCAAACTCTTTGAGAGGATGGTGTTATATTCAGATTTTAAGCTTGTAATTTTTTCAAGAGTACTGTCATTGGGGGTTGTCTTATAGAGGTCTTCCTGAATAGATAGGTCCCTAATTAAATCTTCCAGCCTCTTGGCTTCAGCTCTTCTTTGCCTGGATACATAAGCTATGATGTGGCCCCTGATTACTGCCTTGAGTGCCTCCCACAAGGTTGTGTCATTTACATCGCCTGTGTCATTTTCAGAAATAAAGAGTGAGATCTGATTTTGAAGAAAGTCAGTAAACTGTTCATCGTTAAGTAAAGTAGAGTCAAAACGCCATTGATTACAGGCTGCTCTTGCAGAGCCTATTTTTAGTACCATGGACATAGGCGCATGGTCTGAAATCACTATAGGGTGATAGGTTGCTGAGTCGACAGCTGATGGTAATTTGGAGTCCACTAAAAAATAATCGATGCGAGAATATGCTTTATGCACTGGAGAGAAAAAGGAGTAGTCTCTTGCAGTTGGGTGATGGAGACGCCACACATCAACTAAGTTAAGGTTTTCCATCAAAGTATTAAGGCGGATGCATGAATTAGATTTTTGAAGGGATTTGGAGAACTGTTTGTCCAGCAGGGGATCAAGTACGCAATTAAAGTCTCCTCCAATTATAACATTTGTGCTGAAAAAATCTGGAATCATATTAAAAACCTTTTGGAAAAAATCAGGGTTGTCAAAGTTAGGTGCATAGAGGTTTACTAATGTTGTAGGTACAGAGTTTAAGGTTCCAGCTACTATTACAAATCTACCATTGGGATCATTTATTACTGAGGACTTAATAAAGGGGATATTTTTCCTAATTAAAATTGCTACCCCCCTTGCTTTGGTAGAGAAGTTTGCTTCATATAGTTGATCTACCCAGCCCACCTTAAGTTTCCCTTTAGAAGTATGCTTGATGTGTGTTTCCTGGAGAAATATTATATCTGCGCACAGGGACTTCAGGTGAGAAAATACCTTTACTCGTTTTATAACGTGACCAAGGCCCTTGACATTCCAACTAACAAAGTTGTAACCCCCTCTGTGCACCTGAGCTACATTTTTGGCATGTGTCACTCTCTATGTTTATAAAGCAAAATATATACACTGTCATTAAGAATATTAAAAAGTGCTGGCAAAGAGAGAGAAATAAAGGAAAACATAAACATAAAATACATACAAAACCCCTTACCCCAGTTGTCCCTAGTCTGAAGACTGCCCAAATGGCAGCTACAACTACTAAAAGGCATTTCTAAGACTCTTCTGTCTCGTACTCGCAGCCCACCTGGCTGATAAGTCTGCCCCACAACGTACTATTAAGTTATTAGTTATAGTTAACAGGTAACAAACAGCATACAACAAATAGAACAGTGTTGCCATCAACAATATTTGGGAGACCTGCCTCATAAATATACAGTATGAGTGTCGCATTGTAGTCCCGTTAAAAAAGATTGAATGAAATGAAAAAAGGACTAGCAGTAGTGATTATATAAACTAGGGTGCAGTGGCAATTTCGTGCAGCTTAACATAACATTGAAAAACACATTTAGTGCTTAAACATTTGAAAAACACAATCACTTTTTAACCAGTTCTAAGTTACTAATTTAAGAGCATCTACTTGTTTCATTTACACAAAAAAGCCTAATCAACAAGGACGCCTGGCATGTAGAGCCAAGCTAACCATTGAAATACGAACTCAAGGTTGGGTGTTTTAAAGTTCCATAACAGTCTACAAGGCACAGTGAAGATGTATGCAAAAGGATATTTATCTTGTATCCTCCGTGTTGTTTTGATTCGGGTTTGAAAGACGATGTTTAGACACAAGGTCCTCCGCTTCCTTGACCGAGTAAAGACGCGTCTTGCCCGCGCCTACGAGTGTGACAAACAGCCTGGCTGGGTATTGCAAAGAGGGTTTGAGTCCAAGGTTGTACAGTTCCTTCATAACGTCTCGGTATTCAGACCGCATTTCCAGTACGTCAGGCCTGTAGTCTTCGAAGATCTGAATTGGAGTGCCATGGTACTGAAGTTTGCCTCGAAGATTGCGGGATTCGCGTATCACCAGGTCATGGGTCTGGTACTTGTGAAAACAGATGACAACCGAGTGAGGTCTAACCCCGGTGCCACGCTTGAGTGCGCGGTGGGCACGGTCCAGCTCAGGTGTTGAAGTGAGAACTCCTTCCCCCAATACCTCCACCAGAAGTTCTGCAAAAAAATCAGTTGGGCGAGAGCCCTCAATCGACTCAGGAAGGCCAAAAATGCGAATGTTATTCCTTCTGCTTCATCCTTCTAAGTCTACAACTTTTGCTTGTAGCTTAGCAATGTCGTCGGCCATGGCTAAGCAGCTAGCCTTGAGAGCCCTAATAATCTCGCTGGTTTCAGTAGTGTTGGACTCGAGGGAAATCACCCGCTTGTCGTGGTCATCAACTTTCGCTCGAATTGTGTCCAGTTTAGATTCAAGTGTTGAAATCACAGATTTAAAGTCAGTGAAGAGAGCTGCTCGAAGTTCTTCATGCATGGCAGCTATGGCTTCCATGTTCACTTGGCTAGCGGCTGCACTGTCTTTGGATGTATTTTTGTCCTTTTTTGTGTTTCTTGCAGGTCTTGTGGTCATCTTGTTGTCAATCTGAATTGTTGTTAGTTAGATGTTGCTGTTTGTTAATCGTGTCGTTGTGAAAAGGGGCTAAAATTTAGGATTTTTTTAAAGAAAGGTGGGAGCGTGGACAAAATGCGTCTACTCCATGCTCGTGCCGACTCCTCCCCAAGTCATGGTTTTTGACCATATAGGACTAATTGCACTATCTGTTATCACCCAGAGTAGACTAGGTCTCTTTTGAGTCTGGTTCCTCTCAACATTTCTTCCTCATGTCATCTCAGGGAGTTTTTCCTCACCACCATTGCCTCCAACAAACAAGAGCTTACACTAGAGCACAATCTAAATCAATAATCAAGACTCATGGTACATCAATGTTGCACTAAGTCAAGAATCAGCAAAAGAAAACATCCAGATTTGTAATATAAAGGCAAGACAGAAACATTAAACACAAGGACATTTTATGTGAGTACCATGTCTACTCACAACTTTAACGACGGGCAAATGAGTCCAAACATGACTGAGATTCTCAGCAGCAGCTGGGACATGTGTAACCTGGATGTACCGCTCAGAAGCATGACAAGCACTTACCCAAGTGTTATAAACTTCTACAGCAAGTTCATGTTAGCACGGAAAATATCATAACAACTTTTCATTTTCATTAGGAAATGTTTAAAATGGGTCGATCGTCATGAAATCAAAGTTCCTGTTGGATTCCTGTTGGAATAATTAACATTTATAGGTGCTGGGTGTAGATTTATGTGAGATGTCATGACAGGCTTAGGAAGGTGCTATGTAGCCTTATGAACACCATCGTGGCTCAGTAACGACAGAGTTATGTACAGTATGTTTTCTTTGATGTGTTTGACACATCAGATTATCAATATGATGTGATTTTGACATGTTTCAGGACAGTACAGTACACTAAGTTGTCAAGTCAATTGTAATAACAGTCTGCATGAGAGCTGATTCCTGTTTCACAGCTGCTTGTGTAGATTTATGAGAGATGACATGTAGATGCCACGTAGCCTTATGGACACAAACTCGTCATGTTTCCTAGTGGAATATGTGTACTAAAGATACAAAACACATACCTTATATTCTCTCATGCCACAGACAAGGAAAGGGATATGCTTTTTGCTTCTTTGATATCTGCGTACAGTATATGTTTTCATCTACAAACCAAAACTGGTGTTCCTCTCCATGTTTGTGTGCAGGTTGGTAGCGAGCTCCATTTACTGCAGCAGGAGACTGAGATCAAAGAGGATCTGATGACAAGTTCTGATATCCTGCAGTGTCTTATAGTTGGACAACAAACAGACTTTGAGCTCATTTATCTGGCTCGTACAGTGTGTAAGCAATTAGACACTAATGCAATAACAGTCACTTTTGGCATTTGATGAACCTACAGCACATAGAATAGAAGAAATCACAGTTTAAATGAGAAAGTTTGAGCTATTTTTTCAAGCTCTCTACACTCTAACTTAACGAGCTCCACTGGTGTGTAACGCAATAGACACCCATTATAAAGCCTGAATTTCTCAGGCTTTATAAGGGGGAGGAGCATGGCGAGGGTGGGCGTGTTTCTTTTCAAAATATGGCTTGCGGGAACCGTTATTCCAAAATCTCGTACCCCACCTTTAACTGTAGCAATAAACAAAAACCATCCAAAGCCCCATTATGATACATGTTTTGTTCCAACCCATGACCTGATCTGCAGTTTTAAGAGTTATAATTCAACTCTTCCTCCAAACTCAAAACTTCTGGAGGAAATAAAGTGAAATCCTGATTAATTCAATAAAATCTGAAGTATAAATTGATTTAAAAAAAAAAAGAAGAAAAGAAAGCCAGTTGGACATGGTAAGGGGGACAGAATCACGTTGGGAATGAAAAACCGTGAGTGAGTTCAGTAGTGTCGTAAAATTCCCCCGAAATATTTTACCACGTTTGTGCTGGTTAACGTGAACCATACCAAAGAAATTAAGATTCAATGCAGATGTTTATTTTACTGAGGTGTTTGATCTCCATTTCTCCGATTTTAAAGAAGTCTAATAATCTATAATGAAATATTACAACGTGGTTATTTATTTTTTCCCCCCCCCTCACACACTGTACTCAGCTTCCCTGGAATTTTGTAAATGATGATACGGCGGATCGCTGAGGGCAATGAACTGGTTTTGTTGGAACGCTATTGATGTAACTCTTGAATAATTACGATTTTTTTTTTTAATGGTGATTTTCAACAAATAAATATTCGACTCGTCCTGTCGGACAGGCAGAATGGTGATTTGACTTGTTCAGACCAGACATTTCAACTTGCTGAAGTGCAAGACAGGATGAGTTCAGCGAAAAAGAAAATGTGAAGAACGAGGAAAAATAGTGAGAAGTTGTCGTGGTGAATTTTTCCTCCCTTCTCCTCTTCTTACAGTTGCAAGTCACAAACACAACACAATTACAGTCAAAGAAATTGCGTGACTGCTATTTGGGATAGAGAGCTCATAATACTCTTTTTTTTTTTTTGGGGGGGGGGGGAACAGTGATTTTATTCGTTCTCCTGTATATGTATGAATGAATGAATAAATAAAATGACTGTAAAAACTCTATTAAAAAAAGTTCAGAGGGCAAAAATAAACAATCAACGGCGGTGACAGACGCACCAAACCGAGAAAATTATTTCCTCCTATTTGAATCTATAGCCTCAGCAGGGGACTTAAATAATTTTTTTTTTTTGGGAGGGGGGGGGGGAGGGAGAATCATCTCACACACACATACACACATGAAAGACAAAGAGCAGAAATAAAGAACAAAATGCTGGACATGAAGATCTAAATGGAAGACAACATTAAGGAAAATATTGATTCCGTCCCTCAGAGCGTGACATCATGGTCAATAAAGCCTCTACTTTGGCTTAATGGCGTTGCCTGGGTGATGGGACGGAGCACTTCGCCTCCGCCACCTCGACAACAACGATGTAAAAACAACCGAGTCGGTCCCTAAATTTGCTTTTATGGCTGACAGAAAATAAACTCGCCGTCAATAGCAATTTCTGAGGCTCGGCTGTGCGGACGTGTGCAGGGCCGAGAGGAAAAAGCAAAGCCTCGAGAGGGTGGCACGGGAACGGAGTGTGCCATGTCTGAGATAAAACGTTATTTATTGCCTGCTTTAATGCTAATGCTGTACCGCAAGAAGATGATTGCAGCGTTTCTACAACTGTGAGTGTCTAAAAAAGGTACAATCAGCAGAAAAAGCCTTTTAATACTTTCCCTGAAAGTGGACAAAGAAATACGAAGCAAAAACACAACAGCTGTTTTTATTCAAAATACTTTTTGGGGGGCCAAGCAGGACAGCTGTTTAAGTTCAAGTTAACTTCATTATCAATAATGCCATATGTGCAGGACATTAATTGCATTTCTACTTTTTATTATTATTCATCAGCGTCTTCTGGCGAGGGTGTCTATGGCATCCCATAGAACCGTACAGTAAAAAAAATGTTAAAATTTGGTACACTGACTGGCAACAGGCCGCTGATTCTTTCCACAGAGTTTCATGTTTGCACCATGAGTGCTCTAGTGCCACCAACGGGTCAAAGTTGGAGATGCATTTATGCAGGGAACGCTTGAACCACATAAACAAACAAACAAACTCCATGAGGTACCATGGGATTCCTTGGCTCAAGCAGAATTCAAATGCACCCCATGGTCAATTTCCACCATACTGGATTTTCCGCCATTTTGGATTTATGATGAAATATGGTGTAAAAGCAACCAAACAAGACATGAGCTCACATCTCAGCCAATCTTTCATCCACTGACATGAAACTGGCCAAGAACGCCAGTGGCACGTCCTTGACAAAACGCCATGAAATGTTCCTCCCTTTCTGCTTGCAGCTATTTTTCATGCATTGTGCATCATTACAGCTATATACAGTCTCTTAAAATAGATCTCAAAAAGATCATTTGGTTCATCAATGGCAGCATCAGATCATTAATTCTAATAACACCACTATACTCAGCCCTTCTTACATCAGTTATCGACACTAAATCACTGCGTTCCTGCCTTGTCATTTAAAAAAAGTTGAACATGATTTATTCTTCTGATGGAACAAGTGTAATATTGTTCTCCTGTTCTCTGTCTCTTTAACAGCCAGTCATCCATCAGAAATTTGCCTAAACGTCTGGATGATCCCGAGAATAAAATCTTCAGTGGCCGTTTACGCTACTCCAGCGATTACACCGAACGCCGGATCCAATATCCTGCAAAAGCCAAGCCAGTAATTTCCTGGGTCAGCGCCTAATCAGACTTTCTGAATTCATCCATTTTAACATGCACAGAAGTGAAACCGTAACGGCTATCAAGACGGCATATCAGCGGTGCCCTTTACACTCGAAACTGTAAGAGCGGGGTAATGCAGAAACGTCAAACCGAGCGAGCGAGTGAGCGAGCGAGCGAGAGAGAGAGAACTTCCCAAAACACAAGCAATGCCTGGAATGTCCACACAAAAAGTTTGTTTCTAAACTTTTTAGAAACTTTTTCCAATCTTCAAAAGGTCCAGTCTGGGGAAGTCTGTGCCCACTGTAGCGACACTGTAGCCTCAAGGTTGGATGAGATGCTTTTCTGCTCAACATATATCGTGTATATAGCTTGCAGCATTTATTGTGCAAAGTGGCCCACTTTAGAGCGTTCCTTCTGGACTAGACCGGGCCGGCACGAGTTACACCGTCACTGACCGTCTCGTTTAAGTTCCCGTAACCTTCTCCTCTGAACCCCCGCTCATCAAAAAGCAGGTTTTGTTTTTTCCGCACCATTACTGTGCAAACTCTTGATCGTTCGTCGTGAATGAAGATCCACAGAGATGATCTGAAACTCTCAAACCAGCCCGTCTCGATCACAAAGATCAGATTTCCCCCCGTTCTCATATTAATATCTGACGTGAAGATGAAGTGAAACTCTTGACCTGGATGTGCAGGACCGTGTACTGATCCAGACAGTCAGTGTATCGCAGCGCGATCTTTCTTGACCGAACAAACAGCGATGAGTCCTCATCAGTGGAGGGGAACAGATCGCGCCATCAGAAAGGAGGAAATTAGACCCAGTCTGAGTCGCTCTGCAATGATTAATTGGTTTGGGGGGGGAAGAAAAAAAAAAGAATAAACGAGTGCACTGGAGAACGGAAAAGAGGTGAACGAATCCAGATGAGAACAGCTACATCTGTGTCCCAATTTGAGCGCTGAAGAGATCGAATGTTTTAATGTGTGTGAAGGTGATTTGTCTGTCGTCCTGTTCGAAACTCGGAATTACATTTAAACTCAGGATATTAGAAAAGTCAGAGAAGTAATTCTATATTTAGCTTTTACACCGAGCACATTTTCATCGTAATGCATTTATCTCTCATGGACGTGTGTGTGTGTGTGTGTGTGTGTGTGTACACATTTACCACTGATGGAGCTCATATTGCTTCTTGCTCCTCTCCTCTTCCAGACCTTTCTGCACTTCTTCAGTGATCTTGCGTCTCAGCTCTGACTCATCCACTGCAGTGAGGACGAGGACAAAAGAAAAAGCCTTTTGTGAGCACAAAGGGACAAAGACAGTAAATAAAGCTGATGATTCTGAAATACGAGATTGTGGTTATGGCAACTGTGCGAAAAGAAAAACAGACTGCTGTTGGCTGGAAACATGTTCGACTCGAGGCAATTAAACCGTCACGCGCTGACGAGCGCGCTGCCATTAAAACCTCATTACCCTCTCCGTTCTCTCTCACACACCTCCAAATGTCTCTCGAATATCTTCTCACGTCTACTATGTCACAAACGTGCACCTTGTTGCATTAACGACGGAACAAGATGAAGATATGAAACCAAAATGGATATTTAATAAACTTTTTAAAAGATTATAAATTGGGAAAAAAAAAAAAAAGGAGCAAGAAGCCAAATGAATAAGCTGCTTTTATATCTGCCTGGAGGGTTTTTCCCTGTATTAACTTCAAGAGAGGCTTGTGAGGGAATGATGTCTTAGTTTATAGCTCCTATAACATAAGTAACACCAGGAAGTAAATTTAGACGAATACTAAAGGTGACAATCAAAAAAAAAAGTCTCTCATTAAAAAATAAAATTCCGTTCTCACGCAGAACAGCCGAATTCTCAATTCTGAGCCGTAATCCAAATCACAGGCGCGTATTAAATGTGCTCATTTTACTATGTTATCGTTTCTATAGCAACAGACTTGTACAGCTCATACATCATGTAATCTACAGATTATAATAAATAATACGAGTTTTCTGAACCCATATTCAAATATGTTTACTGAATAAACTTCATGGAAGGAGTCACCAGTGCCGGTGCCTCAGAACAGTCAGGAGATTTTCCACCATGGGAAGGTTTTCAGGTTTGCGCTTTCTAGTTTCTCAGGTCACATGACAAGCTGCGGTTTGGCTTTATTTTACTCCCAGAACTGAAGTTCCTTCCTGTATTTAGCAACCATTAAACCACATTCGGTGCTCAAAAATGTTAGAAAAGCCACAGTCTTGTGTCTACAACATAATGTGTGAAAGATAATCCACTTGTCTGAATGAGTATTATTACAGTAGAACACAGACATTTTGGTGAATAACCAAATAAATAGATAAATAAATAAACGTTGAAAGCCGAACAGGCCACGCCTACAAGTGACAAAACGTGGGTTAAATGGGGGATAAAGACACAAAGGAACTTGAGACTTAAATTTTAAGGTTTCCTGATTTGTTACTAAAAGTTCAGATGTCACTCGAGTCCAACTCGTGCCCTAATTTTAAGGGATTCGTGACTTGACTTGAGCACTGATGACTCGGACTTGGACGTGAACTGCATTCAGACTCAAATTGGAAACGAGGACTCAGATTTTTCCTTTATTTTTTGGAACACTATAATAATTTGGCATAAGATATTCATATCTGGGCGGCACGGTGGTGTAGTGGTTAGCACGGTCGCCTCACAGCAAGAAGGTCCGGGTTCGAGCCCCGTGGCCGGCGAGGGCCTTTCTGTG
>JAODOK010000014.1:41976595-41990604 GCA_027576575.1 Netuma bilineata
TCGTGATAGTATCGGATCGTGGCGTGTGAATCGTGATTCGAATTGAATCGTGAAGTCTTTGCCAATACCCAGCCCTATCTAGCACTAGTATCAGAGGTGTAGGAAATAAACCCAACACACTTCAGACCATGCTGTTCTATGAAAACAACACGCTGGGGTGGTGTGATACGGCACAACGCACAAGCTGAATGCCACTACACCTGAACTGCATCATTTTCCACATAACAGCACAATCCAGGGTGTTATTTTTTACTTATACCACCGTGATCTGCTAACAATTATGATGCGTAATTTATTAACGAAGAACATGTTGCGCATTTTGACCTGGCGACTTGTCCAGGGTGAACCCCACCTTTCACCCATGGTCAGCTGGGATAGACTCCAGCTTGCCTGTGACCCCGTAGAACAGGATAAGCGGCTACAGATAACGGATGGACGCTGCACATTTTAATGGCTTATAATTAGGTTGTGGAAAGTCCAAGACAAATTCGTTCCTCTTCTTATGTGCTTGTTATAGTTTTGACAAACAAGCTAGCGCTCTCTCCCCCTTCCTTTTAGGGAGAACCTGGCGAGCATAAACTCCTCTGACCTGAATTCTTTCCTGTGCCAACTGAAACTTTACAAAGCACCACGACTTCTTCCAAAATTGTTAAAGAAACTCTCCTAAAAACCTCACATCAACGATTATACGCTTTTTGTTAGGTTGTTTTTTTTTTTTACAAATCCATTTATTATTAGTTTTAGATTATGTGGAGTGTCTACTGTACAAGTCCCTGTGTATACTGTTAATGCATTAGAACTAGCACAATTAATATTAACCCATAGTCCATGTTACAGCTGGAACACCTGTCCAAGCCTTCTGTTATACGGGGGAGGGACCCACACCCCTTCTCCCTTCTGACCAATCAGGTTCCAAAATTGGTCATACTGGTATAACATGAGATGATGAACAGAAAGGTTGAAACCATACTCATCAGTTACATATTCAGCACTTGGCAAAGTCCTGGTATTGAATTTAGAAGTGAAAATGCAACCTTAAGAGAAACTAATGGTCAGTACTGATATTTGGAGATTATATTAATTATTAAACCAGTCAGCAGCAACAACACAGAAATAAATGGGATTAGAGAACTTGGATTAAAATCTATCTAGCCCCAAGTGAGAAGTCACTCATGTGGCTTGTAGTTTGTCACCTGAGGGTTATCACCTGTGGGCGTGGCCTGTCTTGATTCTGATGAGAAACCATAGTAGCCAGAATGTTCCCTTAAAGCACATGATTTGATGGTGTATACGATAGAGTGCGTTTATAATGCATTCTAATATTTTAATCAAAGCCAGCCAGCTCATCTTTCCCAGAAGCCTCTGTGCCAAGTAGAAAATTGTGAATTGAATTTTTGATGCATTGATATTCCACAACAATGTGCAAACCATCCCCAACAACACGACACCCTAAGCCACAGATCATGAAGTGTAACGCAATTTTGAAGATATTTTATCAGACTAGCCATTTTAAATTATTTCCACCAATCCATTCTGTTTTCTCATGGTTATTCCATTGTAACGGACCAGAACTGGACTCGGCTGTCCCGTGGGTGGCCACGAAGGAAAGAAAATAGTATGTTCAAAACTTTCACATGACGCATAGATGAAGAAAGTCTGAGATGGGTTTCAAAGGGATTACTAACAGCGAGTAGTGGAGGTTTTGCTGCAGAGAGAGCTAGCAAAGTCTGTATGTTAAAAAATAAATAAATAAATAAATAAAACATGAATTGGATTCTCAGAAGGGTGACGTGGCCCCTTTAATACAAAAACAGGCAGGTTTTATTGAAGCTGTCTCATGTACCTGTACAGGCTGCTTATATTTCAGTTGCGTGATCTGTTGTTAATGAAACTTATACATGAGCCCCCCCCCCAAAATAAAGAAAAAAAACAAAAACAAAACACACGAATGAAAAGATGCTGTGCCAAGCTTTCGTCTCGACAGTTATAGCATTGCCTTTAAGTATTTGCCTTGTAACATTCAGTACTTGTCATGTCTCATTTTCGATCAAGCAATCCTGCATGGGAAGCATCAAGATGTTTGTGTTCACATTAGACATGGTCATACACATCGCAGTCCATCCAAACACTCGGATCACAAGGCGTCTCAAACAACCTGGACCACATTCTCGCCTGTACTTTGCACTGTTCACTTACAATCAGATCCCTGAGGATGCGTGTTAACTTCGTCCTAACTGGGTCCTTGAGCACCCATGCACTTGGAAAAGGAACGAGATTAAGAAAAGCCTGCTGTGAAAACGTGTGGAAATCTGTTTAACCGTCTCACATGAACCTCTCTTCATTTTCTACAATCTGATTCATCTCTGTAGCATATTTGAGTCAGTCAGTCAGTCAGTCAGTCAGTCAGTCAATCTCTGGTTCAGCAAGACAAATGTCTCATCACCACAGAACCTTTCTCC
Organism: Netuma bilineata; assembly: GCA_027576575.1. Classification (NCBI taxonomy): domain Eukaryota; kingdom Metazoa; phylum Chordata; class Actinopteri; order Siluriformes; family Ariidae; genus Netuma; species Netuma bilineata. The sequence goes on from JAODOK010000014.1 coordinate 41,979,055, forward strand.
CTCTGCAGAACTGTTCTGACTCAACATCTAAGTTTAGACAGTCTATTCATGAGGACATCACACCCCAGGAGCCCAGACACAAATGGGAGCTGTATTGTATGAGTGTTTTGCTCACATTTGCAAGTTAAAATAATCCTGTGCAAATGAGAAGATCTTTACAAGCATTGCTGCAAACCGTACCAGTCACACCAGCGCTGGGGCAGGTCGATGCTCAGATGAACGTCTCATTTAGGAAGATGGAAATGTACAAATGTAGACAAATGAATGCAGAACGGTGATGGAAGCGGAGCGCTTCAAAATAAGAACAATTACACGGACAGAGTGCTAACTAGGCCTGGGTGATGAGCTGACGTAATCGGATACCAGGAAGGTCTGGAATGGAAATTGACTAATCCTGGACAGACATTTTGGAAATGATAACGAGGTAGAAAGACGTTGTTTTGAACAGTAATTTTATTCTAGAATATAATAAAACTAGCAGTGGCGCTCTAAAGTTATGACAAAAGAGATGTATCCTACAACGCAAAGGAAATTCTAAAATTTTTGACTAAAATACACCAGAAAGTAAATGTGTTTCTTGGTCATTGTCAGCTTGCATGCTTTCTACTTCAACCAGGTATTTCTACCAATAAGGAGCGATCACAGCGTCCCACGTGTGTTGGGGAATAACGTGACCTGACCATGCACCAAAGCAGGCGTCTAAACTGTGTTTTATAGTCAGGTACATCTTTTAAAACGTTCTGGGGACAAGAAGGAGAGTGGTGCAGGGGGGATATAATCAGTATGAAATGGGTTACCATGACAACCCTGCTGTAAAACACTTACATGTGGGGTTTGGCTGAGAGTTGGGTGTAATTGGTTATCAGACCTTTTTTTAACAAATGGATATTATTATTATGATGCTGTTTTTTGGATCTCCTGCAGCCATAGTGCTTACGTGACAGAAAGAGCCAGGCTTTCCAGGTCATGAGGTTGTAGTGTACAGGATTTCAGCCGTTCACTGGGACTTTAAATCACAAGTGTAGCATGTTGTCATGGACCGTCATATAATTAAGGGAACCTTTAGTTAAGAAGAGAAGAGCACTGAGAATATATTCTCATAACAAGAATGCTCTTGGGTAAGAGGAAATGGAGCAGCATGGGATGCTGGGATCTGGCTCACAACAGCGTCCACGACTTATGCCAGTTTGGTGCACGCTACGCACACTGCACAAAAACATGGCTGCTTAGTTTTGCCAAAAAAGATTCAACACTCGTGTGTTTCTGTATATTTATAAACAGAACACATACTGTGGCATGTAAACTGTTTATGATGGGAAAATAAGGCCATGCCAGTAATCCATGGATGATAAAAATTCAGTTGCACAGTTCCTGAGGTGCATTAGCTAAGATTAGTGAATGTTTGAATAATTTTTTTTTTTTTTACTCCTTGAACCCATTCCCATATGAAGCTCCACCCCCAGGACCAACAGTGACCTGTAAAGTATCTACAAAACGACTGACAGAAGGCAAATCCAAACACAAACATGCATTCCTGATTGGAACTCAGGTTTCTGAACAACTTCTCAGTGAACTAATACAGTTGTGCAAAACCCGCAGTTTACGCCAATGTTTTATATTACATTACAGGCATTTAGCAGAAGCTCTTATCCAGAGGACCCCGACACACCCCACCCAGGGAGCAACTAGGGGTCAGAGCCTTGCTCAAGAGCACTTCAGCCATTCTTGCTGGTCTAGGGAATCAAACCAGCTACCTTTTGGTCCCAAAACCACTTCTCTAACCTCTAGGCCATGGTTTCCCCATGTAGTTGTGTTCGACATTTGAATTAATTATTATTTTTTTTTAAAACTCCTTGAACCCATTCCCACACAAAGCTCCGCCCCTAGGATCAACAGAACAGGATATGTTCTGCATATCCTCCAGGTTATTTGTACAAGTAAGACATTTATATAAAAATAAAAAAAAGATATGTTTTTTTTTAAAAATCACCACTATTGCATCTTTAATGCCTATATAAGCAACTTGATATGTCGTCTGAATATTGATTTTATATGCTCCAATTCACTCAACAATTCTAATCAAGATTCTACTGATACGTAGATTAAATTATATGCAAGTCTATAATGTAAAGCAGATTATTAGCCACTCTTTTATTTCCTTTGAACTGGTTTCAGACAAAGGGAGGGAGGTTAGGAACGCTGGAGCAAGCACGTGCAAATGCCATTTGTGTTCTGAATGAACCAGAAATTAAAAATAAATCATTCCTAATCCATGGATATCACATATTTCCATTTGCACTGTTATGACATGAGTGCATGATCAGTGTTAGCAAGTTTCCTGAATAACACACAAATTATGTCTTATGAAGTGCCAATGTCTTCACATTAGTTGATTTAAAACAGACTGAACAGGACAGCTACACCCATGACCATGCAGGAGAGTGAGGAGTCTATAAAGCCTGCACATCAAGCAGCTGTGGATGTAATGGATGATTTTTTTTTTTTAATCTAGGATCAAACTGAAAATCCCTTGTTCCACCCACAGTTCAGTGGAGGTCATGCCTATGATTAAGCACAATGTCTATGAGAAGGGAATAAACTGGTGCGTGCAGGCGAGTGGATGAGAGCTGGGCACTGACTCCATGCTCATTACCGTTTCATTCTCTCAGCAGGTACACCGAGTGAGTGGGCGGAGACAAGTGATGGGAGGGGAGGGTGTGATACCGACGGCATTACACAATCCCAAACCGTACCATCACAGCTGGAATTCGTAGTGACAGAATGGATGCAATTTTACAACTAATAGATTACTTGCAGTATCTTTATTCTATATCTCCGCAACGGTGAGTGCTGCTTGTGTGACCATTCCAAAAAACACCAGTGCGCTCATTACTAGATGCTATAATTCCAAGATGTTCTTTCCACGTCGTCCTACACCACGAATAAAGCTGTCACTTACCACATGCAGATTCAGTACAACCCTTTGTGCCTCACACTTTTTCATACTCGTAACTAACAAAGGAGGAAGAGCTTATGTACCATCTACAGGTGAAGTTTTGAGTCTGTTGCAGAGTCCGTTAACGTCCCCGTAAGAATCCTGGATTTTGTGTAATCCCTCAGTCCCCCGCAGTTCCATGAGTGAGCGCAGCTCTTTGAGCGAGCAACCGAATTCTCCATCATGATTGGGTTCCATGATGGAGTTCTTCACTCCGCTGTACGAGTTGTTAGCCATGTCGCTGTGGAGGGGGGAGGGTTAAAAAGAGAGAGAAAAAAAAAAAGGCGTCCCGAAAGGAGAACTAAATCCTCAGGAGACCAATGCCAGTAGTTCCCATAAACAGCTGACGTCCTTCAGGGAAGGAGGAGGACTGACTGTACGTGGCAGGACTGGGACGATTCAAAAGCCATTTCCCTCAGCTTGGTGCATAAGCTTATTCGTTCATGCTGACAGGAGCCTCACAGAACACGATCCATACAAATCTAGAGAGAGAGAGAGAGAGAGAGAGAGAGAGAGAGAGAGAGGAGAGAGAGAGAGAGGTCAGAATAATGTATTGCAAATGGACAGTGTGCAAAACTATGCAAGGTTGTTATGAAATGAAACACTGGACACCTAAAGTTCAGCAAGATTCCATTACACCTAAAAATAAATACAATGCAGGAACACCAGGTCACTGGCTAAGGTTCAACATGACACACTGCTTACTCTTGCACAGGACAAGAAACATCACCACTCCTATATAGATCTGATATCCTATCAAACTTTCACCCTCCTTCAACATGTGAGGGGAAAACACACACTCCAGCTATGGGGTATACAGCGTTTGGGGATTAGATGCCTTGCTTAAGGGCATTTCAGTGATGATACAGAGGGAGAGGAAAATGCGGTTTCACTCACTCCCCTCACATTTTTCTTGCTGGTCTAGGGAATTGAACTGGTAACCCTTTGGGTCCAAGGCTGCTTCTCTAACCTTTACACCATGGCTGCCTAATGATCAACTTGCACTAATTCAATTTTAATATTATTTATAAAAAAAACCCCACACACACAGCTTAACTGCTAATTTCAATGAAGAGATATTTGAAGTCTTCGCAGCTTCCCAGAACTTTAAACTATGAAGTTACCTGAGGAAGTAATAAATCCGTTTAGCCTATTTTTCTTTTGGACAGAATAACCTTCATGCAAAAAAAAAAAAACCCCAAACAAACAAACAAACAAAAAGGAAAAAAATATACACATCACAACAGGAAATGCAAAAACTGCTCAAACAGCAAAAATTAGCCTACCCTAATGACCATAAAGGAGGGAAGTTGAAGCTAATCTTTGATTCATACTCCTACGCAGTGATTCTAACATCTAACCTGCATTAGTAAACTCAACACTTATGCAAGTCCATCAGATGACTCATTTCCATGATGCTCCCAATTATGCATTTAATTAATTAAGCCAGATCACCCTCGAGGTCGTGCCGCTGTATTGAATATGAGCATGGCTGCGATCTGATGGTAAGAACGAGGCCGGAGGTGAACGCCATATCACAGCCGTGCTGATATTCAGTACAGCAGCATGACCTCGAGTGTGATCTTGCTTTTATACAGCAGTTCTATAAACAGGAAATTAATAGAGTAAGTAATTTTTTTGGACACAATATGATCAAATGTTCTGTTTTCACTTTGAAAGTGGATATAGATGCCAATGAAGCCACACTCACTTTATAGTATGCCGGACAGCTGATTAGCGCACACTGATTTGCACATTCCTGTTAAAGGTGTTTCTGGTAAAATTGGAGTTTTATGTGACAAGCTGAGTGACACACAGTGAAGCGTCCAAGTGCTGTTATGGCGAAATCGCAACACTCTTGGAATGCCACTTGACCAATCAAATTAGTGGACCAGAACTCCCTGTTATATAACTGACTTTATTCCATCCACATTCCCTGGATATGAGAAATCACATGCTCTGATTGGCTACTCTACTATGAGGATATCAGCTCATATACTGTGAGTAGAGAAAAACAAAATGGCGGAGCGTGTTGCCGAACCAACCAAGGACGAACTAAAAATTCTACTCAAAACAAAACCCCCCAAAATACAAAAATAAATAAATAAATAAAAAGCAACGACAGTATTTGATGGTGAGAACATCTTTTTTTTTCCCCAAAAGAATTATTATAAATCGCATTTTTCACAAATTGCTCCTGTCATTTTGCCGGTTTGTTTACATTCTAAACGGAATGTATTTTGTCGGACGTTTTGTATAAAGCTTATCAAATTTGCAAAAAATAAACATGCTCAGTTTCTCAAAATCCAGTGAATGCGGATAGAATAAAAAAAAAAAGGGGTTATTACACTCGATCTCATTGTACGTGGATTATAGACAACTCTGTGCTATGTGCCTCGTCAGCTATCAGCTCATGACATGATTTCGTGGAATAACTTAACTATACCACAACGTGGCTGAATGAATAGTGTAGCCATGACCTAATGGTTAGAGAAGCAGCTTTGGGACCAAAAGGTCACTGGTTCAATTCCCTGGACCAGCAGGAATGGCTAAAGTGCCCTTGAGCAAGGCACTGAACCCCCACCTGCATAGGGTGTGTTGTATGTCGCTCTGGATAAGACTGTCTGCTAAATGCCTGTAATGTAATGAAGGTGTGTGTTGTTTTTGTATTTTGCATGGCTAAGACAGCAGCTCCGGCTGCAACATGAACAGGTTAAAGTTACTGCACTCGTTCTAATATGATGTTTAGTAATTTAAGCAGTGGGGTTATGCTGTATCAGACCCGCTCTGGCATGCAATAGTTTCATATAACAGCACAGTCTGGAGTGTCACATTTCTTCCTTCACAAGAAATCATTCTTACAGAATCCCAAATAACTGTCCGAATGAATCCTGCCCATTATTACGAGGAGCCTAACTCAGAGTGAACTTCAGTGACTGCAAGTGTCACCTTTCATACACTTGCTGCAGAGCAAGTGAAAAGAAGCAGAAACAACGGTTAATGAGATTAAACCAATGCCTTTCCTGAACATAATCATTTTGCTTCTTGCTTCGTTGCAAGAGCGTTTGTAAAGTAAACCTGTCTCCAAAGTGCTGTCATTGGCCAGTTAAATTAAATTCATGTGATCATCAAAAAGCATTAGCTAACTGCTATACTACAGCACTAAAAATAACAGGCCAGCATCTGGATTTTAGAAACATACTGCTGTTTTATTCACAAAAAGGGGCCGATATTGAAACAGTTCCTAGGTTGGAACTGTAACTCACTGCCAGTGTGTGTTGATGAGAGGACATTAACACCTTTCACAATCAGCACAAAAAGGGAAAAAAAAAATAATAATAATAACCCCACACTATTTTAATAAGCACCAATGGTGCAGCAATGTAGGAGTGGCTTCCGAAACAGCACGCTTACATTTCATTTGCTCTTTTAGGTTTTTACATTAAAAGGATGATAAATATGAAGAGCCTGTTTTTGTCAATTGTTCAGTCGACAACCGACAGAGTCGTAGCATGCGGTTTTTATGCTAGGGCAGCATTTCATTTGAGCATGCATTCTCATGATGTTAAAAAAAACAAGTGTAATGCTTGTTCATTTGCTACACCAGAGGCTGTGTTCTGAGCATGATCATCTAACCTGTGTATTTTGTTGTCTCGCCTGTCAGAGACGTCTGCCACAAGCCTGATAGCTAAATTCCAGACCAGAGGATGAAACGACATAGATCAAATGAGGAAGAAGAAGAAAGAAAAAAGCTTGAATCACTCACTCCTGGATGAGTTTGCAAGACAAAAATACACAGACCTCACCGAGAACCCTTGCCTCTTTTTGGTTAACTGGCCACGACTTCGAGCTGAACAATTCACATACTTTTCATTCATACCAGGAAATGATCTGAAATTCTGCCAATATTAGCATTTTTTCACTTCGTATCAAATTAACACTTCAGCAAGAAAAAGCTAAAATTCCATCAGTCCTAAATCTTTTAAGGACTCCCCCCCGGTCTATAATTCATCCATGCTTAAATTTGGTCTGTGATGCCGTTTGATCTTTGATGCATGTGTACAAACTTCTCACAGCATCTCAAACATGGTAATATAAAGCGTTTTTCTCTCCGACTCATCAAGGATCACTTTATTAGCTTAAAAAAAAAAAACTATGCACTGCAACTTTACATAAGTCGTTTGATGGAGGAACTAATAATGTGGTACTGTACTTTTTCCACACACAAACGGAAAGATATTCTCTCATACAGTTCTCAGGTCCAGTGCTAAAGAAACACACTTCCTCATGTGGCACAAGAGAAGTGTATCAAACAAAACAACCTGCCTCACTTCCTGTCAACATAACTGTCTTGCCATAATCAAATGAGTCAGATAACTTATTTATTGTAAGAAACAAAACAGCACAGTATTCCTACTTAAAAAACAAAACGCAAACAAAAGAAAAAAAACAAACAAACAAACCCCCAGGGAATTGGGGGCTATCTTTGATCAAATGAAACATGTCAAAGCAAACTTTCCTGCTGTACTGGATCTGCGGATAGGGAAGCTCGAACGAGAGATCATGGCTAGGCTGGAGCGAGTGCACTGCCAACATTTGCTACACGCTAACAGTTTCAAATTGCAAAGCAGGTCACATGTCACAACAGCAGAAAATCATTGTGACTAGACGGCTAAAGAACAGCTGGGATGGTACGTGGCTGAGCAATGGCACTCAGTTAACCCTTGCAACACTAGACTAGCAATCTTTAACGTGTACACAAAGGAAGGACGCATTCTCCAAAACGTTTGTATACTCATCGTGTCAATGATGATAATGCATAAACCCATGTATCTAATCTCTTTCTTAGCTTCTCCAACAGTCATGTTTTCTTCATGAAACATTTCAATTTTGAGTCAGCAGAACCGGTGCCCGAAAACCTACGGAACCCCTCCACCCCCACCCCATGCATCCTGGCTTGGCAACTGAACTCCATGTGTGCGCACGCGTGTGCGCACCAGCTCTGTGCATGCAAGTCAAGGACAGCAATTCCAGGGATCCCTCCTCACTGGAGTCACAGGCGGTGATGTATTTTTAGCAGCACCCAGTTGACCCCCTCCCCATCCTCGTCCCCCATCCCCACTGCGGCTCCAGCTGAAGTGTGTCACGACACGTCTATGTGAGGGGAATAAAGCTGAGGGGTCTGTTTTAATCGTACTGTACGATTCAGAAACCCCTTGGAGTGAGTGTTGTTCACCTGAACTGTGTGCATGCGTCGCTGCTTTTAGAGCTTCCCCTCTGCATGGCAAGGAAAACTGAGAAATCTCCAAGTAAGCACAATAACACCACAAAAACTTCCTGATTATACATACATAAATTACATGGTCACTATTGGCTGCACGGATTAAAAGGACAAGATGAGAAAATCTGAACTCTAGTAATCTTCAGAGATTCTGACTGGTCCAATGAACAACTGAAGGAAATCATAAAGCACTCGTTCAGATGTACAGCTAAGCCAACCTGCTTGTTCAGCACTGACATCACACATACTGTACATTCACTACTGCTCCAGTACTTTACTCGTTTAAAAGAAGGAAGTGCACTAAACTAAACTGAACTTTTCCTTGTTAGGGTAGATTTATTAACAACAAATCTGTTTTAAAAAGGTACACAAGATCCACATTTCCGCGTGAAAGACAGATACACAATCTATACGCCCTTGAAGGCACCATCTGCAACAATCCATCATGGCTTTTGGTATTGATTCAAACAAAGCAGATTCCACAGTTTTAAAATCAAGTGATCTTGACCGTCAGATGTCTTTAAGATGTGGCTCCTGTAAGGCAGGAATAAACTCCTACCTGCCTAAAAAAAATAAAACTAAAGAAAATAAAAGATCAGAGTGTGTTTGTAGCTAGTACAGTTAGCTTGTGCTGCTAATTGCTAGGCCAAATATGTCTAGCATGTAATGTACAAACACTATTAATAGCACTTTATTAAAATAATTTTAAGTACATAAAATACATGGTCTCCTGTAGACTACAGTTTGGCCATGACACTCCCTCATCAGAGCTGAATGGATGGTACACGCCCGCAGACGACAACAGTAACGTAATGCTGGGGAGCGGCTGGGGGTTAGGTGCCTTGCTCAAGGGCACTTCAGCCATTCCTGCTGGTCCAGGGAATCGACCAGACAACCTTTTGGTCCCAAAGCTGCTTCTCCAACCATTAGACCATGGCTTCCCCAATAAAACAGCACTTGTTACTTAACTTAAAACTACAAAGCAAGCACAGAGATGCCTCAAGGAGAAAAAACCCCAAAAACTCCTCTCGTCGACCAAAAATAAAAAAATTCTCATTAGATGTAAACTTTTGCCAAACCATGTCTTCATGGCCCATTCCTTTCACCATACAAACTCTAAAGTACCCATGGTATCAACACTGGCAACAAATCAGTCATCTCTAATGGACCAAATTTATCCATCCATCCATTATCCGTAGCCGCTTATCCTGTTCTACAGGGTCGCAGGCAAGCTGGAGCCTATCCCAGCTGACTATGGGCGAGAGGGATCTGCTATGGGTAGGGATCTGCGTTGACATCTCAACACTGATCATGTCTCAGCACCTCAGGTTTTGCGTTTTGACTGCAATGGCCTTCCATATCCACACAGTCGCGGCTCCAGGACTTGCATCTGCGTGATGACGTACAGAGCGATGGACGTTTACGAGATGACGACATCCACGTGCGTCTCAGCAGGCGGGAGGGGGCAGACATCCCACAGCAACTGAGGATTTTTTTCTTCTTTTCTTTTTTTTTTGATAAGATTGAAAGATAGGTCACAGAACGAGTAAAGATGATGGTTTAGTTTAACAAGCAAAGTTTGTTTTCTAGTATCTGATTTGTAGTGAGCATATTCCGAGTAACAGCGCGGAACAGCCGGGGCTCGCTGACACTTCTGGGAAAGTAAGTGAGCTCTATTGAAAAGAGACTTTATTTTATTTCAGAACTGTAGCTAGAAAGTTTAGCTAACTAACAAACTGGCTACGTTATTTGTGTAACCACTCGTAATCCAACAAACCCCGCCTCCTCCTAAGCGATTGGTGCTTATGTCAGAGTGAGTGACAGCCTGCGCGCTGATTGGACAATTCCCGGTACAATCCGTGCCAATTTATTGAGTTTGGAACGTATGAGCCAATCGTAGCGTAGAAGGCGGGATTTATCAGAATGTGGGTGGGTTTTAAAAGAAATCGCTAATGAACAAAAGATCAGCTTTATTTTCATTATCACTGAAAATGGAAGATATTTATTTGTCTAATTGATTTAGAGGACAGATTGCAGATTTCCTAAGACTTATTTATCCTGACATAGAAATGACGATATCAACTCGCTAGCAAAGGCTGTGTAGTCAAAACAAACAAGTTTCTGCTCTCATAACATTAGCATAACTCGATTGGCATTTATTTATATTTTCCTTCAATAGTGGATGCACTTTTTGAAAACTTTTTTTTTTATAAAAACAGCATATTAAGAAGCTCCTTTATCCAGGTGCCTAATGGCATTTTTATGTTAAGCAGGTGGTTGAGGGTTTTGAACACATTTGAATGAATCTCATGAACCAACAGGAAATATGCAAAGTGTCTCTCTGTGTAAATGTCTCTGCTGTGTTTCCAAATCCGAGCTGAGTGTCACAAACAGGACAAAAATAAAATATATTCAATAAAATATCACGGATTGTTAATAAAAAATCTTCAGGTCAAAGGACTTTTTGGTCCAAAAATGAGCAAAAAGTCAGATATATGTCATAACTGACTATCACTATTTGTGCCTCAGTCATTTTAAATTGCTGTTATTGATCAATGAAATTTTGTCCTATATTTGTCGAAACGTCACAAGCCGGACACAATCAACCGAAATGGGATGTTATGGCTGTAATCTGTCATGGCTAAGGATGTGCCTGTCATTCGGCTTTGATATGTTTTCTGACGTCTTGACATGTTGTTTTTTATTCCGTGAACGTGTGGTGTGTTCACAGACATGGCACAGATCTTCAGTGTGAACAATGGACATGGATTTTAGACCTGCCTACCCCAAAGAAGTAACAAAACAAAGCTGTGCTGAAGCAGAGGGAGTAAAACCCCAGCAGACTGTTAGAAAAAGACTTGACACTGTATGTTTAAGTGCTTTTACAAAGCACTTGTCTAAAGTTCCTCATCGTTTCCACACAGACAACATTTTCACTCTTGATCAAACTGTGATAGGCAGAGAAACCACAGCATTTTATACATTCACTGTTTGATATATAAGAGAGAGAGACTTAAAAAAGGGAGCATGGCTTTCTACAAATGAGTGCTACAGAAAAAGACTGATGACTCATATATGGTTTGACATGACACCGACCCTGTGTCCGAAATCGCTTCCTACTCACTATATAGTGAGGACACCATTTTGTAGCGCTGTCCAAAACCTTAATGAGGATTATTTCCACCCTATGTAGTGCGCTCAAAGTATCCCACAATGCATCACGAAAAGTAGTGTACAACCGATGGTCACTAACCAAGCAATATATCCCATCATG
>JAODOK010000014.1:42498589-42512864 GCA_027576575.1 Netuma bilineata
CTCTTTATCTACTTTTAGGACTTGTGTGAAAATCTGATGATGTTTTAGGTCATATTTATGCAGAAATATAGAAAACTCTAAAGGGTTCACAAACTTTCAAGCACCACTGTATATTTTACGTCTTCTTCCTCTTCTTCCGGCTGTTCCTGTTAGGGATAATGATCTCTCCTTTGTAGGTGTCCAAACAAACAAACAATCTCGCCTCTCTCACTTTGTCTCCAAGCTGTCCTACATGTGCCGTCCCTCTAATATTCTAATTTCTAATCCTGTCCAACTTTGTCCCTCCGAATGAAAATTTCAGCATCTTCAGTTCTGCTTTTACATCTAAAGTAGCTAAAAAAAATATTTAGCAGTGGATGAATAGTAGCAATGGCACAGATCTGATATCTGGCCGATACAGACAATTAAATAAAAGTGAAAAGAATATCGAATCCTGTAACAAATGGCAAAGATTAGAATTGGATTTGGGAAAGAAATTTCTGTTTTGAACTGGAAATTAGTAGTTTTTAAAGAAAACAATATCGGATGGATATCTGTATTGGTCACGGCTGATGCTTATGGTTTCAGTATCATTGTTGGAAAAGATAAAGTGGTATCGTGCATTAACACAACTCTGGGATCCTGCAACAAGAAGAAAGAACAATATTTTTCACACATCATCAGAACTGGACCACTGTTCTGAGAAAGCAGGAGCACTTACCCATCGGTGCTAAGCTCAGTAAGTGGTCAGTCAGCTGTCCTTTCTCTGTGGCCAGCTGCAGAGCTCCAGTCAGATCTCCTTTCCACAGCCTCAGGTACATCATCGAGTCGTAATGTCCTGCTTCTACATGACTGTCCTCTGCACAAACAGAGCAAACACCGATTCTAAACCAGAATTTTAAAGGCACAATCTCTGATCGTCTCTAAAACCTTTCTTTATTCCACAGCACTGTTGAGTTCTTGGTTAAAAGATGTTGATTGATTAATTTTACATGGACAGCTCGTTCACGGGGACGTACGACGGCGTATTAGGGCCTTTGTAGGCGGGTCATTCTAGAATTCAGGGTACATTTCACATCTCCAAGATAAACCTTTTGCTATTTTCCACGAAAGAAATCTTTATTGAATCGGTTTTGAACAATAATGCAAATCATGACAAACTTTCACCAATAGCGATGCTTGATGTACATTTTAGACCCAATTTATCCATAAAACATTAACTAAATGACCCCACCCCTCCCCCCACATTACTGGGTGTCTTCGACTCCTAATTCATCCATTGAACTCCAATAAACAGGAAGTGATTCAGTCTAACAATCTGGGGTTTTTTTTAGGCTTCTTCTATTAATGGTTATAAAATCATAACATAAAAAGTCTATTTTCTGTATTATGTGAAATTTCAGGAATAAAAAAAAAATATATATATACATATATATATATATATATATATATATATATATTTTCTATCTAACCCAATGTTCTTGTCAACTCTGTTATAAAACCGCATAAAATCCACAAAGACTTTTAATAACGCACATGACACCTGCACCGAGTGATGTCACTTCCTCTGGCGGGAAACTTCAGAAAGGCCGTGAGGTGTGTTCTGTTTCTTCTCTCGTTAATTTGAACAAAATGTTGAGGATTTTACACCAACAGTAGATTATTCATTCATCAACTCCGCTATTGTGATATTGGAGTGAATCTTTTGCTCACTTTTTAAAAACAATAATACGATTAAAATCCATAAGATTCTGTTTTTATACGTGCCGTGTGGGAGCTAGTTTGAGGTTGGCGTGTGGAGTGCAACAAAACAGTGGGAAATGTCAACTCCGTTATCATCAATTCTATTAGTGGATTGCCCAGTTTAATGATAACAGAGCTGACAATGACTAACAGAGTCAACACTTGAAATGTACCCACAATGATAGAATCGGCCGTAGATCAGATAAAATGTAACCATCTATCCATATTTGTGGGCTGTTTTTCTTCTTATTGAAGCAAAGGATCTTGGGTTGGAAGATGTAGGTGACGATAGCCATGCATTTGTTTCAAGCCTCATTTCATTTCTTCCTTTAAGATGTCCTCATAAATTTCCCTTCATGCATAAACACCTACATCAACACACCTGGCCATGTGCGGAACAAGCAGAAGGAGATAAAAAGGAGTGGATTTTAAAACAGGAATGCACTTGCCGTGAGTCATAAGTACAAAATATGGATGCAAGAAGCATGTTTTTATTTCTCCAGTGTACCGTTTGTTACAAAGTGCCCTGCTCTTCAAATTTTAGAACTTTGAAATTAAATTGCATCAGATAGATGATTTCTGGACCAGTTCTTCTGCTGAAGCCTACATTTGTGTTGATACCTTATCCCTCCAAAGAACCTGCTGATAAATTGAGTCAATACACCAGCGAAAAAGGTCTTAAGATAGCCCTCCAGTAGGATATAGTGAGAGCAAGCTGACAACAGCATGTTAAAAACAGAATTGAAACAATGCTATGGATTTGTCTCCTTGCTGCTACTCTTGGGGTCATAGGCTGGGTTTGTTGCACCCTGGTACCCAAGAAATTCTGTCACCTGAACTTTTGAATCCATTCAGTTAAGACAGAATCAGTATTGAAACAAACTGTAGCAAACTGGTCTATTTATGGTATTTTAGCAGCCATGCCTACTTGTACCATTAAGCTCAAACTACCTGTTTTAGTTCTTTGCTGATATCAGTTTGTACCTTTGTTTCTATGAAGTGCAGCTTCAGTAAAAGTGCACCACCTGAAAGCCTCTCAGGCAGCTGAAAGCCAGCTTGTCCAGGCTGCCCAAGTCTACCAGGTTGTGCTCCAGCTGCACCTTAACCAGACGACTTTTGGCTGCTTCGGATTTTTTGAACGAGCAGAACGCATCACGTGGAATCAACCGAATCTTGTTATGGTTGAGCGCAATATAAACAAGCCAAGCCGGGAGCTGACGTGGGACCTGGTGAAGCACGTTGTGGCTAAGATCCAGCTGGTGCAACAAAGGAAGCACCCGAAATGATCCAGGCACCACCTTGGAGATCTTGTTGCGGGCTAGGCCGAGGTGCTCCAGGTGTGGAAGTGAGAGAAACGCAGCCTTGGTGATGCTGGAGATGGAGTTTCCTTCTAAGCTAAGGGTCTTTAGGGAGTGTGGAAGGTAACGAGGGACATGCTTCAAGAAGTTCCCTTCTAGGTTGAGACTTTCCAACCGGGTGGCATTCATGAGTGCACCCTTGCCCAAACCCTTGTTGGTTAGCCTGTTGGCACTGAGGTCCAGCACTTGAAGCTGTGCCTTGCCCTGAAAAATTCCTGGCTGGAAGCGTTGGATGAGATTACCACTAAGGTAAAGCTCTTGGAGGCTAAGTGGGAGGTGCAAGGGGACAGAGGTAAGATGGTTGTGAGAGAGGCTGAGTGTGCGAAGGCTGCTTAATGGAGACAAAACTCCAACAGGGAACAAAGATGAGATACTTTCTAAACTGTTATTGCTCAAACTGAGAATGAGCAGGCCAGGGCAGCGAGACCACGCCACCTCAGACATCACTTTCACTTTGTTCCCATCCAGGTGGAGCTCTTCCAGTGAGACTGGAAGGTCAGTAGGGACACTCTGGAGGAGGTTCCGGTCCAAGTACAGCCTCTTTAGTGTCTGGATGCCTTCAAAGGCACCTTTGATGGAACTGTCTACCAGATGGTTGTTGCTCAGCACCAGGAACTCAATAGAAAGGTACTGTGAAAGTAGGTCCAGCGGAATGCTCTTGATGTGGTTGTTCATAAGAAGGAGGTAGCGGGAATTGTATGGAATACCATAGGGAACCTTTTCCAGTCCTTTGTCTGAACATTGCACCACCCTGTAAGAACAAGACAGCACATGACTTTAAAAATCACTGGACTTTAAAGGGGTTAAACTCATATGTGAAGCTGTGGTTAATACACACCTTCCATAACAAACACAGTCTGGTGGGCAGTAATGATCTTCAAAATATGGAAAATATGAGGCAGTGGTCAGCTGATCTTTCTCCTGTTTTAACCTTTTCATCTGCTTTGCATTTTTCAGAGCTTTGGTGGTGCTCTTCTTCTTCTTCTTCACCTTCTTGTGAAGCTTGTTCTTTGTTTTTGGTGTCTGCTTGTCTTTGATTTTCCGAAGTTTAGTCTTTGGTTTGGGCTTGAAGGTGCTGGGTAAGCTCATGGTGGTAGAGCCAGCCATGACTGCCATTACCCTGAGAGCAGCATCAACATTCTCTTTGGAACCCTCATGTGTGCTGTTCTTATTGGTTGTTAGTATAGATGTGTTCTTTCGAGCTGAAAAGTGACTTGTGCGAGTACCCAAGAGAGATGTATTTTGGTATTCAAGATCAGGGTTAATTGGTTTAATGTTCGGAGTACTCAGAGTGGTGATCAAAGATGGAATGATGGTGGATAAGAAATACTGAGAAGGAGAGAGAGTAGCACGGGAAGTGTCTACTGATGGAGTTATAGACGGATCTACACCCTGATTCTCTTCCTGAATTTGTTCTTCATTTCTGGTTTTGTTCTCCTTGTCCACTCTTTTATCCTGTCCTTTTTCATGACATTGCTTTCCCTCATTGCTTTCTTTTCCACCTTCCTCCACCTTCTTTGCTTCTTTCAGGATTTGATGCTCATCTTCTCCAATTTTCTGATTGTGTACAACGTCAGTCTTCTCTTCCTCTTTTATTGTTGCGGTAATCCGAGTTCTGCAGTCTTTCTCCCATTTTAGCTCGACGTCCCCCACTGCTGGAGGTTGCTGTAGGTGATCAGGACTCTGGTCAGTCCAGGTCTCATCTTCCAAAGACACGTTTTGAAGAGATGATACATTCAGACCTGTAGGAGGGAATAAACCAACCCAAGGGAAATTAATTCAAGGGTTTGGTAATGAAAGAAATAAAATCTTATTTATTACCAGTGGAAACATACCAAGCACTATGGTCTTGATTAAGTTATACAAGCATCCAGCAACCAGAGGAACCACAAAATCAGACATTGTTGCATATTTTATGTATTTGTCCCTGTGTAATTGCACTCAGTACTTACTTGCCTGAAGCACTAAAGTTTTAACCACTGCAGCAAAGATCCAAAACAGCAAAATGACTGTTCTCATTTTTCACTTAGAAGAGCTAAAGAAGGAAGACGAGATCCAGTTAAAGTAGTAGTAGTCGCAAGACTGAAGGGACACGATTCCAGCGTTATTTTGACCTACAATTATTTGATTTGGCTCCCAGAACTGGTGCAGCATCAAACATCATGAGTGTGTTAATAAATTTAGGAAGATTACAGACTATTAACGAAACATCTGAAGCACAGGTCTTACCTTCAGACTTTAAACAAACTTCTCAGCCCTTTGTTTGAGTTATAGAGCTTATAACCGACATGCTGGGTTATCCTGAAACATACACTGGCCCAAAAGGACTAAAAAAATAATCCAAGAGTTTATATATCCTCTTGTACTTGGATACAGCAGCCAATTGTCAAGCGGCAACCATGTAAAAAAAAAAAAAAAATGCATTATGAGAATTTTGTCACACTCGCACACCAAACTAAAAGAATCTCTGGGATCAATCAAGGCTGAAGAAGATTGTAGACAGGTCAAAGTTTACTAAGGAAACTGTTTACTTTTCCTTTGGAGCTTCTACCCATTGTCGCTCCAGTGATAAATGTTTTCCAGCCAAATCGGTGACCTTCGACCTCATTGTAAGAACACTCATGTTTCAAAGTGAGAGGGAAAGTAGACATTTTCTTGCTTGGTCAGTGTTTCATGCTTGATATAAACACTTCAGTTTGTGATTGACAGGAACCGGTTCAGGTCTGTGATACGGGACCCATCTCATATTGGTAACATAAATAGTCCGATAACAACTGATAACCGATAACAAATAGTCCTGAGCTCAGCTGGTCAACGCTCAAGTTTTTGTTCAGAAGAGCGAACTCCAAAAATGCAAGACCTTAATGAGTTTGAGCACAAACAAGTGGATAAACATTAAAATAAAACAAGCTAGAAAGTACAGACTGTCTTTCACTTCCAGAAATTTTCATTTGAAATTATATGTCTTTAAATTCAAAAACGTTTGTTCCTGTATATACACAGTACTGTGTAAAAGTCTTAGGCTCTCATATATATTTCACATTTTGTGCTGGAAAACTAATGTTACAGAAAAATGTGTCAGAAAGTAGCATATTATGTAAGATTTAAAAAATAAATAAATAAATAAATAGTGTGTGAGACAGTCAAAGTGTCCAGAAGAACTGGGGCTGGTTCTGTAAGATGCTCAGGAAAACCTACAGATCATTTCCGCATAAAACTGACCTCACTGGACCTCAGACTACTGTTTTTTTTTTTTAAAGCAAAGGGTCGTCTCACACCAAATACTGACTTTCATTTATTACTGCTCCTTAGTGTTTTTTTTTTTTTAATTTAGAAGCATTTTTTTTGATGGTATAATTTCTCTACAACATTTCTTTGCATGTGCTGAAGACTTGCACAGGACTGTATATCTGTATTTTTTCCTCTGTGAAATTGTTTCAGTTTTGATTTGTTGATGTGCACATGGACAGGCACAATTTTCCCCCCTCTGTCTCTTCACAGTGGTTTTAATATATTATATATTAAGCTGCAACTTTTTGCTATATATGGCTTCTTGTCTTGAGTTGGGGAGGGGGGCAGTTAAAAAGGGTGCACATAACAAAAATGATGTTTAAGATATAGAATTGCAAAAAAGCAAAACTATAGATTAATACACGTTTCACTTGTTTAGCTTCTTTTCCATGAAGTTATTAAAAGAAACTCAAGCTTTGGATCTGTAAAGTTCACCACTGATTAAATTACATTAATCATATTACATGTCCATCTTTCCCAGGCCTATGAGGAGCATTCGAACAGCAAAGCTCATTTACTGGAGTCTGCAGAGGAACGAAATGAAAACACTCCTAAAGCGAGTTTGAGAATGAACAAAAGTGCAAAATGCTCACTAGCAGACAGTGAACTTCTTGTCAGCTGTAGAATGTGACTGATTAAAGGAAACGGTTTCTCAAGGGTTCTTTGGATGGCTGGTCTAGTTTTCTCACCTGGGTTCGACCCAGAAGATTCTCTGACAGTGAAATGAGGAGAGAGAGAGAGAGAGAGAGATTACTAATAAAATAATGAAGGAAGGTCCAACAAAATTACCATTTCCTTCATCAGAAGGATCCCAGTGGACAGTCTGTTTATGGCGCCATCTACTGGAGGCCTGGGATACTGCGTTGTTATGATGGGCAGGAGAAAATTCAGTGCTGATTTCATCACACCAGCTGAAATAATGGACAGAGTGTCTGTACCAATGAGCTCGGAAACTTTATTACTGGTCAAAGTGCAAACGCTAATCTCTTGGAGCATTATAACAAAGATACTTTTAACCGAGGCCACAATCCTCACAAAAACAAAACACTATCTCTTACAAATGAGAATTTCTAATCAAACAAATTGTATTTATGGGGGTAAACAAAACACAAAACAAAAACAGCAGAGCCATATAAACGGCCATCATATTACATGTTGCCTCTTTACCAATTTCTTATGAACAAACAACAAATAAAACTATAAACCATAATCACTTGGTCTGACATGGCATTCTTTAACAAATTAAAAATTATAATTGGCAACCTTCTGTAGTACAAGAGGAATAAAAATACTTCAGGGTGTGTTTTTACAGCAAAATAAGTCTGTGATGGAGTGGGATGATGAAGCAGAGTTAATGTTAACACCCTAAAGTTGATCATTTTCCTGTAGCAACAAATCTCAAAATGGTTTGTTCCTCTTGTACCACAGCAAAGAGAAATTAATAAAAAAAAAAAAAACCTACAGTTTATTTATTAAAGAAACAAAATTTGCTTCCAAAGTTACTTCACTTACATCATAGCAGCTATTCCGTCACAAACCTTTTTGAAATGAATAAGGCCAAAAAAACCCAAAGAACCAAAAACACCAATAAAAAAAAAGCCACTGAGAAACCACAGAGGAATCATCTCGGCCCTGAACTTCGTTACAGCTTTACTCTGGACTGTTACTGTTAATAACGGCCTCCTTACAGAAAACCCACAAATCAGCAATTACAAAACTTCTTTAATCTGTTTATGTGGAGTGGCGGCTGTACAGTTTCCTGTGACTATACTACTGCCACATAGAGAAAAATCCATCAACCTCCACTGACCAGTCAGAAGCCAGAACTTATTTAGGGGATGTTACACAGTGGCACAAAGATATGAAGTTTATCTGAGTGGTGAACATATTCACGAGTGAGTAAACCAAACAAGTAAAAATATTTAACACGAGAAGAAGATAGATAAACTTCATAGCTTTGCGCAACTGTGTAATATTCTTTGTATTATATGGACACAGCCACAAAAAAAAACGCAAACGAATCAAAAGAATTTTAGTTTTGAACCGGTTTGCCATTTTGACAACGCGCGTCTAATCAGCGGGAAAACACTGCGAGTGACGTCATCAGTGATGCATCAGGAATTATTACACATACAGGACACTTCCGATGGAATAAAAACGTGGTCTATTCCCTTCTAGCGGGTTTCATCCATTTGGTTTGATAACATGCAATATTGTTAGCATATTGCTTATCCTACATGTATTACATCACTCTATCCAATGGAGAATGAGCGTTGAATATGGTTTATGATATTGCATGGTGGTCAAGACATGACGTCACACGTCGAAGACATAAAACATCTGCGCTAGCGAGCGACTGTGACAATTTGTAAACAAAACATGGCTGCCAGGTTTGCTTCATTAAATACAGATTTTGAAAGAGAAAGACACGTTGAACACCTGAAAGGAATTATAATAATAATAATAATAATAAAAAAATGTCGAGCTTTGTTTCGTGATCCATCAGATATATTCCATTCAGCTACTCGTCTTCGACTCGTTCAGCATCATGTTAGCTGAATGGAATATATCTGACAGACCACGAAACAAAGCCAGACAGGCAATATTATTTAAATCTGTCACTCAGATCCGTGATGTATTTTGTATGAAACATGTGAGTTTCTCAACACGAGAAGAAAAACTTCACATCAAGTGAACATGTGATTTTCTTATTATATCGACACAGTCCTAAAATTTATCAAAACAATTCATCGATTTCTTCACGAGTGACACAGAGATTTATGTCCCGGTTTTGGTTCTCCATGTTCTGGATGAAGACACGAGTGGTGTATTTCCCAGTAACACACTCATGTCTGTACAGTTTAATATATTAAACCTATACTACAGCGTGTACAGATTTTTATTCTATTCTTATATTTATTTAAAATATTTTAACATCAGCATAAAAAAGGTAAATAAACTTACGAATCAAAACACTGATTGGTGTCTTTTAACACTTCAACTGTTCCTGAAGCAAGGGTTTTCAAAAATACAATTTGAAGCTTTAATACGTTTTCGAACCAAAATAGTAAACAGGGTCATCTCTGGATAAGTTTCCTTCTCATGCTAACACGTGTCCATAAATTTCTAGCGCCTTTTGCTATCGTATTACTGGACGGGAGACGGAGACTTCGTAGCGGCTCTCTTATACATGTCAGCATTCCGAAACCGGAATCCTGCAGCTGCTCGTGGGAAGTGTAGTTTATCCTCCGTAACTGTTTGCTGTAGTAGTTGTGGAGGTCACACAGCTCTTCGAGGGCTGCTGCGGAAATGATGGAGGTCTCTGATGGACAGGTGGCCAGAACTGATTTCGAAGATGGAGGGGAAAACTGCTGTCGTCTTCTTTTAGATGGCATCAGCTGTTGTTTAACCGTTTTAAGACGTTGGACGCCGTTTCCAGCGACGCCTTTCTGTTCCTGAACGTTCACTTCTACATTCACTTCAATGACCGACGGCTGGCTGCTTCGAGGCGCCTGTAAAGGATTGGGGTCTTCCTGATATTGGGGAATTCTCCTCTCAGGGTTTGGGTGGTTGCTATTCGTTTTGATTAAATTTTCGTTTGCACTTTGATCAGTATTGATATCTTTCCAGCATCTGTGAGTTTCTTCCCGTAGCTCAGCAGCTGATTGGTCGATCTGAGGAAATAGAGGACATTGTGAATCTGTAAATTCGGTAAATGTGTAGTGAAGACGGGCAACAGATTATAAATCCATGGGATTAGTGAATCATGCAAAGCGTGTTAATGTGAGCCACCCCTGACATGTTCCCATGTGAGTGAACCAACAATCCTGCGGTAGCCAAAAGTAACAACAACAACAATAATAATGGGTGGTGGTTATGAAAACGCTTATACCAAAAGATGTGCATTATGATGTTAGGGGAAGTGACAGACATGGACAAGCAAGACAAACAAGTGCTGAACAATGTTTTTCGACATCCTGAGTAAACAATATCTTCATGCGAATTTGGAAAAAAAAGGGTAAGAAACTGTACTTTTGGGTTCTTTTTCTTCATGGGATTAGGGAACAGTTTCTTTCTTGATTTTCTTGGTCACGGGTTTTTTCCCAGCACGCTCAGCGGGTCTCTTTCCTTCTTTTGGTTTTAGCTCGGCACTACTCTTATCTCCACTGCCTCCTGTCAGATTGACCTGTGGGCAGCACAAGAGCTTTTTTTAACCAGGGTGCCTTCGAGGGTGGGCAAGACTGAATGCAGAGAGAGAAGCCATTAATGAAAGAGAGAACACAGCCTGAACATTTATCATGGGGTGGAGTTCCAGAAAGCCTGCACCAAAAAGCATTTTCAATAATCTGTTAGTAAGTAGCTCATGGGGGTGGACAAATCAGTAGGTCAGGACAATCAGATTTCCTGTTGGGGCTATTAGTTTTAATTTGTAGTTGCTACGAGGACAAATAGGTTTGACAGTCAGAAAATAAAAGCCCTGCTGCTGACTGACTTTCAGAAAACACGTTTTTGTTAAACTGATCGGTCCTCATGGTGGAGAGATTGATCTCAATGCTGTAACTATAGCACATGCTACTCATTCTGAATCCCAATGCCTACAGCATCCCCCCCCCGATGCGCGCGCACACACACTGAATTGTCCGTTTTTGTCATTTTTTCGTATAACATTTTGGTTATTGTGAATATCTGTGTGAGCTCGTCTCCTGGCCTAATCATGTCCTTTTGTACTGTGTGTGATTTGTTAAGTGTGTATGTGATTTGTTAAGTATGTGTGTGTGTGATTTGTTAAGTAAGTGTGTGTGTGTGTGTGTGTATATGTGTGTGTGAGTGATTTGTTAAGTGTGTGTGTGTGTGTGTGTGTGTGTGTGTGTGTGTAAGTAAAATGCATAACCATTTATTATTTGTAGATTTTTTTTTCTTTCCTAAACTGCTGTAGCACCCAAATTTTCTCTTGAGGAATAAAGTAAAAGTAAAGCAAAGCAAGTTAAAATACCGTAAATTAATGTGCAAGTAAATAAAAATAAGGAATAATCTGTAGGAATCAGTTAAATTTGATTTACGAGTTAGGATATTAATTACCTTTTATGGTGCAAGTAATGTAAATAAACTAAAGTAAATAAGTCAAGTAAAGAAAATTAAGTAAAAAAAGTCAGTAAAGTTCGTAAAACCAGAACATCAAGGGCGCAGCAGCTCATCTGTCCTGCCATCAAACCAACCATGACGACCAAAACAAACAGAACTGAGACGATGTGAGAGAGGACTAACCTCCACAACAAACTGTTTACAACAGGAACATCAACAAAAGGACAATTCTAATCAAAAGAAAATGTGTCAAGTTGAACTAATGACTAATTTGTTAGCAAAAAATTGATAATACAATGACAGTGTTGTGCAGAAGGTCGAATTCTTTCAAATAAAACAATCAGAACTGAAATCCAGTGAGAACTGAGGGAGAAGATACGACTGAACTGAAAATAAAACAAAACTGTAAACAATTTGTTTACAACAAAAAAACAACAAACAAATGACCAAGTTTTGTTCCCTGATGGAAGACCGACCCAACACCTCGATCAGAACTGAAATCAGGTAAGAAATGAGAACGGAGATACAATTCTAGTGAGAGGCCTTGTTAATTTGACCTAATTAGTAACTCATTAGTAAAATATTTGACTAAAACAACAACCAAAGTTTTGTGCAGAGTGATGAGTTCTTTCAAACAAAACAGTTGGAATGGAAATCTGTGGAGAACTGACGGAGGAGATACGATTTAACTGAATCATGGATGACAGACCAGATGAGCTAAAAATAAGTAAGGACTAGTCGGTAAGTACGAGTGATATCCTAACGAAGTTAAATTATTTTTAATGGTGCAAGTCAATAAAGTTAGTCAAGTAAAGAATAGTCTGTTAGGATATCACTCATACCGACAAACTTCATTTAAATTACTTTTTATGGTTCAAGTAGGAAAATTAAGTAAGTGAAGTAAATAAACAAAAGTAAGTAAAGTTAATTACATAAAATAAGCAAGTAAGCTATGTATGTAGTCAGTCAGTCCATAAATCCATCTATTTAAACCCCCACCCCCCCACACACACACACACACCGCGAAAACATCAAAGCTCGTGGCTTAAACATTGGCCAACATGATTCACTACAGGGTCATAAACTCATCATTTATTCTGTATTAATGCATTTAACTGATCTAGCGCACCATATCCACTAACATGATTATACATTTCCTGACACCAAACCGCGGGCATGAGCAGCACATTTACACACTCGTGCCTGGTGCATTCGCTATTAATCTAGGATTTGTCCACCCCGGAGGTCAGTGCAGGAACAGCGCCAACAGATGTGCTCATGTTCTATTGGTCTGTATGGCTCATCATCTCTGGGAAGTGACAGAGTCCCCATAACACCATGCAGAGTCAGTGGAGGATACTTCAGAGGTCACCAAAGTGTGATGACTGAAATCAAGAACACCTCCACCTCACATTGGAACCAAGTGCCCTGCTGATGAAGTCGTCACCTGCTTGACTCTGAAGCGAAAGCGTCTGCTCCTGCGTTTAACAACAGGCTTAACATCCTGCGAGCTGCACACACTGCTCTGAACGTACTGTCTTTGCGCTCGCCACTGGCGTCGTCTTTTACTTCTCTTCTTTCTCATGGCGATCACAGCCTGCTGCACCGCCTCACTGGCGTGCCTGACATTTCTCCACCTCCTCCTGATTCTGCGGTTTTTACGGTACCCGGGCTAGCATTAGAGTCAATCAGGATTATTGGAGAGCATGAGGGGTACAGCTCAATAAAAGTGAACACACAGCCAGCTTTTTCTTGAACTAAAGCAACCAAACCTTTATGAAATCCACACCGGAGCATGTCCAAATGTTGGAGAAAAACTGATTCTCAATCTTGAGGACCTTTGTGCAAAATAAATCATTAAAATAATCGTTTCAGGAAAAGAACAGGTCTTTAGAGTTACATCCTGGACTGAAATTAAAAGGCAACTCAAATTTAAATATGAATAACCCTTGAAGAAGGGCTTAAATGTTATTATTATTATTTATAACAGAGGACTGTTCCCAGGACAAAGTTTAGCTTCTGCAGGGAGCATCAAGGGTTTCAATCACACTGCCCTTGATCTTGTGTGTTTATTATTTTTAAAACGTGCATCCAAAGCCTAATCCTTTATCAGAAGTCACAGGGCAGGACATAAGTAATGCCACACACTCCCACCTACGGACATGTCAAGGATTTACTGTTCTATTAAATATGTGCTATTCTTGACTATTTCTGGCCCAGAAAGGTCAATTGAATCTCTAATAAATATAGCGAACTGGTGTTAACCAAGCTTATACATTAGTCAAACACTGATTTTACACAACAAAACAAGGGAAAGTGGGTGGAGCTTTTAGGGGACATCAGTTAATTTAGTTAGTGAGTTGGACCTATTCAACTGTCCGTCTTTCCAGATTTCTCTCATCTGCCATTTTTATTAAATCCACACTATCGGAATCATCTAACCTCTCGATCAGTATTGTCTGCTCTTGTTCAGCCTGCTCCGGTTGTCAGAAATCTTGGAGTACTACTTGATCCATCACTCAATTTTGATTTTCATACTAAGTCACTCACCAAATTTGCATTCTTTCACCTCTGTAACGTTGCTCGTCTCCATCTGCTTCTGACTAGCAATAATACACAAACTGATTCATTACATTACATCACAGACAGTTAGCAGACGCTCTTATCCAGAGAGATGTACAGTGGTGCTTGAAAGTTTGAGAACCCTTTAGAATTTATATTTCTACATAAATATAACCTAAAACTTCAGATTTTCACACAAGTCCTAAAAGTAGATAAAGAGAACCCAGTTAAACAAAAATATTATACTTGGTCATTTATTT
>JAODOK010000014.1:42736026-42746114 GCA_027576575.1 Netuma bilineata
CCTCACGCCTCTGCACTTGAGTCATCCCCCTGGTGGCCTAGTGGGGGTTTGCTGGATTATCACACCAGCGACCCAGGTTCAAATCCCAGCAAAACCCTAACAATGGCGTGTTCCGATCCACCTCCTGTATGGACCTGTCAGGCAGCAGTGCCATCCCTGCCATGTAATAGATAATAAAATCTAAATTAAAAACACACGTCTGCTGTAAAAACAGTTTGTTGTGCCTACAACACAACATGCAGCATATGCCCTTCCTCTGCTTGTGCATGGCTACAAAAAAGAATCAATACATTATTTCATTGTTTTATATAACAGTCATTGTATCTTTGTTATATAGATTCATTATAGATTTTTATTTGATGACTTCTACATGATCCAGTCAGTATGAAAACATTTTCAATTTCAAACATTAGTTTTCCAGCACAGAATTAAATCTGACATGGCAGTAAATGTTTGTATGTCAGTAAAGAAAGCAGAGACACTTTTCAGACCAAAAAAAAAGTATCAAAGGCCGCTGGTTTTGCTGCAGAAATAAGAAGTGAGTGTGACAAAGTCTCCAGAAGAATTGTGTTTGGTTCTGGAAGATTCTCAGTAAAACCTACAGCTCATTTTATTATAAAACTGAACCTGAGACTGTTATTCTAAAGCAACGGGTTGCCAAATCAAATACTGAATTTGTTTAATTTATTACTGTTTACTTTTCTGTATAGTATTGCTTTTTAAATTTCATTAATTTTGAAGGCATCTTTGTTCTACAGCGTTTCATTGCATGTGGCAAATATGACACACAAATGCTTCATTCCCTTTTAAATTAAATGGAGAAGAAAAATATCATACAAACGTCTATAATCTTTTTGACAAGATATTTATGTAATAACATTTGCTAAGAATTCATGCTAATACTTAATTACAGTTACAGATGTTACACTTTATTAAGCATGAACATATGACTGGATAATATCAGGTTACATAACGTATTGTAATACACTATAGCGCATGCTCTGGTATATATTGCTCATGCTAAAAATAATGGAACTCGATACTAACACTTGTTAAGAATGCAGTATCCATAATGCATTATATATGCATTTACAGCATGCAATGTAACATACAAAATACTTTTATAATGCACTATAGCACATGCTCTGGTAAAGAATGTCTGTGTGCCCTGACCTTATGAAGCCATGCATAATTACATAAGGTTTTCCATGTACTTATAACAATTATTTGTATGCCAAGCTACATAGTTGTCATAAGCTTTCCTAAGAATGCAGTATTTATAATACATTTATAACATACATGGTGCACAGCATTAAAAAATGTAATCATTAAATTCACAAAAGTTAACATCATTGTACATAAGTGCTAATAATTTGAAAATAATTAGTTATAACTACAGTTATAAATTCAGGCATAGCACTTTATAAAGCATGGGTGTATGACTGCATAATGTCAGGTTACATTATAATACATATGATAAGGGCTGCCCATAAAAACGTTATTCTAATGCAGTATCGCACCTGCTCTGGTAGAGTACCTGTACTATTACGTTACCTGATGTTATGATATCCTACCTATGCTTTATAAGTGGTTATAAGAGGGTTATGACATTATGAAGTCATATGTATGCCCAATAGTGTGTTATGCATGTAGCCATAATTATAACTACGTAATAAGCATGTGCTTATGAGCACTTATACAGATTTAGGTCTGGTATTCCAAGGGGTTTGCGTTGCATACATGTTATAATACGTTATAAATACTCGCTTTATGTAAATATAAAACAAAGGTATCATTTTTAAGTAATGAGGGAGGTGGCGTTGAGCCTATTGAGATTGGATATAAACCCAGTGTTCTCTCCAGAGTGCTTTTGCGTGTCGGGGCTGACACGCTTTAATTTCATTCCGACATGCTTTAAATTTGCCAACACACTTTTTGGTTTTGTTGTTGTTGTTTTCTTTGTTTGTATTTTTTATTTATTTATTTATTTTTGCTCCAACACTCATCACATCAGATTTCTACCTTGCGATGTTTGCGGCATATTTTGAAGGAAAATCAGTGTTTTGGGGCAGTTTGCTGCCAGGATGCACTCAGGCAGACCAGAAATCCCCAATCACAACAAACGCCCTCAATCACTTTGCTGCTGCACTGGTACCATGACGTTTCAGGGCGTGGGCATTTACCTTAGCGACTGCTGCTACTCTATACCTGGGGGACAAGTGAACTTTGTTTACATACTGTTCACATACTGAAGCCAAGCAAAGATGTCCGGCGTCTGTTGCTGTTGTCCGAAGAAAACCACAGCTAAAAAAGCTCTACTACTGGATTACTTGGATAATCTTAGTCAGAAAGAAGTGAAGGATAGATATACGCAGAAATTAGAGTTTATTAGCGGTTATGATCGGTACAAAATTGCTCAAAATGACTGGAGTGATGGTGCAGATTTGTGGTTGAGCATTAGCTACATGTTGGAATATACATTCTTTTCCCCAAAAAGTCCTGACACAGAACAGTTTAAAAAATAAATAAAAACTACAAAAGCAAGAAAGCCTTCTTTGTGTAAAGACTTTTTCCTGGAATCAGCTTTTGGGAACAGAATGTTGTGAAAGCCAAAGCATTTACTCTCAAAGGACTCCGACCTGAACTGTGGGCTAGATCTTATCCCCACCCCTCCGTGTCTCAGCAACCCCAAGGACATCTAGTTACAGAGCTATCTGCATTCTATCATTTACACAGTGATGCTTATTACCATTAAAACAATATCTGAAGTGGGGTTTTTTTTGTAAAATAACAAAATATCTTGCTCTAGACTTTCAAACAAATATTGTAAGATTTTCATTTTATCTAAAATGAAAATAAACCAGTGTGTTAGTTAGTTAGTTAGTTAGTTAGTTAGTTAGTTAGTTAGTCCCAGCGTTTTAGTTAGGCAGGCGGGTGGGCGTGGATTGATTGATTATACGATTGAACATTTCAGTGTATTCTAATATAATTGACAGGAAATGGGAATCAGCCTGACGCACATCGAGTCACGGCCATCACACTTGAACAAGGATGAGTACGAGTTCTTCCTCAGCATGGACCCTGCATGCTCCCAGGCCCTGGACGAGGTCCTTGACAAGCTGCGCACCCAAATCAGCGGTCAAGTGCACGAGTTCTCACGCAACAAGCAGAAAGACACATGTGCGGGAGTGAGATGGACTTTTACACACACACACCTTAACATACTGACATATGTAGCTGTGAAATATGTGGAGGCACAAACTTATGCACATACACCCATGCATAGACACAAACATATTTCCACGTTAGTTTATATTAGACATATTCAGTCACGGTGTTTAATACGACTGTGAAAACGGTCTGAGAGCATCTCGACGCCTTTAGGCCAATAAAACCATCAACACTGTAGCTGATGTCGCTAACCACCTCGCTAGCTGTTTATTATCTTTTCCACATTTGTCACCATTTTTACTATCTATAGTATCTTTATTTTCTCAGCAACTTGCTGAATTAATGGCACCCCTTTTTGATATATTTTCAGAATATAGGACAGTAACTGTGACTGTCCCGGTCAGTAGCCGAGTTAGCTTGCTCTGCTTTGCTTCACCTCTAATAGTTTGCTTAAAGGAACGTGAAGCGTATTTTATATGATCTCAAATGTGAATTTAAAGACACTGTAGTAACAATCCAAACTCAAACACTTAGTTATATAATCAGGATCTGCCGTCCATCAGGGGTTAACATTTAAACAGCATGTTATACGTCTCTTATTCATTAAATCTGGCAAAGTTTTAAATCTGGTTTTCACTAAATACATTTACTGCTCTACTGAGAATAAGCCATTAGAAAGAAAAAAACAAACATGTAAGTGAGCGAAACAAACAAGTCAGTGAAAGAAATTATGCAATAGAAATAAACAAAGAAATAATAAAACAGTTCAGGACGTGCTGTTAAAGGGAAATGATCATCTTCAGTGTTGTAATAGTAACTTGGTGTCATCACACCATCCCACTGTTGTTGATTTTCCTGGAACAACACAACTCCAAGTTATCTATAGGCCACAGAATGATGTTAAGGACAGCTTCGTTGTTGTGCAGTTGGTTTTAGCCGAAACACCAACGCAACAAAGCGGACTGAAATGAGTGTGAGCTGAATGGGAGTCCGTATGGTTTGGCGTTGGAGATACAGTGACCACTTCTCTGCACAGAAGCCCAGAAACAACACACACACTCGAGAGACACAAAATACGACACACAGTAACTGCACACGACACCGCAACACGTTTCAGCACAAGAGGACTGAGCGAACAAATACACCTGCAGCAGGAGATGGTGGGTCTCAGTCTCGTGCCGCAGTGTGAAAGAACAGCAGCTCATCACTGTTCTTCTGCGTTCTCCACAGTGCCGTGGTTCCCCACAAACCTGCAGGACCTGGACCGCTTCGCCAACCAGATTCTGAGCTACGGGTCGGAGCTGGATGCTGATCACCCTGTAAGGGGTGTGTGTGTGTGTGTGTGTGTGTGTGTGTGTGTAAAAGGACAGTTTACTGACACTCAGTGTAAAAATACACTTTTAAAACTAAATCCCTAAAACTCAGGAAGCAATCTAAAGGTTCCACAGTTGATCAGGTTCAACAGTGCAAAAGTTTTCACCCCTCTGGATTTCTACCGGAGTAAAATTTATATTATAAAATAAAAAATTTTATCTCCAAAAAAGAATTTTAAAAATTCAGGTTTTAAAAATGTATAAATAAACAAACAAACAAAGAAATAAACCAACATAACACAAAAGATCCAAAATAAAAAATTTGAAATGTTTCAAATGAAATTGACTATTAATATTATAATTTTAATTTATTTAATTTTCCTTTTAATTCCTAAAAGAGCTTTGCAAACTTTTTAAGCAATACCTTTAGTTATTTTACTTATTAACATGCATTTAAGTAAATTTATTAACCATTTAAACATTAGCAGCAATGAACAATACATGATCAGTAACGCTAACGGCATAATAAAATATTTTTATTTAATTTGTATAAACACCACTTTAAAATACAACAGAATTATAAAACCAAATAATTATACAGTACATACGCCTTAATGTGAGAATTAATGCAAGTATTGGTGGTGGTGTTTGTTTTAATAATGAAATGAACCAATTAATAAGTCAAATTGTAATTTTATTATGATTACTTCAGAAATAAATTAACATATTTATGGTTTGTAAAAGTAACTATTAGTTAATAAAACTTTTAATGTGAAATATTTACTACATTTGAAGTTTAATTTGGGAGGAAAAGATGTGCGTGTGTGTGTGGGTGGGTGTTTTTGAGGGATGCGTAGTTCACAAGTGCGATGACGCTCTGTCCTTCGTCCTCTATTCTAATGGAAACAGCCTCAAATTGATGTCATCTCTTTAATTGAGCCCCTATAATTATAAATAATTGCACCCTTTCCAGTCGCCATTAAACCCAAATGCATTCATCATGAGCGGCAAACAATCTACAAAGGCTTCATTTGAATGCATCCTTCACCACTCCCAAGCCGTGCCAAGCACAAATGATTAATATACAATATATACAGTGCTATACAAAATTATTAGCCCCCTATTTTTTTCATACAAACTTTATTGATTTCTATTTTATGATTTCTACATTATCAAGTCAGCGTTACAAAAACATTTTAGAGTCTTTTTTTCCAGCACAAAATTAAATGTTGCAGGAAAAAAAGTTTGTAATGTATCTGAGCATCATATTCCATAAGAGATCACTTTTCAGATGAAAAAAGAAAGCATAATGAAGGCTGCTGGGTTTTGGTGTAAAATGAAGAAGTGAGTGTGACAGTCAAAGTGTCCAGAAGAACTGGGGCTGGTTCTGTAAGATACTCAGGAAAACCTACACATCATTTCCACATAAAACTGACCTCACTGGACCTCAGACGGATTTTTTTTTTTAAAGCAAAGGGTCGTCTCACACCAAATACTGACTCTGTTTCATTGATTACGGCTCACTGATTACTGTTTATAGTATTTTTTAATGTTGAAACATTTCATTTCATTATTTTTGAAGCCATTTTTGGTCGACAGCGTTTCTTTACATGTGCTGAAGACTCTTGCACAGAACTGGACGTTTAGCTAACAGTAACTATAATGAGACGGAATTCCCGTCAACAGATTCTAGGAAACTTGTGAAATGGTTCCCATCCTCCTGGGGTCACCAAAGGTCACCTCAAATCATATCAGACAGATCCAACATCTGTCTTTCAAGTAATTTAACGGATTTAAATGAATAAACACTATCTATTGGCTGGCTGAGTTCCGAAGGTGTTGATTCATTTTCTATTGCAGCAGCTCTGAAAGTGATTTGCACTGTAATGTAAACCGAACATTTATGTTCATGTGCTCGTTCAAATATGCTTTTGTTTCTATAGAAACAGCTGAGACACAGTGACTTCCATGGTGGACGAGTCGCATGGTCCGAGACGTTTTCTTTGCAGACATGATAAGCGGTGTTTTTTTTGGTGTATTAATTTCAGAAGAGAATGGATGTTTATAGCTACTATAACATTAAGCATAACAGGAAGTACCTTGTCTTTCAGAACGTTAAGCGTGATGTTTGTTCGGCTCTGGTCACACTACAGCTCATGAGGAGTTTGCGAATACTTGGGGATGAAAAATTGGTTGCATTGCCA
Organism: Netuma bilineata; assembly: GCA_027576575.1. Classification (NCBI taxonomy): domain Eukaryota; kingdom Metazoa; phylum Chordata; class Actinopteri; order Siluriformes; family Ariidae; genus Netuma; species Netuma bilineata. Next base: position 42,742,715 of record JAODOK010000014.1, read on the forward strand.
CCAGTCGTGCGATGCACAGTGAATGTTCTCTGAGCTTTGTGAGTTGCGTTTTGGTGCATCTCCGCCTCATGAGTGGCCAAAAACATCACAAAAAATTTCAATGCATGCAAATTTGGTGGCGATGATTTCGTCAGCAAACTAATCGGCGAATACTTGCAGACAGGTTTGGGAATACTTCCCGAAGCTCGGGGAACCTTCGCTGAGCCTCTTGAGATGTACTTGTCTCTAATCTGTATCCACGATGCTTGCGGGATCCTCAGCGACACAGCGGCTCGCCATAACCTAACCTTCACCGAGACTTGAAAAGTGCATTTAGATTCAGCGCTCTTTCACCAAGGTTCGTAACTGGTTTGGCGAAGGGTTCAAGAATATTCAGCAAATGTTTGGTGGCAATTAGATGACACATTTGTAATCAATCATCGCTGATCGGTTGATGCTGATGTCATGCATTGCTGAAATCTATTGAGCAAGGCGTCGGGGATCGTTCTCCTGCCAGGCGCTGATACGTCCAAAACTCTCGTATCGCATTTCATATCGGAAAAACACCAGGTCTTCTCAAAAGAACATCCTCAAAGTCACACCTTCACACCTGACCCCGGTGCAACTCGAGCGGCCACGCCCAATCATGCTCACAGAGCGCATTGTGCTCGCTTTTGGGACCCAGTCGTTACGGGAAACGCCTGATGCTGACTTGAGTGCAATCAGCACATGCATATAAGGACGCTGTTTTCACAAAGACTTTGCAAAGTATTGTGTCAGGTATGCGGCGGTAGACGCATGTACGTGTAGGAAGAGTGCTTATTAGCAGGCGTGATATTTACAAAAACAAAACCGAAAGCAGAGTCAGAAACATGGCTAGAAACAAACATGATAATACTTTGCGAAGTCTCTGTGAAAACAGCGTCCTTATATACGCATGCTGATTGCGCTCAAATCAGTATCAGGTGTTTCCCATAATGACTGGGTCCTGTGAGTGGGCGTGGCTGCTCGAGTGCGTGAGAGACAAGTGTTCGCCTGCTGTGTGACCAGAACTCTGAGCTCGCCTGTACATCGCCACCAAAACGCCTCATTTTCATCACAAAGCGCTGCGAGCTGTAGTGTGACTGTAGCTTTACTAAACCGCTGAGGTACCAGAGGAATAAAACACTAGTGCTGTTTCGGAAAAGAATCCACTTCCCAGTCAGGGATTATTTTCCTCTGAATAACGACAGGACCTGTGACGTGTTCTTACTCCTGACATGTACACTTATTAACGTACCAGAGTTTGGATATTAGTGTTAACACGGCATTGGGGCGACACGGGGCTGAAACTCAGAACCTTAAGAGTATAAAATGGTGCTGCTGGTTATCCGCCTCGCCTCCTTGCAAACAAACAAATTGTTAAAGTATTTACACTCCACCGTCTGCACCGACCTTCCACCCGACTACCGATACTATAATTACATGTTAGAACAAGCCACTGAATGTGGAAATACCGGCCTCCAGAATACACCAGACGATTTAACACCACAAACCGTTACACTTGATTTGAAACAGCTAAAGCAGAGAGAGTCGAGCACGCAGATCACATCAACACCTCCCGGGTCACATTTTCAGGTTTGTGCAAATCAAATGTGGGGAAAAAAAAGAGAGAGAGAACAAAAGTAAAAGAAAGAAAAACAAAAACACTTGGAGCGAATTTCACACACACTTCCACACTTCCACAACATCATTTACAAAATAAAATCTGCATGTGCTGGGAAGTGAGTCGGCACACACAATAATAATAATAATAATAATAATAATACTGTGGTCTTGCCAAAGTATCTAGCATTTACGGTTGTGTTCTAATTCTCACTTTTTACAAACCCTTCAGTTCACTTCACTTGCGCACTTGAGGGTTTTAGGAAAGAAGTTGTTCACTGCGTCAAAAATATTGAGAAATGTTACTCAGATTTTACGAACTATTAAAGGGTGAGGAATATTTTGCAGCAATACAACACACACACACACACACACACACACACACTTCAGTGATAAGCTGAAGTGTTAAGCCTCTACTCACTGTCCCAGTCTATTTACAACAAACTAAAAGAAAATGTAAAATCAATATAAAATAAAATCAACAACACTGTAATGGTCACTAACAGGAAGTAAAACTCATTATGGCACCTGGTTGTTCTTTGAGCAGGAAGAGGACACAGACGTTAACACTCATTCCTTCCAGACAGGTTTGGTTCTTGTGTTTGAGCCATGACCTCTGACCTTTGCCCAGTAGTGGTGTGAGGTCATAGGGTGAAGGACGGGTCGTATTTGCGGATTTCTTCTAAGAGACGTTCTCGGTCGGAGACAGCAGTGGAGAGGGCAGAGTGAACATCAGCAAGCTCAAACTGTAGGGCCTGGATCTGAAAACACACACACACACACACACACGAAATAATCGACTAATCTATTAAGCTGCTAAAGCTGTGAAAGTAGAGTGTGCCATAAAATGATTTTTGGAACATCAAGCAACACAAGAATCATTCAGCAAATAAATTCACCAAATGGTTTAAAGAGAGTCATTAAATAACGAGACCATCAGTGACGGCGTCGCTCACTCCGCCCCGTCTAGTCCAGAAGGAACGATCTAAAGTGGGCCAGCTTGCGCAGCTCTACTCTCAACCAGTCCGGCTCAAACATTTACCAGAAAGAATCCAAAACGGCGAGGAATTGACCGAGAAGTGATTTTTGTTGAACGGCTCATTAAGGCTTAATTAGTCCATAACTTCATTAATAATTGTAATGAAGCAAATCCAGGTAGAAGTTCTATGCACTTAGGTTCCCCTACCTTCATACCAGAAACAATCAAAATCGGTGAAGAATTGAGGGAGAAGAAGCGATTTGTGTGAAATGTGAACGACGCTGGACGGAGGACGGACAGCACACGATGGCATTAAACTCATCACCTGTCGGCCGGATGAGATAATAATAATTTATTCCAAACAGTTACAAGTGTACGGAAGAGCGACAGTTCCACTAAGAAATACATATTTTTTTTTAATTTCTGAGAAAAAAACTCAGAATTTTCAAGATTAAAGTCAGAAATTTCGAGAAAAAAGTAAAAAATTCCGAGAAACAATCTCAAAACTTTCGAGAAAAAAAAGTCAAAATTTTCGCGGAAAAAAAGTCAAAAATTTTGAGAAAAAAGTCTAAATTTTCAAGAAAAAGCCAGAGCCATGGAAGTAAGAGTTCAGCCACTCCCATTGACCTTAATGGTCCATTCTTTACACAGCAATGGCGGCTCATGGAGCCTTTGACACATAGATCGCCATTGACAGTTCCACTAGTTCCAGGAAGTGGCTGTAGAACACAGAAAGTGCGGTAAAGGTAAATGTAATTCGTTTCTACTTAATCTTTGCTTGTTATGTAGTGGTTCTGT
>JAODOK010000014.1:42835815-42845840 GCA_027576575.1 Netuma bilineata
TAAGCTATGATTATTGAGGACATATATTGTATCTTGAATAGTTTTCTTGGTGGAAAAACAGATAGTATGACATTTGTCAACATTGAATGACATTTGCCAGTCTTATTCCCACTTGCTTAAAGCATCTAGATCTTTCTGTAGATGCTGGCAATCAGTCAGATTATTTATGGTATGATATAAAAAACAGTCATCAGCAAACAATCTTATTGTTGATGTAATACACGAAGGCAAGTCATTAATGTAAATCAAGAACAGTAATGGTCCTAGGACTGTACCTTGAGGGACTCCTGATGTTACAGAGCACGGATTTGATAAAATACCCTCCAAGGCTACCCTCTGTGTTCTCTTAGTGAGAAACACTTTGATCCAGGACAAAAGGCTGCCTTGAATTCCATAATGGCTTAACGTTTTATAAAGTAATCTCTGATGGGGTACTCTATCAAAAGCTTTAGAAAAATCTAATATAAAAGCATCCCAATTTTCATTCATTCATTCATAAGACACTGTACTTATAGATTTGTTAAATGATGTGTAACGTAGTTACAAGTTAGTTCCCATTCTTTCTTGTATTATAGCAGCTATAAACTGTCTTCCCATCAGGCTTTTTTTTCCTTCTCTCTTTCTCTTAAAAGATAAGACCAAAAAAAGCACACTGCAAAACATAACATCCTCAAATTACAGCTTTACCTCTGACGCTTATGAAGCACTGACGCTGGAGACTCCTTCCATAAATATTAAATAAACATCTCCTTACAGAAAACTTTACCATTGTAATGAATGTGGGGTTTGTTTTTAATTAAATAACACTTTTTTTTTTTCTTTCTCTTATCTACATATTGGGTAAATGAGTTGTTGCTATAGGAACAATAACCTATTAGAATGAGCACATTAAAGGCAGGATAAGTAATTTTAGAGAAACCAGCAACTGAAAAACCCCACCTTCAGCCCCCCCTGCAAAGCCACTCAAAAGCATTTGATTTATTCATTGCTTTCAGGATGTAAAGGGAATATCAAGAAATGTAACCAAAATGCTTCTGTGATAAATTGCATACCCTACCTTTTAATACAAACCTGTGATTTTCACCTGCACTCTCGTCTGCGGTGCCGTCACAGGAAGTTCTGTCCTCCATGAGTCTCAGGTGACTTTACTGATTTCTTCATGCCATGCAGAGCTATTTTTCTAACCAAAGAATGAACGAGATTTACAAGGATGTTTCTCAGCCACCAATCCAAAAGCATCAGTTTTTTCTACAGTGTGGACGCACGCTAAGGCTCTGCAAGGCTCATGGTTCAGTGTATTAAAGACTTGAGGTACTAAATGCCCAAAGTCTTTACTATTTGCTTATAAAGTTATTGAAATAAATAAAACGTATTAACAAAATGCAAGCTGAATAAAATGGCCAGATATGGGCATCCCAAGACTTTGAAAAGACTTGATGTATTTATAAAATGTACACTTTCCTGTCTTTTTTTTTTTAAATACTTTAGGAACAGGCATTTCAATGTAGAGATGAACTGCTTTGGGTTCTCCTCAGGCATGTATGCAAAACACATTTTGAAACATGGTGTTGTTATTTGATTGGGCTAGCAGATGTCACTTTAGCTGCCTCCACTCTAGCTGACTTCCTGTGAGTGAGCAGTAATGGTCCCTGGGTAGCTCGCTGCTTCCTGAACTCGGCGGGCGGAAGCTTTTCCGCATCAATTTCACTTTGAAGATATCGCATCACTCCCGTAACCTGACTAACAAGGAGGAAACTTGAAAGGTTATTGCTTCCTGTTGTCTGCAGAATGACTTTATCCTGCTGCACCATCACGGTTTGTATCCAGGCTGATGTCAGTTAGTGCAGTGAGAGCGAAGCCCAGCTCTCTGCACAGCTTTGGATCTAAAGCCCGGGGATTTTAATGGATAAAACATTAAAGATAAGGATTTCTGCTGTGTGAATGAGCAGGCCACTTAGCATCTTTTTATATATTTTTATAATACAGTATAAAAGCAAAAAAAAATCAACCCTGGACCTTCAGCTTCAAGGTTCTGGTGAAATAACATGTTTGGTATGATATCTGGACTGACATTAAAGAGGTGCACACTTTTTTTTTTTAAATGTGTGATTTACAAGATCCATAAACTAACTATGACTGTAATGTGATGAAACACCACACCAATGCTGCTGTTAATGTTAACAAAATGACCATTTTTATAAAAAAAAAAAAAATCTGCATTTTATGGGATGAAAATTGGTTCGGTATGCAATCTAGAGGTTTAAATCCTCCTGAACCTGGCCAGGTTGATGCTGATGTAGAGCCAACCATTTGGGACTTTGGTTATTAAAAAAAAAAGTTAACACCCTCTAATCCGAGGTGGGCGGTTCACTTTTCCCAGTCCCCACCCTTCTGTGAAACCACACTCGTTTACAAATATGCTGATCAAGACTCGCAGGAGTTTACGCTATTTCCCCAACCCTGCCCCCTCCCCAGCCCTTCCCACACTTTTTAGCATTTTTTCAAAATTATGGAGTAGGTGGAGCTAGGTTCAGAGCTAGGGGAGGAGTTACGCTTTTAATGCTGCTTTCAACTAAAGCTTGTAACTCAATTTCCAACGTTTGACTGGGGGGGAGAGACCGAGAAGATGTTCCCTCAACTTGGAATTCCTATGTGGAAAGTTGAGTTCACCCCATGACATCAGATCAACATGCCTGCTCACACAGTAATCATTTAAATCAAGCAGCACTTCTCTACTTTCTAACAGATTGCTGTCTTGAGAAGACGAATACATCATGAATGTTGGTTATCAGTCATATCATTGGGAGTTAGTCTGCATATGATCTTTATAAATCTACATTTTTATCCGGAGTGTTCAACGTGCGCTCTATTAGCATGCGTTAAGGGAAACCTGGTGTTCTGTTCCCAGTCTCGGGTTTTTATTTTTATTTTTTTTTAAAACACTTTGAAAAATTCTTTGATCTATCCCTTTCCAAGCCTTACTTTCCCAGTCCCACCAAGCTTTGCTTTTATATATATCTTTTTTTTTTTCTGATTACTTTATTGAGGGTCGTTGGCTCAGAAGACTCTGCAATCCTGCTAATCCCAAGCAGGCGTGGATCAAACAGGCACAACAGTGTTGGATCAGCATTTCTCCAAGGCCTTCGAGATTTCAAAAGCAGCCTGTTCTCTGACTTGGCCTCAATATCTCCATCTCATCTCATCTCATCTCCCAGCTGTCTGATCTCAGTGCCCTGTTTTTTATCTTTGTTCTTCAGGTAAGGGAGCGGGGCATCCGTTCGCAGTTTGCCTGCACGTACACGGATGATGGTCTGCCTCTAAATCGTGTGCTGGACTTTCCCAGCACAAGTCAGCTTCCAACCTGCATTCATCCTGCTCCTAAATGGACGGTCTCCTCAGCTGTTAATACGCCCCCTGAGGAGGAGTCTGACCCTGCAGACAAATGCGAAAAACAAGGTACTCTCTCTTCAGTCCTTTTTGTGTAGTTCATAACTTTCACACATGGTTTATGGGGGTCTGAGACACAAACGCACACAGACAGGAGTGTTCCAGGTGCCTCTGACGCCACACCGTCGGCATCCTGCCCAGGTTCACCTCCTGGGTGAGTCAAGGCCTCAATCTCTGCTTAATTCCTGCTTGGGGACTGGTACTTAAGATCAACCTTTTAAATGATTCCCCATTCCATAAAACTTGGCTGGTCTCGCTTCTGTTGTAAAAAACTTAGACACACTCTGTGTGAGAACTCGACTGCACTACATGACAAATGTCCAGCTTCAGCTCTGTAAAATAAACATACTGCCTGTTAAACTGCATGGCTAACGTCAGCAATTTCACAATCCCCCTCCCCCCTGCTCTTTTCACCCTTTTCCTCTTTTTTCCCCCTCTTTTATTTACGCATGTTCTTCAGTCGAGGTGAATCAACAGACGGCAGTTCAGGCATACCGTGGCTCAGGGACCAAACCAGCCCTCAAGCAACGCAGCACCAATGGCCCAATGCGAACAGGTGTTTCAAGGAAAGGAGTGGCAGAACTCCAAACCATCACCAAAACTTCCAAGAGGAAGCTGTCAAACAGAGAGTGTGTGGAACAAGGAGGTGATGAGAACCAGCCACCCCAGAAAAGACCTCCTGCCAAAGCCTGTAGCTCAGGGCCAGGGAAGAAGAGTGTCAATAAGGCTAGAAAGAAGCTCATTGCAGGTCAGGGCAGGCTGACGAGCTTTTTCCGGCTATGATTTAAAACTTCTATGGGACGCTTCATCGAGACGTCTCGCGTCCTCTGTAATCATGTCCTTCATCTAAGCGTGTGATGAGGATAAATTAGCACTTTAGGCATGGATGTGAAGATTTACACTATTGCTTTGTAGTTAAACCCTGATCTGTTTTCTCAATGAACTGAAAACCTTTACATGCAGTTTTGTAATGTGGGCATCAATCATTTCACAATAGTCTTGCATTTGGTCTTTTTAGTCAAACAAGTACACTTCTGGTTTTAATAAAGTTTTATTTGACTGCCCACTGGGTGGGTTCCCCCTTTCTTGGTTGTGTGAAAATTTTTCGAAGAACATGATAACGATTATGACATCAGGTCCTCAGGTACATTGTAGCTGTGACGGTACACTGTATCTTCAAGCCTGCCAGCAGGGTCGGTACACCCTCCCGATCATGCACCGAAGCACTAAATGGAAGCAAAGAACAAGGTTTCATTCAGAAGGACATCACTTAAATTATGTCCATCATTTGAATAAGGCTAATAATCCTTCTTTTTTATGTTATCAGCAATGTTTAAGTAGTATCTCAAAGGTGAAAATGCCTAATTTACCAAGGTAAATCCCCTTAACCGTAACCCCCATTCTCTTTCAACTCTGTTATTTGCCAACTCACCCCCACTAGCTCGCTCTCCCCTCTTATAACCTCTACCAAACCCTAGCATGTGCTTTCTCTAAGACATACGATACAACAGCATCTTTTCAAACTGCTGCTCAGAGAAAAGAGCCATCTACCCTCTTCTGCTTACCTGAGCTCACAGATGCTCACGACTGGCTAGCGTTTGAGTGGGATTCACAAGTGATCTATATAGTAATGCTTTCCCTCCCACCTAAAGAGCATGGCTGATTGATTACGTTCTCTTGAACCCCTGGCTCACAGATGGCTGCGGGGTCATCGGGATTCGAACTCAGTCTACCGATGATTACAGCGACTGCTTTTGTGTTGCGCAACTCAAGAGCCCCATGTGCATCTTTTTCATTTCAGACTGAGGTCGTTTTCACACACAAATGTTTAAGTGCAGTAGACCACCCCAAACCATCATGCATTCTGGGAGGTTCATGGGTGGGTTTGGCTATTGTAATCTTAATTAAGGAAAGTGAGAAATTTACATTTGGATGGCTGCACAGATTCAGACTCTGGAAAGGATCAATGTCATGGGAACTGTCAAAACTTTGAAATCCCATCTTTTCCTTCCTTTAAATGACTCAAAATGACAGGAAAGAGACACCCGCTTGATGAAACACATCACCACATGGTGTGTGCAGCCAAGTTGGACGATAAGCCATGTTCTAGTATTGCATTCATCAATGACGCAAAACAAAAAAAGAGAGAGAGAGTGAGAAGACCTACTCTTATTGTCCGTGTTTCTCTTGGCCATGGGGATGAGATCATCTGCATTGTGCCACTCATCCTTCTGAGTTGCAGCAAGAGCACGGTTGATTCTCCATGGTGATAGCACGGGGAAGGTTCGGCCAAAACCAGAGCTTGCGTCACTCCCAGAAACCCCTTTTGATCCTAAATCCTGAGTGGAACAGATCGTTGACAATTACCAAGAGGCGTCTGTGGGCTGATGACCTTCTCTGCTGACCACCTTACACAAGCAATCTCATTCACAAAACTAAACACAAACCACTGTTTCCTCTTTGGGGATCTCTTGTATGGAAGAAAGCCTAAGCCTTTTTTTCCTACCTACACCTGGAGATGTTTAAAGATAATTTGAATGGAACACACCCAAGAGCTCCTGAAGTGTTCTGATATGTAGTTTTGAGTATGGAACCCCACATGAAAGAATTGGTTCAAATTGCAAGAAAGTTTCCCATGTCTCACTTTTCCCCTTTTTAAGATCATAGTGTATCCGTTTATTTGCAGGCTATGGTTTCCGTCCATGTAGATGTAACTTCTCCTCCCTTCGATTGTTCCTTCGATTACTCTGATAACTGTTTCAACATGATCACTGAGCATTTCCAGAGAGGAAATTCCAGGCCACTACACAGGGCCTGAGAAGTTCAGCCAAATCTATACCCATTGGTGAACATGTCTCATTTTATATCCATAACTACACATGTGTAACTGAAGCTACAGTAAGGTTGTAGCTTCAATAATATTTACTGTTAACATGGTATAAGGAAGTCTGAGACGACTGACCAAGCTTTAAAAAACAGACCGAGTATTAAGACTGTAAAACAGAATTTTTACAAGATTTAGTTTTGACATATTTAAGTGTCAGAAGAAAGGCACCTTGACCTCAAGTATTTGCTACCATGGTGTTTCACAAACGATGTCAAACTGTATCACTGAAGGCATTTTATGACTTTAATCTCCTGGAAGGTCTGCTAAAACTATTGAGAAGTCTGTTTTTTAGAAAAAAAAAATGCTTCCATTTAAGAAAATTTCCCAATAAAACCCCTTCAGAAAGGTAAAAGCTTTAACCATTTAAAAAAAAACCCACTGAGGATCCAATTTTTTCCACATGAGTGTACATCCATCTGTCCATCTTCAGAAAGCCATTTAGTCTGGTCAGGGTTACATTAGATACAGATCTTATTCCACTGGCTGTGAGGTGGGTTACATCATAGGTCCCCTTGTGCATATGGACACCTTCTCAGACTCATTGACACCTGGGGCAATTTAGAGTAGCTATCTTGCCTAATGACATGTTTTAGGGAGTTGGGATGAAACCTGAGAACATAGAAGAAACCAAGGTGAATGTGAGGAGAACATGAGGAACTCTGCATAAACAGTAATGCAAGCTCAGGATTGACCCAGGGACATTGGATACTGGAGCTGCAATGTACAACCCAGAGATGTCCACAAGAGCCAGCAACCAGTGGTTTTCTCCACCTACACAGACGGTCTGCGCCGGCTACTCGATCCCAGAAAAAATAAAACCTTGCCTTTCAATGTTCAAGCAATTTATATCGTCTCCCCTGCCCATAATTTGCTGCAAATCCAATTATTTCACCACAAAATTGTCTTCAATTCGGGTCTGGCATGACCGGAAGTGACGCCATATTTGTTGATCGATTCTTGCGCTCTGATTGGCTGAGCCGGACCACATGACCATGCCATAGCGTATGTAGTTATGTTACAGAGCCAGGCAGCATACTACAGAGAGAAACTGAGAAAGCCAAGCACACACACATCTAGAGGGAAATTTCATACATATTTTGCAAGTATTTTACAGGGAAATGGTGAGTAATTTATTCACTGAGAATGCACCAGAAGGCATGTAAATTTCAAAATTTTCTTGGGGGGCATGCCCCCAGACCCTCTTAACATTAGCCCACCTTTGGAGCGCCGTGGCAGTTTTACTGCCACAAATTCCAGAGCCGCCTACTACTTTTTTTTTTTTTTAGCCAACTACTTCAGATTTTCTGGAAAACCCTGACTACCATTACGTGTCCAAATTTCTCAAAAGGAAGCCATGGCCTAATGGTTAGAGAAACAGCTTTGAGACCAAAGAGTCACCAGCCGATTCCCTGGACTAGCAGGAATAGCTGGCACCTAACCCTCAGCTGTTCCCCAGGCTGCTCTGGGTATGTTGTACATTGCTCTGGATAAGATTGTCTGCTAAATGTAACGTACCACACTGAAAGCAGATATTACTTTAGTCTACTCGGACATCTCCTAAAACTATTGAGAAGTCTACTTTCTTAAACAAAACCTTCCATTGAGCATCCTCCAGGGATATTTAGTTTGTCCCAGTGTAAAGAAGCCTTAATGGTTCTACCTAATGCCCAACAACAGATTTTTTTTTTTTTTTACAGGACAAGTTCCCAATAAAAACCCTTTAGAAACCTAACAGCTTTAACCATCCAACACCCCTTGAGGCAACCCATTTTTCTAACATATTGGACAGTACCTTCAGCAGCAATACTTACTGAAAGGATGAAGATCCTCTTTGTCCCATCTTCATCAGCCAGCCTTCCCTCTATGAGAGGGAACCTAGTGAGAGAGAAATCACCAGGTCCTACTCCATTCAGGGCATCATCATCCATCACAGAACTAAAGCTATCTTGGTTTGCCGTATTGTCTTTAATTCTACTTGCAGGCAAAGCTAAGGTTGCAGAATGAACAAACGAGTTGACACAAAATGCAAGTGCAAAAATGAGCAAGGAAGAGTTGGTCATGATGTCAGGAGATTCTTGATTTCCTCGCAGGAACCACACCAGATTTGCTCGGACCTACAAACCTGTGCTTGCGACCCTGCCATCTTTTATAGCTCTCAAATTGATGAGAAAAGCTGTCCATCATTGTATTTCAAAGGTGATTTTCTAATCTGCCACAGATCGGGACCTCTAAGAGAAGAGCATGCCGTTGTGTATACAAGAGATTATATTTTTGAGTGGTTCTCACAGGGTTTGTAAATATTATATGGCTTTGTGAATAGGGGGATTATATTGTTTTCCTTTAAAAAAAAACGTAATGTACCTTTCCAACCATTTTCTTTTATTCCACGTCTTAGCAAGTTCTCCAGTCTCACAATGTGGGTCAGGGGTCCAGAACCTTTTGGATAAAGTCTTAAGAGAGTCATAGAAAAGGTTGGTAAAGACACATACTGGGAATGAAATGAGATGCAGCACAACAATGTCCTGCATTAAACCAGAAAATATTGTGTCCATTATCTGATGTAATATCATCTTGTACTTTTCCAAAGCTGAGGTGAAAACTGAATGACCTCTACATTTATCACAGATTGCACTTTGATACCTCAGTGGAAAGGCTGGAAAGGCACATCCTGAACTGTGATACCTTAGGTTCTCAAAAATCATGAAGAAGCTCTAAATATCTAAGCAATGTAGCATCAGTGTTAAAGTAGACTTCTCCTAGACTGGTCTTCAGTTCATCGGAAAGCACAAGGGTTTCGCTTATTAATATCAATGAAGCTATTGCATTTGGAGGAAAAAAGAAATAGGACATGAATAATAGTTATTGAACTCAGCTGAAGTGTTTTTACTTGGAACACTCAGCCTTTATTTTGTGAGTATTTTTGTTGGAGAGAGAAGGCCTCTACTGAAGAACTAAATTGGTCTATGGAGACACTGGTGTTCCAGGAGCAGTATAACTGAGTTTGGAGAACTCTGTTATTCTAACCTCACTTTCTCTATTGCCATTCTCCTCTCTAAGATCTCTCACTCTCCCACTGCAACATCCATAAGCATTTTCCCAGCTTTAGCATACATACCTGTTATTATGATGTCTTAATAAAAAAAAAAAAGAGTAGCTATTTGAAAAGTTATTTTATTCTCCATCTGGGTATAAAGGGTTAATTGTATGGTTTTAAATGGGCATTTTATTTGAATTGAAATTGGTAACATTTGTATAAACATAAATAATGGTAATATTACTATTATTGCAGTTGAATTAAATGATTTGTTGACCCTTGGGGGGATTCTTAGGTGGATAATGGTTCTAGCTTTCCAAAGGGTTTCATTTATGCAAGATGCAAGGAAAACCCTCTGTTGTCGGGTTCTTCCTGGAATCTTTATGGGTTCCTCTAGAGAAACAAGCTGAAGCACCTTTTAGGATACTATCCATCCATCCATCCATTATCTGTAGCCGCTTATCCTGTGCAGGGTCGCAGGCAAGTTGGAGCCTATCCTAGCTGACTATGGGCGAGAGGCAGAGTACACCCTGGACAAGTCTCCAGGTCATCACAGGGCTGACACACAGAGACAAACAATTATTCACACTCACATTCACACCTACGGTCAATTTAGAGTCACCAGTTAACCTAACCTGCATGTCTTTGGACTGTGGG
>JAODOK010000014.1:43081875-43094289 GCA_027576575.1 Netuma bilineata
TGATGTTTTAGGTCATATTTATGCAGAAATATAGAAAATTCTAAAGGGTTCACAAACTTTCAAGCACCACTGTATATATATAAACATGCTTGTGTCCTTTAGTTGAGCCACTTTTTCAGGGGGAAAAAAATTGTCAAAGAAAATTTCATTCACAAACAGAGAGAGGGAGAGAACCGAGGTGAAATGTAGTGAAGCAGAGAAAAGTGGGAGAGACTCATGCAAGCAACATGTTTGTGGATCAGAAATATTTTGGAGGAGAAAGTGAAGAGGTTTGAGGCAGAAAGGCATGCAGACCTTTGACATGTGCAGACAGATTTTATACAGAACACAAAGCAGAATAAAGGCGTAAGATTCCCACCTTGAACAGGCTGTGTAAACGGGGCTAGAGGGTAGAGAGGGATCCATTTTCCAAACCCAAGTCCATTATCCAGCAGCAAGTGACACCAAGCTACAAAAAGCTAACAGAATGGAAAAATTGTCATTTAGTTGATAAGATAGTTTGATGATTACAACAGAAGAGCTTCTTAGGGAATTCTCCAGCTTGGGAGCAATAACAACTAGAAGGGCACTCAATAGAGTGTATACTTCCGCCAAGCCACATATTCAGATTTGCATCAAAATTTAATCAAATGTTCTTTGACCCATGGCTCACCTTTCCTCCAAATTTCATCAAAATCCATTCACTACTTTTTGGGTTACGTTGGGAACAGCCAGAACAATCCTGGATCTACATACAGATCTGGATTCTGGATCCACATACATATCCAGATTTGCATCAAAATCTAATCAATTGTTCCTTGACCCATGGCTCACCTTTCCTCCAAATTTCATCAGAATCCATTCACTAATTTTTGAGTTACGTTGAGAAAAGACAAACGAACAAAGATAAAAACATAACCTCCTCCAACAAAGATGGCGGAGGTAACAACAGCACTACAGTATGTGGTACACAGCGGGAAAGGACTGAGTATCCTGGGACAAAGACAATTGTGATATCTTTTCTACAAAGACCTGATATACTGTATGTCTGAATACCAACAATAACTTTATTGCCAAGTGTGAAACAGTGTAAACATCTGCAACATGTCCAACCAGAGAGAGATTTTCAGTTTGTCGCTTTTAAGAAATGAGGCTAAATACCACAATAACACACCAACATATTCTTATTAGTTTGACACTTCAACTCTGTGCTTACCAAATAATGTCTTGCTATGAATACCAAATTGTATTATTTGCGTTTCTTATAGCAGACAATATTTTTGCCACAAAAACAATTTTCATGGTGTGGCATGGTGGTACAGTGGTTAGCATTATCGCCTCATAGCAAGAAGGTTCTGGGTTTGAACCTCACGGCTGACGGGGGCCATTCTGTGTGGAGTTTGTATGTTCTCCTCGTGTCTGTGTGGATTTCCTCCTGGTGTTCCGGTTTCCCCCCCAGTCCAAAGACATGCAGATTAGGTAAAATACCCAGCCATTGGGGTTGTACAAGACAGTGCATACTTAATGCTGGTCCCAAGCCTGGATAGATTGGGAAGGGTTGTATCAGAAAGGGCATCTGGTGTAAAACCTATGCCAAATCAAATATGGGGAACACATCCACTGTGGTGACCCTGAACGTATGGGAGCAGCTGAAAGAATAAGAAGTGGCAAATTTGCTTTTATACAGACAGGTACAGTCTGCATGCAGGTCAAGCATTTTGGTTTAGCCTTATTGTGGTCTGGTAAAATACAGTAAAACAAAACTGAAATGATGGGTTTCCTGGTCAGCTTTGCACTTTTTCTTCCAGGCCATGTTGTTATTGGTTTAGGAAAGTTCATGATTGTCTATTGCTTACTAGTTATACCAGGTGGAAATGACAGGTGGCTTTATCTTGCTGGTCGAGGACCATAGAGAGCACGCACATCTTCCAATGTCTATGTGTGCTTTATGGCATAGCTCAGAGGTCAAGTGTATGATTTGGGCTGAGGTCAAAATAAAATGGAGCAGTGCACACTTTATTTAACGTGTTATGACAGGTGCATTAGTGCTAATGGGTTGGCATGGGCCAGAATTTGCTCATGGGCCGCCATCTGGGGTTCAGAGTTGTAGGGTCTAATGGCTTTTACATGTTCCTCAACCTTATTACACTGCTGTCTGTCATCTGTGTGTCATCAACATAGTAATACAAGCTGAGCCTACATTCATGCTAATAAATGACTAAGAGACAATTTATTTGATTAAGTATCCAATTGAATCCAAATGATTGGCTTGAATGGTTCCTTGGACCAATCCTATGCTGTGTGTGGTCCGACATTCCTTCAGTTCCCCACTTGCAACTGAAGTTCAAAAAAGTCAAAGTCCCTCCCGTGCCAGGACCTGGTCTTCCCAGTACTAACCAAGCCCATAAGGCACATTGGGCAGCATTGAGCTATAGCATTGATCTATAGCTTCTATAGCCCTCGGTCACCTGCCTATACAGCTAGGGTTAAAGTGGGGGGCTGGCCCTCTGGTAACCGTGAGAGTTTGACTCCCTACTCACATCTGTATTGCAGTGTGCCTTGCCAGATGGCAGTAGGTACCATTTTTATGATGGTCCTTGGTATGACTTGATCACAAGTAGAACTCACCATCTCCCGATCGATAGGCGGACACACTAACCACTAGGCCAGCTCGCGGTCGCAACTTATGTTCCTACTTGCAATTACTTCCCATTTACTTGTAACTATGGTTTCATTTTATCCTGTCTTATATGACCTCCCATTAAACATTTATAGAGATATTATGAAGAAAAATAAAGCTGTGAAAGAAGTAGCAGAGATCATTAGTCCCTCTGGTGAGTGTCTGTAGCTTTTCTAGTCTGATTCTAACAAACATCAGGCTACAAAGCCCGACACATAACAAGCAATTCATTTCAAACAAAAGAGGTATTTATATAAATTGTATAGTGGGCTGAAGGTTGTACATTTTGGCTACCACCATTTCTCATCTCATCTCATTATCTCTAGCCACTTTATCCTGTTCTACAGGGTCGCAGGCGAGCTGGAGCCTATCCCAGCTGACTACGGGTGAAAGGCGGGGTACACCCTGGACAAGTCACCAGGTCATCACAGGGCTACCACCATTTCTTGTCAGAATAAAAAAAAAGTACTAGAAATGCCACGCCCACAAGAGACAACAGTAGGCATCACCACTCACCCATAAGAGACAAACTACAAGCAGCATCCTCTTCTTGGTGACACCAGATAGTGTGATTATAAATCATTACTCTTCTACAACTGTGTAAGATAGAGCCAAGCAGTGTTAAGTGTGTTGGAAAGACCTTCAACATGAGCATCAGGGTCTGTTTTTTGCTTCCTGTCTATAATATCCATGTGAATGACACTTGAGCATAGATTTAGCAAGTGCAACCATAAAGGTGTCCAAGTGAGAACAACTTCAATCGTCTTTAGGATATCTGTGTGGTACTATCTACTTTAAACTTCAGGCTATCCACATAGGCTGATCCTTAGCAGCAGCAAGTGATTCTTAGTTGGAGAAGACTCCAAGCAGAAGTAAAGTATCAAGATGGGACAGGCAGGGCTGGAAGGTGGGCATCTCATCAGGTAGCAGGAGTAACATGTGTAGCTCAACAGGGAGAAAGAGAACCCAGAATATTAGTATACTCTTATCCTACAGTATAAAAGGATGTACAGGGTGCAGAGTACAAGCAGAGACTCCGTGAAGATGAGCTATGACAGTATAACTAAAAGGGGAGAGCCAGAAGGTAACACAGATATGACAGAACCCTGGGACATAAAGCAGCAGCCACTCCGCCATCAACAAATCTGAGTGAACATGTCAGAATGGGTGTGTGTGTGTGTGTGTGTGTGTGAGAGAGAGACAGCATCCATACATCCCAGTTTACCAAAGCTCTATGCCTGAGAACCTTCCAGATTTGCTCCTTTACTGAGTAAAAAGTTATTAACAAAAGGCTTGACTAACATATATATTTTCAACATAGACTTCAATTCTGAGACTGTGTCTGAGTAATGAATATTAATTGGAAGGCAGTTCCATAACTGTGGGACTTTGTAAGAGAAAATTCTTTCCCCCACTGTAGTCTTTGTTATTCTAGATACCAACAAAGAGTCTGCACCTTTTGGGGTCAAAAGGTGCAGGCTCTTTGTTGGTACCGAGAATAACAAAAACTACAGCAGGGGCCAGAATTATTTGTTATTCTAGGTACCAACAAAGAGCTTGTACCTTTTGATCCAAAAAGGTGAGGTGGATCATTAAAAACCAGAAGTTTACTCAGGTACTATGGAATCCATAGACCATTCAGTGTCCATTCGGCCTTTGTAAGTCAATAGTAGCATTTTATAGTCAGTGTGAAAGTTCACTGGGAAGCAGTGAAGTGTGGATAAGATCGATGTGATGTGGTTAAATCTTCTGGTTCTAGTAAGGTCTTTGGCTGCTGTTTTCTGGACTAACTGGAGCTTGTTTATGCAGCTACTGAAATATCCAGACACCAAGGCATTACGATAATCCAACTTAGAGGTAACAAATGTATGGACTAGTTTTTCCTGCATCATGTAGTGCATCATGTTGGTTTTATCTTGGCAATATTTCTGAAATGAAAGAAGCCTGTGCTAGGAATATTATCAAATGAGAGACTGGAGTTATGCTGCACATGATGAAACAGAGTTACTGTGGAATCATTTAGCTACATGTGGTCCTAGTACAAGTTCTTCTGTCTTGTCAGAATTAAGTAGGACGTTACTCAGAATTCAGTGTTTAATGTCCTTTACACATTCCTCAGTGTTGTTTAGCTGCCATCTGGCTTTGCTGAAACATATATAGCTGTGTGTCATCAGCATAGCAATGGAAGCTATTACCATGTTTTCGAACACTTGCACCCAGAGGTAGTTTATACTGTAGAGCTAAGAGAAGTGTGCCTAGAAACAGAGCCTTGTGGAACACCAAACTTTGCCTTAGAATGTGTAGAAATGTCATGAGATACATCTACACAGATAACAATTAGGCAAATAAGAGCCTTTTTCTTAACTCTGACTGTGTAGAAGAATATTTAGGCTGCTGGGGTGATGGCAGTGGTGTGTTTGTGTTTGTGTGTTTGAGTGTGTGTTTATAAGTGGGGTAGAGTTGGGATGTTCTCTCCCGCGTTGTCCCTCCTGCCATCCGTTCTAACTGGGTTTTGATCACAGGACAGGAAACAGTAAACAAATTCCTCAACATGTGGCGACTTGCAGGGGCGTATTTTCCTTCTCTCTCTCTCTCTCTCTCTCTCTCTCTCTCTCTCTCTTTCTCCTCAGCGAGCCAGCTTGCAGATCTCTTGGACTGTGCTGAATAGCGTTCTCCAAACCGTATGAATTATAAGGCTAATGGGCTTAAGAGGCTTGTCCTAACATCGTCTCCGCTTAGCCGCACACAAGCTGGCTTAGACAAAGACAAAAAATAGACCACAATACCAAAATACGCCCATTTCGAGGTCAGGATTAGAATGGATGAAAAGCTTTAACTTTCTTTAAGAAGCCATAAAATATTCAATTGTTGGCAAATTGATAGATTTTTTTCCCCTTCACTACTTGCCAAATCTGTGTATTATGATCACGTTTTGGCATTTAAGTCATATGTGTTTATAAGCACAGAACTGGGGCAGGACATCATTATCACAGAAAATAAAAACAGAACAAGAACAAAGTGAGTGATTTTTTTTTTGTCTGGTTGTGTGTGGATCTAAAACAGGCTGTTTGCAGTGTGCGCTTGCTGCCCTGATTTAGCGGCTAACACTCTCGAATTGGACTTTAATATAACGTGGATGAGGTCAGGTTAGTTTCTTAACAGGTTATGTTCTTAATGTAAAATATTATAGTGGTAAAATTGTTTACATTATATAAATTGTAATTTCCATATACAGTAATTTATATGGAGGTTATAATATTTTAATTTTGATGAATTCATGATAAAAATAATAATTAGTTGAAAACTTTGTGCAGATTAATCACATTCTACGATGACCCTTGACCCCATTGGTCACTGTGCCTAGCACAATTTGAGCAGACGCTTCCTTCAGGTGCTAGTCGGAAACTTTTACTTCCCACTTGTGAAGTCAGAATTACAAGAATGTTATGTTCAAGTGCTTTGTTATCAAACTGAAGGTGCTCTTGTCCACCATATTGAAAGGTTGAAGGTCATTCCAACTCGGGAACACGTATCAAAATTATTTCTAAAGTTCCCACTTGAGGGGGAGTTTATGTGCAACTTCAAGTTGGCAAATCATATTTACCATAATTTTGATAGCATGTAAATACAACTGTATTTACAACCACAATAATGCTCCCATAATGCAAAGCGCTCAGCAGTGAGCTCGGAGATCAGAGTTAGCTTAGCTCCTGATGCTAACGTGAGCTTGAACAGGTGTTCAGAAGCAAACTGATCAAGTCTACGAAAGATTAACCAACTCAATAACTAAATGGATAGCGATGGACTGCAGGCCAGTTTCGGTGGTAGAGGACAGGGGCTTAGTGGCGACTTTACAGATTGCGTCCTCTGACATGATTTATAAGAAATACAACTGTATCCAAAATCCAGAAGCTTTACAAAGGAGCGAAAGAGGATTGGATTATAGTCAGTGTATATGCATTATAAATATTAAAATATTTTTAAATACTTATCACTACAAATATTCATACATGATTGATTTACATTAATCACAAAGCATGTAATTAATTAGATGTCAGGAGTGGCGAGCTGAGGTGAAGTGAGGAGCCAAGAGCAGACTCAGAAAACAGGCAGTGCAAAGAGAAACCTTCTTTAATGAAGTAGATGGCAGAAAGGCAAAGGTACAGTCGGGCTCGGGCAAAACTTGGTAGTCAAAAAACAGGCCAGGAGGTCAAAAACACAGGAGCAGGTGGACACGATCAGGGACAAAAAAACAGGACAGAAAAACCTTCACAAAAACTGATGAACACAGGGACAAGGGAAATCCAGGCAGAGGGAGCAAAAGACACAATCCAAAAGAACAGGCAGCAAAAACAGGGACAAAAAACAAGGAACAATTCAGGCAGGGGGAACCAAGAAGACACACCACCAATGAGCTGCAGCGAGGCGAGGAAAGTCTACAGGAGACAGTCTGGCAACTGGAGTCGCTCCAAACAGTTCTTAAAAAGCCCTGGCTGATGGGAGAGGAGTGGTAGCAGGTGTGGTAGCAGGTGTGGGAGTGCCGCTTCAGGAAATGGCCTACAGCAAGGCAGGACTGAATTCCTGTCCTGGATCTGTCCTGGAGCCGGCATGGAAGTCCCACAATCTAAGGCATGGATGGACGGACCGGACTGTGACATTAGATTAATATTTTTAGTCACCTGACACCCCTAGTTTATACACATCAGTGTGTTGGTTTCTTTTGGAGGAGAAATAAAACGGACTGGAGAAAAAAACAATTAAAAAAGGGAAAGAAAGAAATGGTAAGAGTAAATGACAAAGTAGGGAGAAAAAGAAATGAAGAGTTAAGAAAAACAAAGAGAAGAAAAAAGACAAAAAAGAAATATAAACAACAGATGAACGATAATTTTATTTATGAATATATACACAAGAAAATCAAAACCTGAAAATGGAAAAAAGAATAAGAGATTAAGAAAACGAAAGAAAGAAAGAAAGAAAGGAGAAAACTAAGAATAAAGGGAAGAAGAAAAAGACAGAGGGATGAGCTGGAGGGAGCGAAAAGAAGAAAGCAGAAGGTAAAAGAGAATACCAGAAAAAAGAAAGAAGGCTAAAGGAAGACAATTATAGAGAAAAACAGAAGAGAAAAAGACAGACAGACAGACAGACAGATAGATAGATAGATAGATAGATAGATAGATAGATAGATAGAAAGAACCCATAAATGAGCTATGTAGAAAAAACATTTCTAAATAACTTTTTAAATAATGCTAAGAATCTTTAACTCTCCTGAATTCACTCCGAGGGTCTGAGTATTTTTTTTCCTCCAGGAGGAACAGCAGGATGGCGTCTCACTTATTTCTTGTAAATGCTGGAATAAAGTCCAGGATAAAAAGTGCACTAAACACTGAACGTTGTGTCACTGTTCCAGGAACCCAGGGTTTGACAGGCTCAGGGTGCTGGAGAGACTTTGTAGAACCTCCATGGTTCCCTCAGAGGGACAAACGGAACAGTGATGGATGATGGAGGGATTTAGAGGTGTATCACACAGTTTATCTTCAAGAACTCTGGTGTGCGTGTGTGTGTGTGTGTGTGTGTAGGGTTAACACTTTGATCAGTTAAAGATGAATGAGCCTTTTATCACTCAGAACAATGATGAGCGTTGGCCATCTGAGAGACGGGGAGGTACAGCAGCGTTCACATGAATGGAGCTCCGTAGCATTTGTTCTTTTTCTGTCATCTAACAACATCAAACAAGATGAGCAAAATGAAAAGTGAAAAGCGAAGAGAAGTCCATGTTCCTGATTCATTGGGTTTTTAGTTTCTGGTTCGAAGTTTTGAAGAGGTTCGGCATTAAAAGGTATTGTCTGTAATCCTAACGAGGGCTGGATCAGAAAATCACAGTATTTCACTGCCTTGGTTTGGAAATTCAGATCTTACTGTTAAATGCAGTGCAGCATTTGAGCGATGGGTGAGTATTTAAATCATTACTATTTTTAAATAAATATACATCTTTTTCAACTGATTTGCTAATATGAGCGCTCTTATATTTAAACAGGTTAAAATAGCATGATGACTCTGTAAATAAGGTGAATAACAGATTATTCTCTCCACATTCACTGGATATGAGCAATCGTGTGCTCTGATTGACTACTCTATTACTAGGATATCAGCTCATATACTGTGAGTAGAGAAAAACAAAATAGCGGCACGTGTTGCTGAACCAAAAACTCTACTCGAAAACAAAACCCCAAAAAATACAAAAAGCAACAAAATACAGAATACATGTATTTGATGGTAAGAATGTATCTTTTATTTTATTTTTCAAGAATTATTATTATCGCATTTTCCACAAATTGCTCCTGTCATTTCACCGGTTTGTTTACATTCTAAGCGGGAATTATTTTGTCAGACGTTTTGTATAAAGTTTTATTTATCAAATTTGTAAAAAATAAAAAAAAATTGCTCTGATTCTCAAAATCCAGTGAATGTGGACAGAATAAAACAGTTGTTCCACTCGGTGCTGCGCGCCTCGTTGGCTATCAGCTCATGTACGACTCGATTTTGTGGAACAACTGTTAATTAGAGCTCATACTTGCCAACCTCCAGAGAATGAAAAGCAGTAGATCAGATCACGTGATGCAGTCAGGGCGTATGCCCCCTGGAAAATGTTGGAAAAAATGGTGCATTCTCCTGCATTCTGAGTGCCATATTTGAAGAAAATTGATCAGGAAATCGGACCGACGTACTGTACTTCAGAGAATGTTCCTTCTCACCTCGCTTTGATGCTGATGATCCGACGACCAGGTCGCCTTGAACTTGTTCTCATAATGAATCTTTTTTTTTTTTTCTTTGGAGTTTTCATTGTTTGCGATTACCAGAGTGCGTTTGGTATTTGCACATACTGGCACGATTTGTTGAGCTCATTGCTGATTGGCCAGAACCAAAACGAGAACCAGTGGACCGGTGCAATAGGATAGAGCGGTACAATTTAGATTCGTTATCATTATCGTTATCATAATCGCGCCGTTCCATTGGCTCTCGGCTTCAGTAAATATGACTATTTATTTGACGCTGGATACTTCTGTCCCCTGTACTGAAAACAGCTAAAGCGAGATCAGAAGAGCAAATCCAACAGTGTTCACTGATTATATTGTAATGCGGTAGTTTTTAGAACTAAAAGCGGTAGGTGGGATTCACCTGTCAAAATCGGGAGACTACTGTGTGAATCGGTAGAGTTGGCAAATATGTAGAGCTACGTGTGTGACGTTTCTGGTACTCGGACATGGTCTGAAAAAAAAACCCCACAGTATGATCGCAATGCGTTGCTAGCATAAATGCTAATCTTGCTTAGCTGTGTACTGTGTTTGTTATTGTAATATGTTGTGTAATTGTTTACTGGACAGAACATGTTGAGTGTGAGGATCCTCGAGATGGTGATAAAGACGTGAGCAAAGCGTCTTTTCATTTGTTGAAAGGAGCGATGGATTGTGGGTATTATCGCGTTACTATGGAAAATGTCTCCAAGGCAAAGTTGTTTTAAACAAGTATGACATAGTGTATGAACAAAAAGCGACATTTTGGCCACATGGGAGGGGAAGGACAATTGTGTGTGTGTGTGTGTGTGTGTGTGTGTGTGTGTGTGTGTGTGTGTGTTTGAGATAATAGCCTCGTTAGCTGTAAAACATGTGAAATTCCTCAGATAGCAATGCCATTTCTTTAGCCTGAGGGGGTTAAGGAAGGCAGGGAACACACACACACACACACACACACACACACACACACACACACACGTGTGCGGGGGTGGAGAGAAAATGTGCAAAATATGGAGGGTTGGAAGGTGAAATGTGAGAATGGGAGGAAGACGTCGTCCTAATGACCACCCATGGCATCCAGATGACCATCATTACCTCAGCATGACACACACACGCGCGCGCGCAAACTGACCTTTTCAAGTAGGAAAAACGATTTCAGTCGCTAACATGCTAACCTGACAAGATTTCTGAGAGGGTTTTGAACTAATTTTCATGAATATTAATAATCATTTAATATTTAATCTTTGCTAATGCTAGCATACTAGCTAATATCTGCTAACCTGACAGGATTTCTGAGAGTCATATTGATAAATTTTCACATTTTTCACTGCTAATGGTGGCTAATATTAAGTGCTAGCCTGACAGGATTTCTGAGAGGATTTTTATCTAATTTTCATCCATATTAATAATTATTTAATATTTAATCTTTGCTAATGTTGGCATACTAGCTACTATCTGTTAACCTGACAAGTTTTCAGAGAGGCTTTTGAACCTTTTTTTCCCCCCCTTTTTTTGAAGAAATACTCATAAACTTCAGCGCTAATGCTAACTAGAAGAAACACTAGCTAATATTCCCCAGCCTAACAGTATTTCTGAGACATTTTGATAGTCATTTTCATAAATGTTCATAATTTTCACTGAACTAGCTTATTAGCTAATGAGTGCTGACATGACAGCATTTCTGAGAGGATTTTGGAGTCAGATTGCTGAATGTTCATATTTTTCATGACTAATGCTAGCATATTAGCAAAATAGCATTAACCTGACAGCATTTCAGAGTATTGTGAAGTCATTTTCATAAATGTTTATAAACCTCAGCGCTAATGCTAGCATAGTAGCTAATATTCACTAATCTTACAGGATTTCTAAGAGGAATTTTAAATTAATGTTTATAAATGTTCATAATCCTGTTTGACAATGCTAACTTGCTAACCTGGTGCTTTTTCTGAGTGGATTTTAAAATGCTTCACAAATGGTCCTTATCTTTGTTGCTACGGTAATACCAGCCTACTAGCTAAGATGAGCTGACCTGACAGGATTTTTGAGAGGATTTAGTCATTTTTATAGCTGTTCATAATCTGCACTGCTAATGCTAGCACACTAGCTACTCATGAATGTTAGTATGACAGGATTTCTGAGAGGATTTTAAGGTAATCTTCATCACTAATAATAATATTCACTGTTAACGCTAGTATAATTAATATTTATTAATCTGACAGGATTTTTGAGATTTTATAAATGTTCAGTATCTTCACTGCTAATGCTAGCGTACTAGCTACTAATAAATGCTTGTATGACAGGATTTCTGCGAGGATTTTAAGCTAAGCTTCATAAATATTAATAATATTCACCGTTAACACTAGTATAGTAACTAATATTTATTAACCTGCCAGGACTTTTGAGATGATTATCAATTAATTTTCATGGACGTTCATATTTTTCACTGCTAATGCTAGTCAACTAGCTAATATTTGCTATCCTGATACACTGTCGTGATAGGATTTTGAAGTAATGTTCATAAATATTCATATTCGTCAGTTTTAATGCTAATCCACTAGCTAATATTTGCTATCCTGACAGGATTACAGGGAATTATGAAGTAATTTCCATAAATATTTGTAAATTTCAGCAGGGCTGCCAACTTTTCAAAATTCCTTGGAGTGAGATTTTTTTTTGGGGGGGTTCGATGGCAAAATTTTTCCGCACACCACGCAGTAAGTGGGAATTTTGTATTCAGTTTGGTATTCACTTGTCCCCCTGCATTCTGGTGTTTTGTTTGTGGGTCGTCCAGCTGGAGATGGACAATGAAGGAGGGGGGGTTTGAGATTTTGGGTTTAGTAGATGTTCCTGCATTCTGGTGGATTTTTGGAGTGGCCTGCTGTGCCAGACCTACATTCTTACACACCCTGACTTGCCAGGCCTTCAGCTTGTGGCCAACAAAAGCACCAAGTTTTGGCTTAAAAG
>JAODOK010000014.1:43297576-43308812 GCA_027576575.1 Netuma bilineata
AATAAAAAGGCATATAAAGAAACATGTTAATGTTTCATGATAGGCTATTTAAAAATTACTTTGATCAGAATTCGTAAGATTCTAGATTACTGTCTGGTTGGAGCGAGCAGAGTAACTAGGCTACCAATGCATGGCGCGTGCACTGAGAACACACGCACTTACTGTTCAGCTAAAAAAATTTTATTAAAACAATTGTGTTGTTGAAATTATGTGTTTGCAATTTATTTATCATCAAAAACTGATACAGGTGATATGTATACATTGATGCATGCTTATGCAATGTTGTAACCTATTGATATATAACTTTTGAATATGATGAATACATTAATATAATTTTTTTTCTATGACTTTTTATCTCACATGTATCACCAAATTTCACATGAAGAATACCTCTGGGCTGAATTAAGTTGCTAAGACTTTTGGTGCTGATCTGGATCACCGAACTGGAATGATCCATGAAAAATGGGCTTTTTTCTCACTAACCATCATTCTCTATCTCTTACCATTCTGAAACTATCAGGTACGGTGACCCAGATGTCCTGGTTTGTAAGAACTAGCGCAAATTACTGTGACTTTAGTCACAGTATCTATCAAGTTGTTTTCTTTTTTAATCTCAAAAGCACTCTCTTATGTAATATGCTGCTCAGATACAAACTTTTTTTCCTGTAACATTTAATTTTGTGTTGGGAAATGCAAGTTTAGAATGCTAAAATGTTTTTGTACTGACTCGATAATGTAGAAGTCATAAAATAGAAATCTATACCAAAGTTTGCTTGAAAAAAAAATAGGATGCCTAAGACTTTTGCACAGTACTGTGTGTATATATACAATGAATGGTTTTTCAAGCATTAACATAGCCAAATATTATGCTTAAATATTATTAACACTATTATTTAACATGAATTGGTTATAAGGAAAAAAGTTAGTTTGAAAAGTGTATTCAGTGTTATTTTTATATGTATATTTGTTGCTTCTAGAAGTTGAGCACAGATGTAAAATTGATATTCATCAAGAGAAAGCCTTCTTAGGAGGACTGCAGCATGATCCTCTGCCTCACTGTCTATGCTTTTAAGTTTATGTTCAGAATGAAGCTGAGACTCCTGTGAAACTGCAAACACCCAAAGAACCAACAAACAGGAGACTTAGGAACAGAGCTTAGTGAAGTGCCTTATTAGTGTTCATGGGCTGGCTGAGACTTAGGATTGCCTCTGATGTGAGTGAGAGAGAGAGAGAGAGAGAGAGAAACAAGACAACAAAATTGTAAAACATATCCATCCATTATCCATAACCGCTTATCCTGTGCAGGGTCACAGGCAAGCTGGAGCCTATACCAGATGACTATGGGAGAGAGGCGGGGTACACCAATTTAGAGTCACCAATTAGCCTAACCTGCATGTCTTTGGACTGTGGGGGAAACTGGAGCACCCAGAGGAAACCCACACAGACAGAGGGAGAACATGCAAACTCCACACAGAAAGGCCCCCGCCAGCCATATGGTTCAAACCCAGAACCCTCTTGCTGTGAGGTGACATTGCTAACTATCATAACACCACATAGATGTTTGTGGGAGGAAAACAACAACTGCCCTTAGATCTAAATTTCAAGTTAACAAGTTCTCCGTGTTCCTCTTAGTAAAAAAAATAATTGTGTCAAATTCCAAGTTCATACCTTGAACAAGGGCTGTGGCTGGATTTTGTTTGATTTCATATGAGGGAAGTCATAAATGTACGAAGGACTTAGGCTTAGACCTCATCCCTAAAACTAACCTTAATCTTAACCTTCAGATATTTTCATACAATTTGAGTTTTTCTGTGGTAATCGCACCTACTGTATGCTACAAATGGCTAAAAAAGTCCCTCCCATGGCAGGGTCTTCCCAGACAGTCTCCCATCCAAGCACTAACTGGGCCTTAAAGCACATTGGGCGGCACCAATCTCCCTTTCTATAGTCCTCACCCTGTCGCCTATTACATAGCTTGGGTTACAGTGGGGGGCTGGTCCTCTGGTAACCACGAGAGTTTGACTCCATACTCACATCTGTATTGTGGTGTGCCTTGCCAGATGGCAGCAGGTACCATTAGGTATCTTTGGTGTGATCCAACCTCGAGTAGAACTCATTAAAAGGTTAAAAGATATCCCTTTAATATTCTGAAGGATATAAGACCAAATCTCCTTACCTTGAGTACTGAATGGATTTTATCCTGTTTCACTTTGGATTAAAAAAATGTCTCGTGAATAAAGAATTGTAAATAAATAAATACTTGTGGTGCAGTGGTAGGCTTGGGAGAGATGAGGAAACGGCTGAGGATTTGATTTTGGCTGCAGGCTGGAAAAATTCTGTTGCTGTTCCACACATTTTTTCCCCAACGACTCTCAAAGCTGCTGTGGAAAAATCATTTCAACACCTACTTTCCCTCCCTCCATCGCTCTCTCTCTCTCTCTTTCTGTCTTAACATTGATCTATGCATTGCAGATGCGCCACTCCAGAAGTGCAGATGTTTTGCATAAGCATGTGCTCTTAAATATGTTCACGCGAGAGACCTGCCAAATCTGTCCTCCTGACAATCCAAGCGCAAGTCCTGGAGGCTACGTAGCATGACGCGTTGAGAGAATGCACCTGCCAGAGACTCTCAAACATACACATTAGTTGCTATTCAGTGACACTTTAAAAAAAAAAAAAGATCTTTTAAGTATTCCTTGGATAGTTATGGCCTTTTAGCATTCAACAAAGATTAGCCTTCTATGTAGAACCTTTTAAGGTTCTCCCAGAGAGATAAACTGGAAAACATTGTAAGCTGCAACACTCTTTTTGAACAATCTGTGGTGGGTTTCCCAAAAGCCTCTTAACGCTAAGAGCATCTTAACTAGGAGAGAGAGTGTTCATTGTGTTGCTCGCTCTACCATTTAACAATGATCTTTGTGCTACAGTGCTTTTGGGAAACCCACCCCTGGTTGTATCTCTGAGGGAACCCTTAATGGTTTTACCGAGTGTTGTAGTACTTAAGATCAGTCTTGGTCCTGAGAATCAGACATGCTTTTTGAAGATCTCAGGCTTATCTGGGAATGATAGCATTTTACTTGGTCTTGTCTTGGTTTCAGACATAGAGGACTCAGGATTTTATTTCAAGACCAATCAAGATCACAATTTCAGGGATTTCATTAAAGTGCCTGTGCACTGCCTGATTTATTTGTTAACCTCATAATTGTGATTGGATGTAAAACTTCTTGCTTCAAATGTGACCAATAACATGACTCATTGCTAATTTGAAATTTTTGTTACTGTTAACGGCTGCCTCCTCTCCCCAACCCCCTTCGCACGCATTCCACGAAACAAATGCATGAGACAGGAGAAGAAGCTGTGGCTGTCTGGGAGTGGGACGATATATCAGCCAAGTCTTCTATAATAACATTTGGTGATATCAACCACAAAGAATTCTTCTGGAAAAAACAACATCCAAAAGAAAACAATAAAGTGAAGACGTAAGCATTGAATAATTGTTTGATACATTCTGTACGTAGTGATGGGCTCTCAGGGAAGAAAAGAATCACCCAGAAAACCTGATGTTTGCACAAAAATTGTATTGTGTTAGGA
This sequence comes from Netuma bilineata, assembly GCA_027576575.1. NCBI lineage: Eukaryota > Metazoa > Chordata > Actinopteri > Siluriformes > Ariidae > Netuma > Netuma bilineata. The sequence continues at coordinate 43,301,168 of JAODOK010000014.1, forward strand.
GACTGGTAAAACATGGGAAAGGAGTGTTGAATAAAGAGGGTTAAGTTGATTTCTTAGTGTTTGTTTGTATGTGGGTGTTTTTATGGGAATGTGGATCTTTCCAAATGGTTTGCATGTTCCACATTTTGTCATAAGTGTAGGACTTGCACTGGTCTGGTCTTGGTTTTGACTCGGTCTCATTCTGCCTTCATCTTGGACTTGACTTGGTCTCAACCCCTTAAAGTCTTGATCTTGTCTAGGTCTCGATGCACTCTGGTCTTGGTCATAACTTGGTCTTGACTACAAGACTGGTTCTACCTAGAACTCTTTAATAAAATGTTTTCATTATCAGAAAGGCTTTAAGGAAGCTAAGTACACTTAAGTATCCAACAAATCATTAAAGAACCATCCAAGAACCCTTCATTTTCGCTAGAAGTACAGATGGAGGCTTCATCCATTCAGAAAGTGGCTACATATTTAGTTTGAGGATATCTGTATGGTTAAAGGTTCTAGTTTTCTAAAGAGGTTCAACTTGGAACCTTTCCTTAAAAGGAAACCATAGAGAGGGACAAAGCAAACAACCTTAAGGCTCTGAAGTGAAATTTTAACATCATTTAGGGTCTCACAGAGTTCCTAATGTGGTTCTGCTTGGAACCTTTTCTAAACCCTTTCTAAAAAAGAAACCAATTTTACATGGTTGTTGAAAAATGAACTATTGAAGGTTGAACCCTTTGGACTGCTAGATAAAACCTTTTTTTAAGATAATGAAGAAAGGGATGGATGGAGGGATGAAAGGGTGGATGGATGGTTCTGAGAGAACGTTATCGTCAGTTGTTATAAGTGCTCTGGTTGTGCTCCATCACAGCTGTAATGGCACGTATCTACGATGTTTATCTCCTCATTTCTCTCCTCTCTTGACCAATTTCTTGATTTTGACCCTTTGCTCAGGTAAAATGGATTGTTCAATGCCTCATTAAACCACTACATAAGAATGGAAAAGAGGGATTTGTTTTATTTTTTAAAGCACAGAATACAAATGAAAGCACCAGAATCAGCAGCTCAGTCAAACAAGGTCATAGACGAACACAGCCGGCAAATATGGTGTATTTTCAGTTCAGTATGTTCATGGTTAGCAATTTATCACTAGTCATGATTTTGCTGGTGTTTGATTGGCTAAATAAAAATGGCAGACTTGTGCATCAGGTTTGTTTTCTAGCACAAGAAGCATTCATTCAATACTGTTGACAAGAAACAACGATTTCTAGCAACTGTCCAATTTTCCTGATTTATTTATGACTAAATATCAGGTGAATTTACTACAGCTTCCTTGCATCTTTATTACAAGTACCACAGAACTCAAAAAAGTGATTCCTCTGATTATGATTATTTTGATCAAATATAACTCTATAATTATCAGGAGTTACATTTAACTTTGACCACTAACATTAACACAAAATATCTTGAATTACAAAGTAGTAAATATCACGAGAGTAGGACTTTGTTATGAAATCACATATCACAGCAAACAGATACCCAATTTATGTAGCATTAGCTTATTAGCAAAGCTAAGAAAAGATAATCGTTTACACTTTTCTACATGGAGCTATCCTTTGTTTAAAAGTGTCTTATCCTGAATAAACATTGATCAAATACAGTATGTCACTTTTGAAAGTGAGTAAAGCAAAGATTATTTCAGTACTTCTAGTACTTTCCCTGGGATGGGAAACTGGAAACTAGAAACTATTAGCTCATATTTAGCCAGCTAATTCATATTCGTGAGAGAGAAATTCAGTTATGAATGAAATGTGGTGTTAAATAAATAAATCACACTTGTGTTAACATGTGACCGACTTTGAATTTTAGCAGTTTGCTAGCTGCCTTGCTAAGTTAGCAAGTTATATTAGCATAACTGAGATTTTTATAAAAAGTAAAGGTGGAGATATTGTATGTTTCTAGGTGCTTTTAAGAGGTGCCTTTTTGATAATAAAAAAATATTTTTTATATTTTAAAGCTGCTCACATTCAAATGCCGTGAAACCAAATACAAAGAAAGAACAAATGGGTTTGTACATCTGCATTTCCCTATATGTCTATTTAACTAGTTACCCTGTTAATCATTGACACTGTGCTCACCTATCGTGTGTGTGTGTGTGTGTGTGTGTGTGTGTGTGTGTGTGTGTGTGTGTGTGTGTGTGTGTGTGTGTGAGGAATAAATTTTAAACAAACAGAGTGAGGACATTTTTGGGAAGTGGGGACATTTTGGCTGGTCCTCACTTCTTCAAAGTTCTGTTTGAGGGTTAAGACTCAGTTTTAGGGTTCAGGTTAGAATGAGTTTTAGGTTAGGGTTAGGATAAGGGGTGGGGCTAGGATAAGGGGTGGGGTTAGGATAAGGGGTGGGGTTAGGCATTTAGTTGTGATGATGGTTAGTGTAAATGACTAAGAAATGGATTATGTTAATAAGAGTCCCCACAATGATAGAACTACAAGAATGTGTGTGTGTGTGTGTGTGTGTGTGTGTGAGAGAGAGAGAGAGAGAGAGAGAGAGAGAGAGAGAAACACCATGAGTTAAAACGCTGATAGAGTCAATGAGAGAATCAGGCGTAAACACGGCGTCCCTCAGCCTCACACTGTTCATCTTCGACACATGACTGTAATAAGTAACTGCTGAGTTGAAATGATTGTTTTAGTCAGAACTAAATGAATGAAATGAAGTGTTTTAGAGCTGCACCAGGTGCTTAGTGGATGCATAGAGAATGTGGTTTTAAAATGTTCTGGGTTAGGGTTTTATACAAACAATGTAAAGGTACACTTAGCCTCAATGCTAACTGAACTGCTGAGAGTTTCGCTCAGCTAACAGTGCAGCTAGTGAGCATAAACATGTTAAATATTTTATACAATCTAAGAACAGATGGAACAATGGAAATGAGACAAAAATATCAAGAATATCAACATTTACCTCAGATGTGTTGTTCTGGTTACATTGTTTGCACATTCGCACATTACTGCCCTTCTGCTGCTACATCTGATCATTGCCTTACCGTATGTTTGTATTCCACTACCTATTTTGCACTACATGTACCTTTATTTTGTACTACACTGGGTGTTTTTGTTTTTGTTGCTTTTGCTTTTCTTTGCTTTTATTTTTGCACTATATTGCCTTACTTTGTATTACTTCTTCCACCTATCTATTTATTTGTAATTGGCATTCATGGTGGGCAGCAAACTAAGAATTTCATTGTGCAAGTGGACATGTCCTTAGTGTGCATATAACAATAACATTTGGCAGCACCCTGAGCAATCAAGCAACCCTCTTTAGGGATAGTGCTGCTTGCTCTGAATGGAGATGGACCTAGAAAAGGTGGTTCTAATAACGCTTGTCTCACGATCACCTGGTTGGCTAGTCGTGGTCAACGGGCATCTCACCTAAGCAGTAAGAAAGTAGGAATAAAGAAGAAAACAGCAATGCTGAAGGTAGCATGCTGGAATGTTCGCACAATGCAGGACTCAGACAACAACAACTGTCTGCAGAGACATACAGTTCTTATGGCCAGGGAACTAGCCAGGCTGGACATTGACATTGCAGCTGTCAGTGAAGTGTGGTTTGCAGACTAAGGCTCTTTGACAGAACAAGGAGCAGGCTACACCCTCCACTGGTCTGGTAAAGGAAAGGAAGAACATAGACTCTCAGGTGTGAGCTTCATGATAAAGAACTCAATTGCCAGCAATCTTCAGAAGCTCCCAGTTGGACATTCCGACTGTCTCATATCTCTTCATTTGCCACTATGTGACAACCAGCTTGTCATGCTCATCAGCATCTACACCCCCACACTAGAGGCAGATCCTGCTTCAAAAGAAGCTTTCTACACAGAGTTGAGAAACCTCCTCTGGAAAGTCAGTGAAGCAGAAAAGATCCTCATCATGGGTGACTTCAATGCCAGGGTGGGGCACCAGCCTCCTCACTGACAAGAAATCAATCCCTCACCGCTGGACAGAGCACTATGGAAACCTCTTTGGAGACAAATGATAGGTGCAAGAAGAGGCCATCAGGAAGATTCCCCATCATGCAGTGAAGATGAAACTTGACAACCATCCTGTGCAGGAAGAGGTGAAAGCAGCCATCACAAAGGTGAAGTACCACAAGGCTCCTGAAGTCAGTGGTGTACCAGTAGAGGTGTACAAGCTAGGTGGCAACAATCTTCTTGAGAAGCTCACTGACTTTTTCAAGGTATGCTGGGAGAGAGGGGTCATACCACAGGATCTCCATGATGCCATCATTGTTTCCCTGTACAAGAACAAGGGAGAGAAATCAGACTGTTCAAACTACAGGGGTGTCACACTGCTGTCCATAGTAGGAAGGATACTTGCTAGAGTCATCCTGGACAGACTCATCCCTACAGTTGCTGAAAAAAACCTACCAGAAAGCCAATGTGGTTCAGAGCAAATCAAGGAACAACCGACATGATCTTCATTTCATGACAGATCCAGGAGAAATGCAGCTTCTAGAACACTTTCACTGGCATTGCCTTCAGTCCATTATGAGCATTAAGTGGGAAGACTATGAAGTCTTGGAGTGAGCCAACATCCCCAGCATCAAGGCCATGCTCCTGACCAGACAGCTCCACTGGGCAGGGCACCTGTCACGTATGGAGGACACATGGATACCCAATGCTGTGTTCTATGGCGAGCTATGCCAGGGCAAACATGACAGAGGGGCCCCACGAAAGCACTTCAAGGACCAGCTGAAGTGCCAGCTTAGTGCAGCTGACATCCCAGATAAGAACTGAGAGTGCATCACCAGTGACAGAGACAGATGGAGGGCAACATCAAAGTGAGGAGTTGAGGCCTTTGAAAAAGCAAGGAAAGAAACAGCAGAGAAGAACCACAGTGGGAGGAAAGCTCCGGCTGCTAGCAGACCCCCTGCCCAAGGATTCTCATGCCCTGTGTGCACCAGAGTGTGTTGTTCAAGGATCGGCCTTCACAGTCATCAGAAGGCATGCCGTCAGAGACTTTCTTCCCAGTGAGCCTAGGACATGAGGAATCGGCCAACAGGTAAGCTCAGAGTGGCTCTCAAATCATTAGGGCAGCTTGAGAAATTTCACTGAATTTGGTTCTTTCATCCTGTAATCTTCATGTGGTTCCATAGTATTTATTGTGGTTCTTCAATGCCCAGTGCAGTTCTGGAATCCTCAGTGCAGCTCCACACCATAAATGTGGCTCTCAAACCCTCAGTGTAACTCTAGAATGCCTGTTGTGGTTTTTGAATCCTCAGTCTGGCTTTTGCTCAGAGTTGCTCTTAGTGTCATTCAGTGAAATTCTAGAATCCACATCACAGTCCTAGAATCTTTCGTGAGCATTTATACAATCCTCAGTGCAGTTCTAGAACTTTTAATAAGCACAGCTCCACTATCCTAAGTGTGTTTATGGAATAATCTGTGCAGTTCTAGGTTCAGTGTGATATGAGGAAACATCAATGCACTTCCAAATGTGGTTCCAAATTATTTACTGCAGTTTTGGAGTTTGCAGTTCTTCTGTGCTTTTCTGTTCTTCGAATAATAAATGTGGTTCTAGATTCCTCAGTGGAGTTTGAGGTTCCTTAGAGAAGATTAGCAAGTTAATTAGTGTGGTTCTAGGATCCTCTATGGATTCCTGGATTATGAAACAGTTTCTGAAACCTCAGTTGAACTCTTAAACACCCAGTGTGTTGTTTAAAATAGGATGAAGTAGCAAAATGAAAAACATGTTCATGTTAGTTTTCTGATACACTGCACTGAGAGACATCATCATGATTAAAGAAGACATTTAATTATTAACAATCAAAAATCTAACTTATTTTGTGTTACACATGTTGCTAAAGGCATCGCAGCTGAGTCGAATGTGGTTGATCATGTGATGAACACCCTAACAACTGCTGACACCCGTACCTTCAGCCTTAGTGCATGAACTATGATGCAGAAATTAGAAATTAAAGACCAAATTGTTTGAGTTATGATAATTTGTCTTTTGTTTTATGAAAATAAAAACCCAAACACTAGAATGTGAAGAAAATGAAACAAAAACCTGCAATGTTCTCAAAACAGTACAACAAGCATTGAACTCCCATTAAAGTGAACACACACACACATACACACACACACACACACACACCCCTTGTCTGGCAACAGTGTAAGGCAGTAAGGCGCCAGTGTACAGACTCTGCTCTCTGGGGAACAATAACACAGCGCTTCATAAAAACTTCAAACAGTGCTGCCAAGGGCTTTATAGGTGCCTCAGAGGGTTATGAGCCTCAAGGGGGTAGGGGACACACACACACACACACACACACAGTCTGAACAGGTGATCCATGCTCTACACATCCACGGTCTCATTGATAAACACAGACTGCAACGGTGGCTTTATGATCTCACTCACACACACACACACAAATATATGGACTTCATGCAGTCAACTGTAGATCACTAGGAAGAGAGAAAGTTTACAAGAGATTCCTGATTCTTCTTATTTCATTCATTTCAGTTTCTCATTTTTGGTATCTCTTTCTTTAGTCTAAATTCTGTCCCCTGAGGATGCAAGAACAAGATTTGACTCTGGATTAATTAATGCTAGAAGCCACTTGTCAGTTTGTCATTCTACTCCATGTGACTCTATGAACATTGATCCAGCTCAATAATCCTGTGGTTACAGTACTCTCAGTGCAGCTCTAGAATCCTCAGCGTGATTGCAGGATCCTCAGCACAGCTCAAGAATCCTGTGTTATTACAGTATCCAAAGTGGGCTCGAGAATCATCGGTGTGGTTACAGCAATCTCACTGCAGCTCTAGAATTCTCATTGTGGTCAGAGAATTCACAGTGCAGTTCTAGAATCCTCAGTGTGGTTATAGTATTCTCGATGCTGCTCAGTGTGGTTACAGTATATTCACTGTGATTTTAGAATCCTCTGTCTGGTTATAGTATATACATTGTGGCTCGATAATCCTCCATCTGGGTATATTATCGTAGCTGTGGGTCTAGAATCCTCAGTGTGGCTATAGTATTTTCAGTGCATCTCTAGAATCCTCCTCCATATGAGTCTAGTACATTTAGTGTGGCTCTATAATCCTTGATACTCTTGATTCCTCACTGTGACTACAATATCATCAGTGTGGCCCTAAAACCATGCTTTGCTTCTAGGATCCTCCATGTGACTCAAAAATTGTTAGTGTAGCTTGAAAACCCTTGGTGTGGTTCTAGGATCCTCTCTTTAGCACTAGATCCTCTAGGCAGCTCTAGAATTCTCTGTGTGGTTCTAGGGTCTTCAGTTGGGATCATCATTGTGCCTCTTGAATTCTCTCTGTGAATCTAGAACCCCAATTCCCCAAAAGTTGGAACGCTATGTGAAACATAAATAAAAAACAGAATATGATGATTTGCAAATCATGGAAATCCTATATTTCATTGACAAAAGTACAAATACAACATATCAAATTTTGAAACTGAGAAATTTTATTGATTTTTTAAAAAATATATGCTCATTTTGAATTTAGTACCAGAAACATTTCATAAAAGTCGGGACAGGAGCAACAAAAGACTGAAAAGGTGGTGTGATGTTTAAAAATGATTGGGTATAAAAAGAGCATCCCAGAGAGGCGGAGTCTCTCAGAAGTAAAGATGGGGAGGGGTTCACCGCTCTG
>JAODOK010000014.1:43398700-43408883 GCA_027576575.1 Netuma bilineata
CCAAGAGCAACTGCGTTTATGACCATTGTCATTCATTGAGTAGAGTTCTAGCTTTTGACTTTTTGAAGCAGTAAAATGGTTCGTCTTTTAGCTAGCGATGCTAACATGCTAATTATTGTAGGGTAGAGCTTGTAAGACCTGATTTTGACCATGATTGCATTGTTGGAAGGAGTTTAAAAAAAAAAAAACTGCTCAAATTTTATTCAACTCCATCTACTTAACCTTTACTGACCTTTCACGAATTTTACATAACGCACTTTTAAATAAAGCTAGAAAAGTTCAGGGGGAACTCTTCAGGTTGTGCAATACATCCATTAAACACCATTAAAATACTAATAACATAAGTGCTAGAATTTAGAATTTAAATTTTTTTTTTTAAATACGGGTTTGCTAAAAAAAAAAAAAAACAACCCAAGAGCAACTGCGTTTGTGACATCGTCATTCATTGAGTAGAGTTCTAGCTTTTGACTTTTTGAAGCAGCGAAATGGCTCGTCGCAGCGAAATGGCTCGTCTTTTAGCTAGCATCCACTCCTTTCTGTGTGGAGTTTGCATGTTCTCCCCGCGTCTGCGTGGGTTTCCTCTGGGTGCTCCGGTTTCCCCCACAGTCCAAAGACATGCAGTTAGGTCGACGTGGGGTGGCCTTGGCTTAGGTGCCCTTGAGCAAGGTACCGAACCCCTGACTGCTCCCCGGGCACTCTGGTGTGGCTGCCCACTGAAAAGAAAAAGAAAGAAAGCACAACTTTTATTCATCACACACTTGTGAAATTTCCTCTCTGTATTTAACCCATCTGCAGCAGTGAACACACACACACATGAGCAATGAGCGCACACACACACACACACACACACACACACACACACACACCCAGAGCAGTGGGCAGCCATGCTAACAGCGCCCGGGGAGCAGTTGGGAGTTCGGTGCCGCGCTCAAGGGCACCTCAGCCCGAGGCCGTCCCATATTGTAAATCACCCAGAACTACTTCCCATGTTGTGAACTTGAACAAAACTACAACTTCACGCTCACAGCTTTCATAAAACTTTCTCTCTGATCTGAACACTTTCTGTTCTCGAGCCCTGGTTATGATGATGTAGTTTTATATTGTCATCAACTATTTTAATTTGAAAGTTTACAGATTTTTATTTGAGAACACCATTTTGGTGATAAGGAACTACTTTTTCATGTTGTATATTACGCGTGGAGTTAACAGAGCGACTATCCTGAGATAGAAATCTTGAGAAATGTGTACATTAAATCTTTATAGTTTATCCTATCAGAAAGCAAACTCACGATGGCGTATGGATACGATAAGAACTTTAAGAACGTGACCGAAACTACTTTTTACCGCTCCAGTGTTGGAAATGTGAAATCTCTGATCAAATGAAACACCTTTACAGTCCTCATTATAATAATGTGTGTGAGAGAGTTGTGTGTTTTAAGCATTCATACAATTTAACAACTGCCCCTTGGAGTGCTCATTATAATTGTGTTTACAGAAAACTAGTTTTCAGTTGAGCGGAAGTCTTTCCTCACAGAGACGAGTTTCTGTTTTTGCACTTCCAGTGATGTTAACATAGCTGACACGATGAAATGTTAAAAACCTAAAAAATGTCCTCAGGAAAATAACCTGTTTACATAGTTATTATGCAAGTCAAAGGGCAGATGTTCTAGCATCAGGAATTAATATTTTAATAAATTCTGTATTATTAATATTACTATGCATTTTTGTCCTACCAAATGTTTTCCAGATATTTTCAGTCATGAAGTCAGGTGGTGTATGGATATGATATGATATGATATGATATGATATGATATGATATGATATGATATGATATGATACGATACGATACTTTGAAGAAAGTGTTAAGTACTCGGAACTACGTTTTTACTCTATTTGACTCCAGTGTTGGAAATTTGTCTTTACATGATGATTGACTATTGACAACTGCCCCAAGGCCTTCATTCAATGAAACAAATCCCCCATGAAGAGGAACTACTTTTTCCAAGGGAAGAATTTGTGATTTCAGATTATAATGGAAGTCTAAAGGGCAGATGTTTAATAAATTCTTGATTCATCTTTTGTTGGTGGTGGTGGTGTTGGAAATGTCTGAACCCATCAGAGAAATATAAAATTTGTTGTCATGTCACTAATACAGAATATCGGTGTATGGATATGACAAAATGTAACCGGAGCTACTTTTTACTGTATCAGAAAGTTGTTTAAAAGTCTCTGATCATGGATCATCTTCACATCTAATCATTTGTGTAAGGCGGTATGGTCATGTATTTGAAACATTTACTGTATTGACACACGCCAAGAACAACTGCCCCAAGACTTTCACCATGAATGAGTTGTGCGTTTTGAGAACTAATTTTCTCATTGTTTGGGAAAATGTTCTCTCTGGTAATCACACATGTGCGAAAGATACAGTGGAAGGCTGATTAGGTAGAAAAATGGAGGAGTATTCCTTTAATTTAGCTCTGTAGAGAGCATCTGGCCTTCTTCTCTCTCTCTCTCTCTATCTCTCTCTCTCTCTCTGGTCGAATCCGCTCGTCCTTGGCAGGTCAGTAATTAGCGTGTTTTGCGGGAGCCAGGGGTCTGCGTGGCGTATTAGAAAAACAAAGCGCCAGGCTCGATAATGTGTCCATTGTGGTGGTGCATTAAGAGGCTCTTTGTGTGAGCTGGAGCACAGGGCTAATGATTGGCTAACAGCAGGTGAGGAAGCAGCATCTCTCTCTCTCTCTCTCTCTCTCTCTCTCTCTCTTCATCTCTCTCTCAATCTGTTTTCCTCTATCCTCTCTTCTTCCCACCCCGCTGTTGCTGCCATTAGAGAGACGAGCCTTTATTACAGCAAATGGACTTTAAATGAGCTTTATTGTGATGTGGCCTGCCTTTGCTTGATTCTCTCTCTCTCTCTCTCTCTCTCTCTCTCTTTGTCTCTTGCCCCACAGAGGCCCCCAGCATTGAGAGGCTTCTGTCCAAGGATTGGAAGGACAAGCTGCTTGCGATGGGCTCCGGTCACGTTGGAGAGATCAAAGGTAAACAGGAAGCCTTTTACGTCACATGCAGCATCACATATCGTGTGTGTGTGTGTGTGTGTGTGTGTGTGTGTGTGTGTGTGTGTGTGTGTGTGTGTGTGGACAGTATCTATCTCTGCTGCACGCTCAGACACATTAGTGCATTAGTCGCTCCATAAAATGCGCCACCTGTTTTGTGTTGCTCTTAATAGAACAACGGAACAAATATCGATTCGTTTGCTCACACACAGCTTTTTTTCCTCTCATGCTGACTTTTTTTTTCAACACCTGCTCGTGTCATCAGTTTGCCAAAAGTTTTTTTGTCTTGAGCAAAGTTACCTTCTTAAAGCCGGCTCGTTAATGAGCCTTGCTAAGCAACTGCTGCTCTCACGTTAGCATGGTTAATGATACACTGTGTCAGGTCACCAAACACGTGTTCTACGCTGTTAACATTAGCGCTGATGGTTTTGATGTGCTTCCTGTGTGTTAGCAAGCTAAACTCTGAGTGCAAGAGCAAAAAACAGCCTTCACTCGGTGCCTCAGAAACATTTGATCAAAGCGAGACAGATTGCACTCTGGGTAAGAAGAAGGGATTCATTGATCAGGTGAAGGAACCCTGCTGAGGAGACATTTCTCCAGGAGAGCATCCCTGCTAGGAGAGAGAACCATGTGTGTGTGTGTGTGTGTGTGTGTGTGTGTGTGTGTTCATGACAAAACATTCTAGGCCTGTCATTTCCCTTTAAAATTTCTATTGAGATATTAATAAACTGTACAGCAGGAGTACAGGAGCATTACAGAATGTTTTCTGAATGTTTTCAGAAGATTTTACGAATGTTTTCAGAAAGTTGCACCTGTACGAACCCTTGACCTTTCCATTAGCTCATGTTTTCTGACAACGTTCTCAATCAAACAGCTCTAAATGCTCCTACAACATTGTGACAACATTTTTAGCCCCAGGATCATCAACTCTAATGTGTTAATTTCACATCAATGGAAACGTTATGTGAGCAACGTTCACATAACATTGTGAAACAAATATTACACACTGCATTTTGGATGATTTTTCTAAACCACAGTGCTGTTGAAGATTCTCAGAACTGATTGGTCAGAAGTTATTGATTCATTTTCAATTATGTATTATCATTCAATGATACATTTTCTAAGGAAAGATTTTATTTGGCGTTTATGGAAGGAGTCTCCAGTGTCAGGCATGAAGCTGGAGAGTGTTTTATTCTTAAGCCTGATGTTCTCTGGGGTCACATGAGAGAAACGTGTCAGAGCAGAGAGACATTTAATGCTGTACTCTCTCTCTCTCTCTCTCTCTCTCTCTCTCTGTCTCTCTCGAACTTCACACCTCAGTGCGGTGCTTTAGGGAGATATCTGTTAAGTCTGGTCATTAATTAGGGGCGTGGGTTGCTTGACAGCTATTACATCATTACAGATTGGTTAATTACTGCCGCCTGTAATACGCGGAGGCTCTGAGACGCAGCCTGAGGATGTGTGGAAGCAGAGGAAACTGCTTATTGATCCTCGCCTCTGTACTCTCAACAGCCAAATACAAAGCCATTGGTCATGATTGATGAGAGCTGAGTTGTTTCATCTGTGTGTGTGTGTGTGTGTGTGTGTGTGTGTGTGTGTGTGTGTGTGTGTGTGTGTGTGTGTGTATTAGTGCTGGGAGACATGGCAAAATAATCTCATACTGAGATACCTGGAGGAGACACTGTACATATCAGGTTAACAGGATGTTCACTAATAAGGAATCATGGACAGAGTGTGTGTGTTATTAAATCCATGTTTCAGGACAGTTTACACCAGTTTATATTATACAGCTGTTTACAGACATTTCAGATGGAAAGGGTGCTCTAATTACCTGTTACTTTTTTTTTACGTGTCACATTTTTAGCAAAGATCTGATTTAAAAAACATCCAGAATGCAAATGTCAGTGTTCTATTTTAAGGCGTAAAGTTGTTATTTTGGTCAACGTTCTATTTCAAGACGTTGTCAGTAAAAGCGCTGAAAACCTGAGTTTGGAGCAGCCTCCAAACATGGCCGCTCCGGACTACAATTCCCAAACACCACAGCACCCCTCAACTCCTGAGTATTAACAAGTGCACCTGTCTCTCATTAGTCTGCAGTCACTCCCCTGTATAAACTCAGCAGTCACAAACACACATTGTGAAGTCTCGTTCTGTGTCCCAGTATCTGACCTTACCAAGCCTTCTAACTTTCTGCCTGACTACTCGTGTTTAGACTCTGTTTACATTTATTTCTTGATTCCGTTTCCTCGCCTGCCTTCTGATATCCTGTTCGCTGATCAAACTACTCTTGCCTGCCCCTGACTATGACATCGGCTTCCTGATTTGGATTTGCTGACAGTTTGAGACGCATCCACTCTCCCCTGCGCTTGCATCCATAAGTGCCTGCACTCTGACAGGATACTTCACCAGCTATGGATGCAGCTTAGGAAGTGAAGCAAACTGCAATTAACACTCAGGGGTGATTGTTAGGAGTGCACCAGCAGATGATTAGTGATCTTAACAGCAGAATATCGCAACTCACTACTGTTGTATCGCAGGCCATCCCGACACGCCCCTCATCCTCTGCTGGTTCAGCCCAGATGGTTCCATGACCTGAGAAGTATTCAGGGGAAGTGTCTGACTGCAAGGGATTTCTGCTCCAATACTCCTTGTATTTTGCCGCTCTCACGGGAGCCACAGAAGAACAGAAGATTGCCCAATTCATCAGTCTTCTCTCAAGCAAGACTTTGCAATGGGCTAGTGCTGTTTGGGAGTGTGTAGGTGAACACCACCTCTTATGACAGATTCATAGAACTATTCAAGTGTGTTTTCAATCACCAGCCTAAAGGAGTTGAAGTTGGTGAGAGTTTATTAACCATCAGACAGGGAGATAGGAGAGTAGCAGAATATGCTTTGGAATTTTGCACACTAGCTGCTGACAGTGGCTGAAACGAGCCCATGCTGAAGGCCACCTTTCTTCAAGGCCTACACCCTGAAGTACACACCGAACTGGCATGCCATGATGAACATCTCTCTCTAGACTCCCTGATTGATCTTGCTATTCACCTGGACCACCTTCTAAAGAATTGACCTTCATTACAGTCTCCTCCAGCCCCTTCTACTACTTTAGCTTCCCCATCTCCCATGGAAGTCACTCATGCTCGCCTACAATGTTGAGAGAGAGATAGGAGATGCCGGGAGGGGCTATGTTTCTACTGTGGTGAGTCTGGCCATCTGATAGCAAAATGCCCAATTCGCCCACCTAACCCAAAGAAAGAGTCAGATCCGTCAAGAAACCAGTCAGCCTGAAACCAGTCCTGAAGTAGTTCTTAAGTCACATTCTCTAAAGGTGCCTGTTCTGTTAAAACTGTCAAACTCGACCCATGTTGTCTACCTTCATAGACTCAGGGGCAGAGGGGAATTGCATCAGTAGCATGATCATCCAGAAATACCACTTGTCCACAGAAGACCTCCAAAGACCAGTCAACCTGAAGGCCAGAGATGGAGGCTCCATTGGTGATGGGCTCGTAACCATGCACATGTCACTCCTCAAAATTCAGGTGGGAGCACTTCATTCTGAGCTCATTTCCTTGTTGGTTACCCACATTGCCCATCATGATCTTATTTTGGGGTTCCTGTGGCTCCAGATTCATGACCCTCATCTCATGGCAACACAAAGAAATCCTTCGGTGGCCCCCATCTTGCTTCCAGAACTGCCTGAAACTCCCCCAGCTCATGATATCTTCCACCTCTGTGGAGAGCCCATTGCCTGACTCTTTAGACACTGTTCCTTCATGTTACCTGGACCTCAAAGAAGTGTTCAGCAAGGATAAAGCTAGTGGATTGCCTCCTCACCAATCCTATGATTGTGCCATTGACCTCCTCCCAGGTACTACAACTCCTTGCAACCACATATACCCTTTGTCCATCACCGAACAAGCTGCCATGGAAGAGTATGTCCAGGATGCCTTAAAACACAGGTACATTAGGCCATCAACATCTCCAGCTTCAGCAGGCTTCTTTTTCATGGATAAGAAATGAGGAGGTCTTGGCCCCTGCATAGACTATCGAGGCTTGAACCAAATCACAGTAAAATATCCCTACCCACTTCCCTTGGTGCCATCAGCCTTAGAACAGCTTAGATCAGCGAAGATTTTCTCTAAGCTGGATCTCCGAAGCACATACAACTTGGTCAGGATTCGAGAGGGCGATGAATGGAAGATGGCATTTAGTACCACATCTGAGCACTTCGAATATTTGGTCATGCCTTATGACCTTTCTCGTGTGCCAAGTGTCTTCTAGTGCCTCATTAATGATGTTCTCAGAGACATGCTTGTGAGGTTCATAATTGCCTTTATAGACGACCCCCGATGAAGATTCTAATCACAAACATGTAAGGTCAGTAGTCACCTGATTATTAAAGAACCATCTGTAGGTCAAAGCTGAGAAATGCGAGTTCTACATCCACCAGATATCCTTCCTGGGGTACATCATCAGCTCATGGACCAGAGTAAGGTCTCGGCAGTCACATCTCGACCAACTCCCACCACGGTGAAGGAGCTACAACGTTTCCTGGGGTTTGCAAATTTTTATCGTTGCTTCATTCATGGGTTCAGCATGATCATCACTCTGCTCATGACCCTGCTAAAGAAGGGACCATGCCACGTCCAGTGGAACTCAGCAGCCGAGGAAGCTTTCAACCGGCTCAAGTCCATCTTCACAACGGCCCCAATCCCTCAGCATCCAGACCCTACTAGGCCATTTGTCATAGAGGTCAACACTTCAGAAACAGGAGTAGGAGAGATCCTTTCACAGCAATTAGGGGATAAACCAAAATTGCACCCCATCACTTTCTATTCTAAGAAACTCATTCCAACAGAACAGAATTATGACATCGAGAACCGAGAACTCCTAGCCATCAAACTGCCATTAGATGAATGGAGGCACTGGTTAGAGGGTGCTGTATACCCATTTACCATCCTTACAGACCACAAGAATCTAGAGTCTTTGAAGACAGCCAGACATCTGAACCCTTGCCAAGCCAGATGGGCCTTGTTCTTCACACAATTTAGATTCATGATCTCTTACTGCCTCGAATCTAGAAACACTAAAGCTGACGCCCTCTCCAGAATCCATGCCACCTTGAACCACACTTCAGAAACCACTCCCATATTACCACCTGACTGTTTTGTCCAAGCCATCTCTTGGGACATAGATAAGGAGAAAAGACAATCTCAACCTATCAATCCACCTGAGAACTGTCCTCCCAGACTCATGTATGTGCCGCCACGATTCCAAAGTAAACTCATCACTTGGGCTCACTCCTCTCTGGCCACAGGACACCCCAGTACTCACAGTACAGACCAACTACTCAAAAATAAATATTGGTGGGAGAACATGAGCTCAGACATTAATCATTTCATCTCTTCCTGCTCCAGCTGTGCCCAAGTGAAGGTACAACAAGCTTCACTGGCCAGAAAGCTCTGTCTTCTGCTGGTGCCCCAATGACCCTGGACTTTCTCACCGACCTACCCTGATCCCAAGGCACACAGTCATCCTAGTGGTCATAGATCAATTCTCCAAAGCCCTCAAACTCCTCCCATGCCCAAATGCCATGGCATTCGAGACCACAGAACTCCTGTTTAATCACATCTTCCACTACTATGGCATACCTGAAGACTCATCAGTGTCCAAGGTCCCCAGTTTATCTGTAGATTATGGGCTAAGTTCATGGACAGGCTAGGAGTATTACTGAGCCTAACATCAGGTTACCACCCACAATCCAGTGGCCAGGTGGAACGCACCAACTAAAAGAGAGGCTGCTTCCGCAGAATTTTTTGTATGAGGAAGCAGAAGGACTGGGCACAATTCCTTCCCTTGGCAGAATATGCACAAAACTCCCTGAAACATTCCGTTACTCAGTTAACCCCATTTCAGTGTATCCTTGACTATCAATCACCACTTTTTTCTGGGACAATGCACCGACTCAGATCTTGGCAGTGGATTTGTGGTTTAAGAGGAGCAAGCAAGTATGGGAGGAGGTCAACCAGAGACTAGAGCAAGTCAATGAGAAGTACAAGCAGTATGCAGACAAACATAGAGGGGAGACCCCAGAATATGCCCCAGGGGACCAAGTGTGGGTGTTCACAAAAGACTTAAGAGAACCCAATACTCACCAGAAACTTCAAGCCTGATACATAAGTCCATACAAGGTGATTCACAAGGGCAAAGAAGTCTCATACAAGTTAGAACTCCCACCTCACTGAAAAATGGCTCCCACTTTTCATGTGTCATGCTTAAAGCCTGCCATCCAAGGTCCTCTAGCCACAAACACAACCACCCAAGAACCTCCCTCTCTAGATCTAGAAGGTGCCCCCAAAACCAAGTTAATAGAATCCTCAACTCTCGACAAAGACAAGGGCAGCCTGTGTACCTGGTTGACTGGGAGGGGTTTGGCCCAGAAGAGCACAGCTGGGTTAGCTTCAGAGACATCTTGGACCCATTCCTCACACAAGAACTCCACAAAGAGCATCCAGACAAGCCAGCACCAAGAAAAAGAGGTCTCTCAAGAAAGGAGTTTGCTCCCAGAGGGAGCACATCGGGGGGGTTCTGTCAGTCACAGAGCTGAAAATCTGAGTTCGGAGCAGCCTCCAAACATGGCTGCTCTGGACGACAATTTGCTAAACACCACAGCGCCCCTCATCTCCTGAGTATTAACAAGTGCACCTGTCTCTCATTAGTCTGCAGTCACTCCCCTATATAAGCTCAGCAGTCACAAACACACATTGTGAAGTATTGTTCTGTGTCCCAGTACCTGACCTTACCAAGCCTTCTAATTTTCTGTCTGACTACTTGTTTTTAGACTCTGTTTATGTTTATTTCCTGATTCCGTTTCCTCACCTGCCTTCTGATATCCTGTTTGCCGATCAAATGACCCTTGCCTGTCCCTGACTATGACATCAGCTTCCTGATTTGGATTTGTTGACAGTTTGTGACACATCCACTCTCCCCTGCGCTTGCATCCATAAGTGCCTGCACTCTGACAGACGTAAAATTGCTATTTTGGTCAACATTCTCATCTCATCTCATTATCTGTAGCCGCTTTATCCTGTTCTACAGGGTCGCAGGCGAGCTGGAGCCTATCCCAG
>JAODOK010000014.1:43654155-43664695 GCA_027576575.1 Netuma bilineata
TTATTTATTGCATTGCCTGTTTGCACCGTGGGTCAGAGAGGACTGAAATTTCATCTGTGCTGTATGTTGAGCATGTAGAGCATATTTGACAAAGTTGACTTGACTTGAGAATTCTAAAGGGTTCACAAACTTTCAAACACCACTGTATATATACACAGGCACTGCCTAAAAGCCGAGCTCCTGATGAGTGTAAAGTGTGTGTGTGTGTGTGTGTGTCTAAGTGGCGTCCAGAGTCTCTCGGTCACTCATTATCCATGTTGTGGGCGGAGCCGTCAGGCCAGGAAGCTGTATTTGTGATGCTCCAGATGCTCGCTGCGGTGTTTATATTCCCCATGTGCCTCTGTCAGAGGTTTATCACAGTGTGTTATAAAGCTCATCCCCATGTGTCATTCGTGTGTGTGTGTGTGTGTGTGTGTGTGTGTGTGCTGTTTACGGAGTGTGTTTCGTTTGTGTTGGTGCACTGGTTGAACTGTGGTTTAGTACGAGACTTTGAGCGCAGAGGCTAATGGGGCACGTTTGGCTAATGTGTCGAGGTTTGATTGGTCCTTGGTTGAGCGGATCGAGGTGTGTAACGTTCAGAGCAGAGTCTGTAAACATCACTCTGCAAAACTGTGTATTTGTTTACAACCATGTTACATTAATTATTTTTGTTTTGTTTTCTTCAGTTGTCAGTGTTCGGTGTTTAATGTCCGGTGTTCGATGCTATACTCGTGTTCAAGAGGAATAAAACCCATCTGCAGCCATCAGAGACTCTCTGCTGTTATTATTAATTCCGAGGACTGCTACAGTGTTCGTAAATGTTGTAATCCCACATTATTTTTTAAAAAGCAAATTAAAAAGAATAGTGTGCTTGCTGCTGTGCTGGATAAAAATCCACCTATCTTATGGAAATAAAGACACAAATTTCGTTGTCCGGTGGTCACGTGTTTGAGATGTTGCCTTGCACTTACGATCAGGTTCCCTGTGGTGGGACACTGACATTGTTTGTATGCAAAAGCCATCAAAAATCAGCTCGATGCGTTACCATATTCTCTGAAGTATGGAGCGTCACTCCCCTGTTAAATGTAAGGATAAAAAGTAGGGATGATTATTTTCCGCGATCACAGAAAAAACACAGAAAGCACGGAATCACTTGTCTGAAATGGAAAAAGAGTTTTTGTCGGCATCCAGTTTCAAAACCCAAGAAATTAAATCCACGCAGCTATATAGTGAGGGGCCTTTTTTTTTTTTTTGCAAAAAGAAATCAAATTTCGGTGTAAACCGGGTTGTCAACAAACTATCAACGTCCCGCCATGTTCTAAATGATGCAAGGGCTTATGGTCCGTGCGCACGCTGTGGGGATAAAAAAAGACACCTGGGGATGATAAGCGGGAACAGAACACCTCACCTCAGAAAATACAAAGCAGCTCCCAATGCTGATGGTGATATTGAGGCTCGGTTTGGAGGAATCTTTCCGAAGCGGTCTCCTGCTAGAGTACTTTGTGAAGTTATGGTGACGTTTCGTCATGCACGTGCAGGCCTCAACATTAACAGAAGTCCGACTGTCCGGGACAATCAAACGTTTGGTCCAGACAAGTCAAATCCACATCTGCCTGCCTGACAAGACGAGTTGAACATTTGTTGAAAAATCAGCATTTTTATAGTAACTATTCTCAAGAGTTCCATCAATAAAGTTCCAACAAAACCAGTTCAATTCCCTCAGTGATCCGGCCCCGTTACTGTTTATGGAATTCCGGGGAAGCCGAGTACAGCAGGTGTGTGTGTGTGTGTGTGTGTGTGTGTAAAAATAACCACAGCGTAATATCTAATTATAGATTATTACACTTCATCGAAATCGGAAAAATGGCGATCAAACACCTCAATAAAATAAATGTGCTGAATTTTCATTTCATTTGGACTTTTTATTGTAGTTTTCTTTTGTATGGTTCACATTAACCATCACAAATACCATAAAATATTTCGGGGGAATTTTACGACAGTGCCGAACTCACTCACGATTTGTTTTCATTCACAGCACGATTCTGTCCCCCTCATCATGTCCAACTCATTTTCTTTAAATTAATTTATACTTCAGGTTTTACTGGATTAATCAGGATTTAACTTTATTTCCTCCAGAAGCTGTGAGTTTGGGTGAGTCTAACTCTCAAACCTGCAGATCAGGTAATGGGTTAGAACACACACACACACACACACACACACACACACAGAGACGAGACACACACAGAGACACACACACACACACCATAACAGGGCTTTGGATCGTTTCTGTTAAAGTTTGAGTTTTATTGAAAAATTATGAAAGTATTATGATGATGGTAACTATCCCTGCTTTTAGATAAACTTTGTGCATCACTTTCCTTTCACTGAACTCGTAAATGCGCAGGAGTAAAAGGGCTGCGGTCAGGACGAGTGACGGCGCTTGCCGTTTGTCGGAGTGGATTAATGTCGAGCCCTGTGCGTATCGCAGTCTATAGGTTTAATAAATGGGCAACAAAGTGTTGCTTTGAAACGCTGGAAAAAACTGATGTGTATATTTAACATCTGCAAAAACTAAATTTGAAATTTGTGAAAATTTAAACATTTAAAAATGTAAAAAAAATCACAATAGTTGTAATCTCTAAAGTGTTATGAAATTGATCATGATGTCGATATTCTGTTATTTGCTTTCTCTTTTTTGTACGTTTTCTGATCACAGAAGAAAAAGGGTTTTGTTTTTAAAGTGAATGTTGTGTGGGGGTGTGTGTGTGGGGGGGTGTGTGTGTGTGTGTGTGTGTGTGTGTGTGTGTGTGTGAGAAGGCGGCCACTCGGAGAGCGTTGCTTTGTCGTGTGTTTGTGTGTAAGGAAGAAGAGGATGAGCTGGAGGAAGATGATCTTCAGGTGATGAATGTTGTGAGGAAGTCGAGGAGGTCTTCTCGCAGACTGGACCACGCCGTTCCTTGCCCTGTAACATCATGTCTTGTCTTGTTTACATCCTCTTTCTCTGGGCTGCTTTATATCTTCACAAAGGGCTCTTGGATTTTCCCTTCAGAACGCTGTCTGTTCTCGTGCACCTTTCCTGGAGCTTGTTTAAACTGAGCCTCAGTCTTTTTCGGCTGTATTGTACAATCAGTTTTTCTTGTACGTGTCCTCTTCGTCCTCTGAAGGTTTCAGCACCGGAGATGTTTGCAGTTGTTCAGGAGAGAAGCAGGTTTTCGGTATGTAAATGAAGAACACTCGGGCAGCTGTGGACTCCTCGCGTTGCTGTCTTACAATCGTCATGAGTGATTTTCTTCTGTCGAAGGCGATGATTAAAGATCCGAAGCTGCCGATGTTTCCCGCGGACGAGTCGTCCTCGCTCACCGGGTCTCCTGATCGCCGTACGGTTTGGGTCCAGGCTGCGCTGGATGATTACGGCGAAGGCTTTTCCACTGACGAGGTGCCGTGTGAAGTAGATCTGTGTTTAATTTTGTGACACTGGGTGAAGGGGGTTGATTTCTCAGGCTCGTTACTGTTTGATAAACTCGTCTTCAGTTTTATAAAAGGGTTCGCGTCCCTGTGAAGAGCATGGAACCCCATCGTACTACACCAACTTCATGGAAGCATGAAAGGAAGCTGCTCACTGAGTCGGGTTTTATTAATTACTAGCCAGAGTGATGTTCAAATCTGACATGATTTTATTTTATTTAGTTTGGAAAGTTGTTCATGTTCCTGAAGTGTTTTTTCTTATATTTAAAAAAACCCCAAAAACTTCGTACATTGTATCCATTTCGAGTTGCGTTTAATGTTGTGGGACGTCGATAAAACAGGCAGTTCTTCTGATCACTCAAGTTAAAGCAGCTATAAATCACCGCTCCATTATCAACTATTATTCTCTCCACATTCCCTGGGTATGAGCTATCGCGCGCTCCGATTGGCTACGCTACTACTAGGATATCAGCTCATATACCGTGAGTAGAGAAAAACAAAATGGTGGCGCGTGTTATTGAACCAACCGAGGATGAAATAAAAACTCAAACAATACAAAATAAAAAGCAACAAAATATGGAATAAAAGTATTTGATGGTAAGAACGGATCTTTATTTTTCAAGAGTTATCGCGTTTTCCACTAATTGCTCCCGTCACTTCGCCGGTTTGTTTAAGTTCTAAGCAGAAATGATTTTGTCGGACATTTTGTATAAAGTTTTTATTTATCGCATTTACAAAAAGTGAAAAAAATGTTTCTCAAAATCCAGTGAATGTGGAGAGAATAAAACGGTTATTCCTCTCAATCTCGCCGTACACGGCTTATAGCGCCATCGGCTCATGTACGACTCGATTTCGTGGAATACCTTAAATATCGCCTTATCAGTTACTATAGAAATGATGACGTATTCGAGCGAGCGCATCAACGTAAACCTGTTCTCAAATTTTTGGCACCATTTACTGACCAATCAGAATCCACACAGTTACCGGTTTGTAAAGAGAAATTGGTTGTTTTTGTTCCTTGCTTCTCTAAAGCTTGGTGAAGGTGCTGCTGTGTTGTCTAAAGCGTCCGTTGAGGAAGTGCAGCTTTCCCTCCTCGATACTGCTCTCCTCGAGGTGACTCCTTCACACCACCTTCCTCATTTGAGTTTTATTGGAACAGAAGCTTACTGAGGCAGAATGGGTTTATTTTATGTTTGTGTACATCAGGTTGATCCACATGAGGTTCTGAGCGCTGGACCCGATCATGTGGTAGGTACTGAGATTCTCAGACACGGGCTATTGGGTTTGGGAAAGTTTTTCTTGATGTACTTTGGGTCATGCTTGTGCTGAAGGGTTTCTCCCAGGAACTTAAATCAGCCTCGACGTTCATGCGCACAAAACGGTCCAGTTCCCGGTTTCCAGTTTCAGCTCCACCCCCCCGAGATCTGATCCGCACGACACGCCGCCTTTCACCTTCTGGAGTTGATCAAGGCGAAGATTCCCCCTGTTCTTTCTCTCGAATGGATCCTTCCCATCGTCCAACTCGTGATCTTCCCGTCATAAAGAGCTCACCTGATGTCAAGGTGTGAAACTGCGATGGTGGTTTTGTTTGCACGCAGTGGTGGAGGGTGTTTGGTTTTTTTCGTGCACACTGGAGGCGGTATGAAATTATCATCTTGAGAGTTCTTACTCTCCTCCATATCAGGACCGTTTCTGAGCAATTTGGACGGATTTCCTGCTTTTTCAGTTACAAACGTTACTCGTTGTCCAGATCAGATTATGGTTAAGATCGGGTTTCAAGATTAGAATTAAGGCTTAGGTTCCAAGATTAAGAATACATTCGGAGATTAGGATTAATTTTCCAAATTTAAGGTTCAAGATTGAAAGCTAATCTTAAGTTTCAGCTCCAGTTCAGCAGTTTGTTGGGTGTTTTGTTTTGAAACTGAATCAGCGCTGGTCCTTTTGAGGGTCTCTGACCGCTTCTGCTTCACCATGTTAGGAGCGATCAGGTGGTTCTTCTGCAGCAGGACCGAGCCGACTCGATGAGTTCTTCTGCCCCGTTACCCCGGTTCGGTGGCGGGATGAAAGCCTCCGAGATCAGAAACCAGGAGGACCGGTAATGCAGCAGAGGAGGATGATCAATAACACGGGCTCACGCACTGTTACACTTTCACTTTGCTGTGGTTTTCATTTCTCTCACCAGTTGGTGCGGTCATGGTGTTTAGAAAACTTTTTCAATTTTGGTTAATCAATAATAATAATAATAATAATAATAATGCAAATATTGGAGACTTTTGCGTCCTGTGTTTTAGCGTTGTTGCCACGTCATCGTTTCGTTCTGTGTTTGAGTGCAGATTGAGAAGTTATCAGCTGTTGAGCAGACCCCAAAGCCAGCAGAGAGAGACGTGCTGAAGGAGATGTTCCCTCACGAGGTCCTCAGCACTCCCACAGGGATCAGGTGACTCCACAATCACGCGTCACGAATTGATTCGTTTTAGATGAGGTTAAGATTTTGAGATTAAGATCGGGTTTCCTGAGTTTTGATTTGTTGCCTTGAGAAGCGCAATGTGACCTTTAATTACGTTTATAACTTTTGCCCTGAATTTGTTCCCAATTCCCTCAGCGCCACTCGCCGGCAGCCGATTAAAGGAGCGGCGGGCCGGCCCTTCAGCGACACCTGGCAGGACAGCCTGCGTCCACGCCTCGCCGAGCACAGATACACCAGTTCGTCCTACACAGAGACCCGGTCCGTCCCCCGAGTCAGCGCCGTCCCCCTACCGGCCCCCAGACTTGCAGCGCCCCCGAGTGTCCAGGCCAAACCGAGGCGCCGAGTGCCCGTTTGGGTGCAGCTGTTACTCCTCGCTGCGGTCACTGGCTTCCTGCTGTTCATCTATCAGGCCATGGAGAGCAACCAGACGAGTCCGTTTGGGCAGCTGGGCCGCACCACTGAGGTAGAAAACAAGGCCAGAAAATGAACGCCGTCCCTTTAACGTACCGTCAGACCCCCGGCGTTCACAGACATCTCTCTTTTCCCTTTACACTCGCCCGGTCCAGAGAACCATCTGGAACCAAACGAGATTACAAGAACCCATGTGCGTTTGTTTTCTGATCAGTTTTCGAGGGGCTCGGTTTGGTGCTAGGTTTGTGAATGAAAGCTAGACTCGAGGACAAGCCAAAGGAGTCATGCGTCCGTGTGTCTTTATGTTTTGTGAATATAATATCTCGGGAAATAAAGTGTAATTAATCTGATGTCTGGGTTTAATGAGTCACAAGACGGCCTTAAATTGAACTCGGGATGCATCGAGGCACTTTTTAAAATCAACTCCCTCACGTGATACAGAGCGAGCCGAGTCGTGCAGGAGCGCACGCGTGGGCGTGGCTTATGACCGCTGTTTAAACCAGCAAAAGGTAAACGGAGCTGAATAAAACGTTCCGTTGGGCTCCTGACTGTTTAATACAAACTCGTTTTGGTATCATTGAGTACCAAAAAAATTACTTGTTCTATAAAAAGAAAATCTCAGCACCGATGCGTCCCTAAACCGAACCAGAACCCGTCTCCTTACTAACTCATTTCATATGTTATCATGTCGTCTTTTTATTCTTATTATAATAAATATTTGTCTGTAAATTGTTTGCCATGTAGCAAGACATACTCACTGGCCACTTTATTAGGACCATGTGTACATTCATGTAATCAGCCAATCATGTTGCAGATGCACATCAGCCTCCGTTTCCTGTTCTCGGTCGATGGGAGCGGAACCCGATCTGCTCTCGGAGCTCGTCCACGTCCCGTTGAGATGCTTTTCTGCTCAGCACGGTTGTAGAGTGGTTACACGAGTTACTGTAGCCTTGCTGTTCGCTCGAGTTAGTCTCGCTCTCTCTCTCTCTCTCTCTCTCTCTCTCTCTCTCTCTCTCTCTCTCTCTCCGGACCTCTTGTCTCATGATGTTTTTTTTTCGCACAGTTCAGTGTAAACTCTAACGATGTGCGGAAATCCCAGGACGTTTTATAACGGACATGACTTTGCTCAGCGTGCTGCCGACACCTGATTGGCTGAGTAGGTGTTCCTAATAAAGTGGACAGTGAGTTTATATCGTGACTCTCTTGATTATATGCAACATTTGTTCGTGTTTTCATTTGAAATGGCGCAAAAAAAAAAGTCAACAGCACACACAAAAAAATCCAAACTGTTTTAAGGAAATTGGCCCTGCTGCTGATTTTATAAGCAGTGTACCGACTTTTTAAAAGCTGGAGTAAATAATGCTTTTTTTTTTTAAATATTAAACTGAGTATATTAGATGAATTATTGGCTTGTAAACCACCAGACATGATGAAATCTCTGCACTTCATGTAACCGTTATACTTTCCTTACATATCGTATCTCTTTCCAGTTACTCCTCCGTGGTATTTATTGACGTTTGTTTATTCGGGAGATCCGAGTGCGAGTTTCGACTGCGATGGAGATCAGGGCTTTGAATTAAACTGGGGATTTTTTATACTGTAGACGGCATCATGTGATTTGTAGAAATGGAAATAAAAGTTAACTTCATATCAAACATTTCTCGTGTGTGTGTGTGTGTGTGTGGGGTGAGTTCACTGTGTTCTTCAGATATCCTCCTCACGCTGAGGGCGGGGCTGACTGCAGCGCTGGGGATAAATACAGGCAGCTAATCTCCTTACAGATTAAACTGCACGTTACACTAATCGCTGGTTCTCTTCAACACTCGCTTACTGAGGAGGCCTTTTCTTTCTTTCTTTCTTTGTTTTTTTGTTTCCAAGCTTCACGAGCGACACAGCTGGATTTTTATTTGACTTTATTCTTTTATTTTTCTCAATAAAAAATAATTTTAGTGAATATGGAATATTTATGCTGCCAGGGTTTAAATTTTTTTACAGATCTTGTTTGCTTTTATATATTCTTTAAAAATTATATATAAAGCTTTCAGTTAAAAATTGAAAGCATTTCGTTATTTACTGAATGTTTAATTTCCATGTTGTTGCTTGAATTTGTATGTGAAGGTCATTTTAACTTAAATTCCATACAAAATTCAAACACTAATTTTGAATAAATTGCAGATTTATTTCCTTAAAATTCAATGAAAATTGATGCACTTTAAAAATAAATATTTAAATAATCTAAGTGCTTTGGGAATGCAAGCGGCGTACGTTTTATTACTGGTTCTCTTTTCAGCCAATCAGAAGTTACTCGTTTATTCCCGGACAGTGTGACTTATTGTCGCGTTACTCGGTGAAGTGAATCGCTGAATAATAACTCGGATGAAGTTGAGGTTTTTATTCACTGAGCCCAAAACGGATAATTGTTTGATTATAAATACGCAGGTGATTTATTTAAAAAAATATTTTAAATTTATTTCAAAATCATGTAAATGTAATAACTTTGCGGCGCAGACTTGTCACTGATCGACACTCAGTCATAAAATCCTTTTTGTTTTGAAATCGATAAAATAAATCCCAGTCCCGCCTTCCCTTTCAATCGTTTTAGCCCAAACTTCGGAGCGTCTTCAGTGCTTTTAGGAACAGCGTTTTCTTTCATCATCTGTAATTCTTCCTCACTTACGGTGACGAAGCGATCGGCCGCCGTTTTGCCGAGTCGCTGGAGGTGATTATTGAGAAACAGTCAGACTCTCTCGACCAATCAACACGCTCGATTTCCTCTAACCACCTGCGTATTTATACTAAAATGACGACTTTTAATCTTTGGATTATTTTTGAATGGATCTGAGTTTTAAACCCGTGTGTGCCAGTTCAGCTTTCAAACGTTAACCTTTTAGAAGAAAAGCTTCCATCTCGCACCTTAGTGTCCTCTGTCTGAGAGAGAACCTCCAGAAGGTTCTGTGTAGAACCTTCACAAAAGGTTCCAATTGGTGTCCTTGCGCATCTGAGGAAACCTCGTGTGTGTGTGTGTGTGCAGTAAAAAAGTCTGTCGGGTTTTTTCTTAAGTATTATTGTTTGTAAAAGTGAACTGCGAGTCCTGAGAGGCAGGCGTATTGACGAGGTGAAACTCCGAGCAGGTTCTTCACCTCACTGCTGTGACGTCACTGAAGGACCCAGACGGAAGGAGGATTTAGTGTGAGCGCCGTGTAACGCTGAAACTCACCGGCTGTCTGAAGTGCGTCTCCGTCTGACAGGTGAGCGTTTCATCACCGGGTTCCGTGTGTAATTCAGGAACGTGTGCTCTGACTTGTTCAGCTCGGTGTTGAGAGAGCGGAGTGCGCCTTGGTGCAGGTGAACATGTACCCTTCAGGACTGAAGTCTTTATCCCGGGTGAACCTGTTCCACTCGCCGCTAATCTCCTTCCAGCAGCGGGGGGATGAAGGGAGGCGCCGCACCCTGACCGCTGCCTCGTACCACGGTAACGTATTTATAGACGCAGTGAAGAGAGGATTAAAGGGGACGTGCTGTACACTTGTTAAACTTTATTTTAGAATGCTTTCCGAGGTGTTTTTGTAAAGTTTGTGAGGTTTTGAGGTTAAGAATGCTGCAGTTATTTTTTTCATCATGATCTGAGACTCTATAAGATGAGACGGGCTGGTTTTGAGGCCGTGCCTCTGTCCTCTGACCCGGATGTTCACAGATGGCGTATACCCATGTCACGAAATTTAAATAAATAATTTCTGCAATGGCAAATGTTTAAACAGTTCCTGATGCGTTTCTACATCGCTGCACCAACTGGATTCGCTTCAGACAGCCGTCGTTTTTCTATTTTTCCTGAAGGAGTAATTCTTCTTCGGTTATTCGGAGGCTCCAGATGAATTATGGGATATTATAGCATGGTATGTTTGCAAACTGCGGATACAGTCGATCATCTGTGTACCGTTCAACGACTGATAATTCAGACGCCATTCACGCAGTCCTGTGGAAACGTCTGCGGCTCACGTAAAGAAACGCTGTCAAACAAAAACGGCTTAAAAATAATGAAATGTTTCAACATGAAAAAATACTATAAACAGTAATCAGTGAGCCGTAATAAATGAAACAGTCAGTATTTGGTGTGAGACGACCCTTTGCTTTAAAAATAAATAATCTCCGTCTCAGGTCCAGTGAGGTCAGTTTTATGCGGAAATGATCTGTAGGTTTTCCTGAGCATCTTACAGAACC
>JAODOK010000014.1:43936506-43947859 GCA_027576575.1 Netuma bilineata
TCCACTAATTAAGCAACAGGTGCATCAATTAGGCCAAGCCATCCACTGCGCGCCACTCAAGGCCACAGTCATTTACAAAGGTAGTACCACATTCCGCCAGCAGGTGTCCTAATTCTAAAAATAAGAATATGGCTCTTACACCGGCGCCCTTATTGGTACCGGGAGAAGGTACAATAACAGAAAAACAAATACGGAGCCATTTTATAATAAACACATTGACCACTGCAAATATAAATCCAACATGAATTCTGCCACATACATTTTTTTTTGCATTTTTCATATTTTGTGTTTTTTTTTTTTTTGGTAAATGTCCACAAGTGTAAGAATGTCCTTTCAAGAGCTCAGAAATATAAGAGTCTTTCTTGTAAAAGGCTTACTTAGACCATATCTTAAGAGTCCATTTCTCTTTGGTGTATGTGCTGCATAATGTCTGTGTATATGTACGACGCTCATGTGTGAACGGATGGTCGTGACGCTTGTGTGCACGAAAGGATCCAAGGATCCATAGAGTCCATGTCCATAGGTCCTTGTCACGCATGTGCAGCTCTCAGGCCAGTCAGTGTATGTGGTAGTTCAAGTTCAAGCAATTCACATTCATTTTCAAGTTCAAAGGTCATTACATCACATATTCATATTCACAATCACACATTCCTTCACCTTCACACATTATGTTACATCATCATTCTCCACCAACAAGCAGACCTTTGCGATAGGTCTGTCAATGATGCTTGTTTTTGTTTTCAAAGTCAGACTACGCACCACCCCCTTTGCATCCATCACTGTGTTAATAACCCTCCCCAACATCCATGATGCCCTAGGGGCAGTAGGGTCGGCAACCAACACAATATCCCCACATGAGTAATTACGCTTAATTTTCAGCCACTTCTGCCTTTCTTGTAATGTAGGAAGGTATTCCCTAACCCACCGTTTCCAAAATGTGTCCGCCAAGTATTGTACTTGCTTCCATCTACGTCTACTGTACGTGTCTGATTTTTGGAATAGTCCAGGGGTGAGTGAAGGTTGGCCTTTGAGGAGGAGAAGGTGGTTCGGTGTCAAAGGTTCAAGGTCAGTGGGGCTGTCAGGAATGGTGGTTAATGGGCGACTATTGAGGATTGCTTCTACCTCACAAAGGAAAGTATGGAGAGACTCGTCATCCAACGTTTGACCCTTGGTTACGGCCAGGAGTGTTTGCTTCACCTGCTTGATCAGTCTTTCCCAGACCCCTCCGTAATGCGAGGCGGCAGGTGGGTTATAGATCCATTCAATGCCCTTTTGCTGTAGAGCAGTTTGCAGTTTGTGACTCTTGTTCCACTCTTTTATGGCCTTTCTAAGCTCGCGGTCAGCTGAGATCAGGTTGGTTCCGTTGTCGGACCGTATCTGCTGTACCTGACCCCTTCTACTCACGAACCTACGGATTGCATTGATGCAAGAGTCGGTGTCAAGAGAACTGGCAACTTCTAAATGAATTGCTCTAGTTGCGAGACATGTAAAAATGACACCATATCTCTTAATTTCAGTGCGTCCCCTTTTCACTATTATAGGGCCAAAATAATCTGCTCCGACACAAGTAAAGGGTGGGGCATCAGGTGTCACCCTTTCTTTAGGCAGATCTGCCATCTTTTGCTCTCCTAAGAGAGCATGCTGTCTTCTACAGAACACACATTCAGACCTGATTTTTCTGGCGAGAGCATTTGCCGCAGGTATCCAATACTTCTGTCTCAATTTGGCCAACATGTGGTTCCTTCCACAGTGTCCTAACTGTTCGTGAACGTGTCTGAGTAATACTTTTGACACATGATGGTTCTTCGGGAGGATGATGGGATGTTTTTGAGACTCTGGCATAGCCGTTTTGCTCAGCCTACCTCCTGTAAGCAATATTCCATTTTGCAGTAGTGGATCTAACATGCGGATATGGCTCTGACGGCTTAGGTGTGCATTTTCCCTTTTCAGGGTTTCCATTTCATCAGGAAATGCTTCCAGTTGGGTATACTGGATGACTGCGTTTTCTGCTCTTTTGAGGTCAGACAAGGTCACGGGTTGTGTGATCATGCATTTTTTAACGGTTTTCATTTTCCTTTCTAACAGGGTTTCCTTTTCAGGTGTGGGGTCTGTCATGGTGTGTTTGGTAAGTATTTCTTTTCTTTTTGTACTCAAGTTCCTCAACAGGTCCTTCAGCTTCAGTAGCCATGCGACCGCTCTGATGAGTTTGATCCAGTTTGAATGGTGGTGAATAAATGCATGTGTGGGAGTGGTTTGATCCTTCACCACTATGTTCATCATCACAACATCCTTTTTGACTTCCATGTCATTCTCCTCGTGTGTCTGTGGCAAGTGTTCAGATTGAGGCCATTCAGCCCTTTGGCCTTTCAGGAATTCTGGGCCCGTTAGCCATGTTTTTGAATTCAAGAGTTGGCTTGCTTTGAGGCCACGGGAAGCACAATCGGCTGGATTCTGTCTTGTGTTTATATATCGCCATTGGTGGATGCTTGTCATCTCCCTGATCGTGTTTACTCGATTGGCCACGAACGTTTTGAATCTTTTGTTTTCATTCTGAATGTACTTCAATGTTGATGTACTATCAGTCCAAAATGTTGAGGTTTCCAGTTCCAGTTGAAGTTCTGCTGTGAGGAATGCATTCATGCGTACAGCAAGGACTGCCGCCGTGAGCTCCATTCTTGGCATTGTGATTTGCTTTAGGGGTGCAACTCGTGATTTTCCCATAATGAATGAGACATGCACTTCCTGTTTGGAATTAGTGAGGCGGAGATATGTGACACAGCCGTAGCCACTTTCCGAAGCGTCACTAAAATGATGAAGCTCGGCAGATGTAAGTGCTCCAAAGCTCTTGGGCTTAATGCAACGGTCCACTGTAAGCTCTCCAATAGAGCCTAAGCCACTCATCCACTCTTGCCACTGTTGTGTGTAGTGGTCTGGTAGGTCTTTGTCCCATGCATAGTTCTGCTTGCAGAGATCTTGTAGAATGGTTTTGGCAGTGAGTGTAAATGGGCATATAAATCCAAAAGGGTCATACACAGAAGAGATAATGGAGAGTATTCCCCTACGAGTGACTGGCTGATTTTTTAGGCTCACTGAGAAGGTAAGTTTGTCACTCTCAATTTGCCACTGTATGCCAAGTGTTCTTTCTGTTGGCAATTCACCACACTCTAGGTCCAGGGTTTTGAATTCTCTAGCCCTGTCTGCCTCTGGAATGGATGTCAAGACTGCCCTGCTGTTACTTATCCATTTGTGCAGCCGAAAGCCTCCCATTGCACAAGCTGACTCAAGCTCTCTGCACAACTTTACTGCTGCGGCCTCTGTAGGCACTGATTTCAGGCAGTCGTCGACGTAGTAATTGCACTTGATTGTATCCACTGTTTCAGGCATGTAAAGATCCTTGAAATCCTCTGCGCACTGTCTGAGGGCAAAGGACGCGCAACTGGGTGAAGACGAGGCACCAAACAGATGCACTGCCATTCTATGTTCTTTCAATGGTTGGCTCAGGTCGCCCTTTGGCCACCATAAGAAGCGCAGAAAGTCTACATGGTTCTCAATCACCCTGACCTGGTGAAACATGCTTTCTATGTCTGCCATAATGGCAACATGCTCTTGTCTAAAGCGCAACAGAACACCGATCAGGTTTCCAGTGAGATTTGGGCCTTGGATCAGCTTTTGGTTCAAGGATACACCCTGAAAGGATGCTGAACAATCAAACACTACCCTTAGAGTGCCTTTCTTTGGGTGATGGACCCCATGGTGTGGTATGTACCAAACTTTGCCACTAGGGGGCGCTAGCTCTTTGGATGGGACCACCTCTGCATGGTTCCTTTCTATCATACCTTCCAAGAAGGTGGTGTATTCCATGTGATATTGTTCATTTCTTTGAAATTTTCTTTTTAGGGACATGACACGCTGATGTGCCTGTTCATAATTGTTTGGCATCATTACATTGTTTTCTTTGAATGGCAGGGGTAAGTAATAATGACCGTTCCTGTGTTCCTTTGAATTTTCCATGATCGACAGAAAGCGCTTGTCTTCAACAGACATCTCTGTTTTTTCCTCAGCTGCAAGCTCGGGAAAATCCTGTTGATATTGTTTGATCAATAGGTCATTTACATCCCTTATGGATATACGATTGGCGGTTACACATGAGTGACTTCCTTGCCTCTCACAAGTTGCTTCCTGCATGAGCCCGTTCACGACCCATCCTAGGGGTGTTTGTACAGCGTATGGCCCACTGCCTTCACTGTTGATCACCCTCCAGGGTTCCATAAGCTTAGCGGCGTTTGTGCCGATTAGCAACTCGATGTCAGCATCCACATGTGGAATCTTCACTTCATGCATATATGACCATTTTTCCAGAGATTCTTGCTTTGGTATGTGACATTTTGCGACAGGTAAGTGGGATTGTGTATATACTGGTGGCAGCTTGTGATACTGTACTCCTTCCATGTTGCTCACCTCAAGACCGGAGACTACACTGGTGTTCACTCGTTTCTCCTGGCCCATTGTGCAAAGCATGATTGTGATGCGTTTGCCAGAGATGTTCAGCTTGTTCTGTAAGGATTCTGTACAGAATGTAGCAGAGCTACCCGGATCCAAGAAAGCATGCGTTGTTATTACCTGGTCACTAGTAGATAGTTTTACCTTCACAGGTACTATTGCAAGGGTGCATTGATCTGAGCTACCGGCCCCCATTGGGTCACTGTCTTTCACAGACACCATGGCGTTGCTCAGACTGGTGCTTGTACTAGTGTTGACTGTACTACTGTCCTTTACAGTGGGGATATGGAGGATTGTGGGATGTGGAAGAGAACATGTTTCGCATTTCATTCTGTTTGGACAGGTTTTGCCCATATGGCCCTTTGTAAGGCACCCAAAGCACATTCCCTGGGCCTTCAGGTACTGTATTTTGTCTGTATTTGACTTGGTTCCAAATGCTTTACATGTTTCCAGTTTGTGCTGGCCTTTGCAGAATATGCATACGTCAACGTTGGCAGGTGAGTTTTGTTTACGAATTGATTGTGAATCCTTTCTTTTTGTTACAGGGGCAGACACTGGAGCTACAGTGGTAGCAAAGCTGGGGCTGCTACTAGGTTTGGACTTTCCTTGCAGCCTCGATTTTGTTGGTGCCACTTTGGTGTCAGTGGTGAACTGTATGTCACCGAACACTGGATCCAATAATGTCTTAGCCTGCCTCTCGATGAATTCCATAAGGTCCTTGAATGTGGCCCTATGTTTTCTCCCCTCTTCCATACTGTACACAGCTGCTCGCCATCGGTCTCTTAATTTGAATGGTAGTTTTGAGACTAAGAGTCTCAGATTACCTGAATTTTCAAGTTCCTGTAAGCCGTCTATGTCAGACATGGTGTTATAACACGTTCTTAAAAATAAGGCGTATGAGCGCAGATCTGTAGCACTTTCTGGCTTGATGGTAGGCCAGTTCAAAGCCTTATTCATATAGGCTGAAGCAATCTTATAGCCATTTCCAAAGTTGTACTCCAGCTGTTCCTTGGCCTGCTTGTATGCAACATTGGGGTTCATGTGTAGAAAACTTGACACCAGGCTCCTAGGCTCGCCCTTTGTGTATTGTTGTAAGTAATACAAGCGGTCGTCCATATTGTCCGTTTTGCGCTCAACAAATTGCTCAAATGCCTTTATGAATGTTCTGTATTCCAATGGGTTACCATCAAACACAGGGATTTCTCGGTCAGGTAAGAGAGAAAGAGCCTGCTGTTTTACTAACAATGTTGTTATTTCAGTGTGTCTTTTAAGTACTTCTGTAACATTCATGTCGTTGGCGCTTGTGGCATTCCCACTAACCACTGAGGCATTCAGTTGTGCGCTGGGACTGGCTACCTGCGCGTCATCTATGCTGGGGCTTGTCATGTCAACGGTTTGCTGTGCGCTGGCACTGGCTGCTTGAGCGCCATCTGCGCTGCCTGTTTGGACAGTTCGATGAGCACTGGTCATCATATTACTTTGCTGTGCACTTTGTTGCCCTATATGCTGCGCAGTTTCACTGTGAGGACTGACTTGTGCTCGTTTAGGTCTTTGTACGGTCGCCGGGATGTTGTACTCTGTGGGCGTACCAAATTTATAAAGTCCTGATAAAGAGCGCAAGTCTTCGGCTTGTTTGTAAACTTGCCGTTTTGCCTCGGCAGCAGCGAGCTCTGCACTCAGTGCGAGTTTCTTTCTATGAGCCTGTATTAGTGCTCTTCGTTTCGCCAGATCGGCCTCCTCCATGTCCAACTCAATTTCCTGACTTAATGCATTCAGTTTTGCTTTTGCCACGGCGCACTCGGCTTCTGCCTTTAAATGTGCTTCTGATACGTGCGAAGCCCGACTAACATGGCTCGCCGCCTTAACGCCGCGACCAGCTTGTGAGGCACTGTCATGTGGCTTAACGTCCTTTTCCACTTTGTTCTCTTCTTCCTCCTCCTTACCACCCTCCTCCACGTTACTATCTTCCTCCACCTCCTCATCACCACCCTCCTTCCTTATCCATTTCAAAGTTTCGTCCAGAAAGTCTTTGTTCAGTTTATATTTTGGTTCGTACCAGTCTCTTTGGTCTGCGTCTCGCTCATCTTCGTCATCTATTAAGCTCTGCACTGTTCTTTGTATGTTACTAAATTCAATTAGGAATTTATCAAACGACTCAAGATGGGATTTTACTGTGTCCTTGTCGTGGCCAGCTTCTATAAACTCATTAATGTCGTTTCTTTTTCGAGTGAGTGTGCCTAGTTTCCCTCTACGGGTTCCCATTAATTTGCTCAACTCCCTCTCCTTATCATGACCATTTTCAGATGGATCGTCAGACATTTTAAACAAAAAACTTCGACACAACGTCGAATCCAAACAAGCAAAATACAGTGCTTACATAGTACAGACTTTAGCCTAAAAGAGGAAGTGATTCACTAATTATTTACGACAAAGGCAAACAGTTCAATTCTACATGAGCGCAGATGACAGCGACAGCAGTGGATTGTCTATCCGCGGGCACGGCGGCCCCTATGACAGCGAGTGGCTGTCCAATCTGTGAGCACGGCGGCCCAAGATCAAGTGAGAGCTCGGCGGCTCGGAGAAAACCAGGTTTTTTTTACTCACGGTTGGCCGTCCATGTCACAGTCTCACCAAGCACGAAGCAGCAGGCCCAGGCCTCGTCAGCTAAAATCCAAAGCACAGCAAATAGCAGTGTGTGTGTGTGAGTCTTGCGATCACAGCTCCATGAAAACGGTATCCAATACTTTCGTCGACTATGGCGAGTTCAGCGCAGCCCGGATGAGCCGCTCAGGTGTTCCAACTTCGCAATCAGCCGGCGTTTAGCTGCGTCTTGAGGCTTGCTTCTCCATGGGTTCTTCGTGCTTGCTTTTCTTCTTTTCTTCCAACGAATTTCGAATTTTCTTCTTTCTTCTTCAGATGGATTTTTAACTAAGTCTTGCAAGCAGGTTTTTAACGATGATGGTTTTCTGTTCCTGCTTCTGTCCAGGCGACCTTCTTTCTTAATTGCAGATAAGGTTTTTAACGTTGTAGTGTCCCTTTCCTTATAAGGCACTTCTTCAGACGCCGATAGGTGTTTTTAATGTAGCACGGTTTATTCCAAACGAAAAGATAACAAATGCTTCTTGAGGTTCCAAGTTGTCACGTTTTAACTCAAAATATTTAATAACAAAAAGGTCCTCGATCAACCAAACAATAATAAACAAAAATGCAGCTGATAGCTGATACCTTGCTGTATAAAAAATTAAAAACCTTGTGCCTGCTGGCGTCTTTCACAGTTCACAGTGCACAAAATTCCAACATCCAATATCCACAGTTCTACCTCCACACACCATGAGCAAGTGCTGAGCGCTTTGTCTCTGCCACAAGCTCCACTAATTAAGCAACAGGTGCATCAATTAGGCCAAGCCATCCACTGCGCGCCACTCAAGGCCACAGTCATTTACAAAGGTAGTACCACATTCCGCCAGCAGGTGTCCTAATTCTAAAAATAAGAATATGGCTCTTACACACAGCCTCCCTGAACATCTGGCAGTCTGTGGTCTCAAAGCAGTCCTGGAGCACGGACGCAGCACCTTCAGG
Source organism: Netuma bilineata (assembly GCA_027576575.1). Lineage (NCBI taxonomy): Eukaryota > Metazoa > Chordata > Actinopteri > Siluriformes > Ariidae > Netuma > Netuma bilineata. Next base: position 43,944,586 of record JAODOK010000014.1, read on the forward strand.
CCACACAGAGATGGTCTTTGTTACTGCGTTCCTGCTCTTTGACACTGGGCAGTATGCAAGAGCCAGAAGGAGGGAGATGTGGTCTGAAGCACTGAGGTGGGGGCAGGGCGCTGCTCTGTACACTCCTCATATGTTGGTTAAGACTTTATCCAAAGTGTTTTCACCCCGAGTGGCAATGTGAACATGGGGAGAGTGTCTCGCAGATTCATGTGGTTGAAATCCCCCGCCATCACATACAATGCTTCTGGATGTTTGTTTTAAAGTGCACCAACACTGTCGTGCAGCTCCCACAGAGTGTCTTTAGCGGTAGCTCGCAGAGGGATGTAAACAGCCACTATGAACACTGCTGTGAATTCCCATGGCAGATAGTGAGGACGGCATTTCACTATTAAATGTTCCACAGCCTCAGAACAGTATCTGCCCACCACAGAACAGTTCGTGCACCAATCTTTGTTGACATAGATGCAGAGTCCCCCTCCTCTTGTTTTTCCAGAGAGCTGCCAGTCCCTGTCCGAGCAGAATAGTAGCCACCCGTTAAGCTCAAAGATGGAGTCTGGCATGTTGTTATTAAGCCACATCTCCATCAGAATAAAGACACTGCAGCTCTGCATCTCCTGTTGGCACAGTCTCAGTTGTAGCAGATCCATTTTATTATCCAAAGCCTGGATGTTGGATAAAAAGAGCAATGGAATAGCTGACCTGCTAGCATTAGCTCTTAGCCTGGTTAGCAGGCCAGCCAACTTGCCCATCTTCTGCTTCCACATACACCATCTCCTCTTGACTCTGAGCCAGCTCCGCCGGCTGTTACATGCCATTGTTCATAAAATCTGAAGCCTACCAAGCATTGCTTTGTGCTCTGGAGAAAAAGGAGCATGGGGACCACTGTTTAGCTCCTTTAGCTTTACTAAGCTGTACTTAATTGCCATTTTACTGACAGTAGTAGTGCTAACATTAACGCTACCACCGAGAGCTAGAGAAGCCTCTGCACTGCTGTACGCCGCCATTGTGGGAATTCACTCAACAGAACAGAACAAATTCTAGCAAAATAGGAACAAAAAAGTTTTTTAAAAATAGCACACTTCCTCTTCTGCACTTCCTCTAGCTCACTTCCTCTACTGCACTTCCTCTTCTGCACCTCCTGTAGCACACTTCCTCTTCTGCACTTCCTCTACCACACTTCCTCTAGGGCACTTCATCTACTGCACTTCCTCTACTACACTGCCTCTCTTGCACTTCCTCTACTGCAACTCCTCTACCACACCTTCTCTTCTTCTCCACTTCCTTGACCACACTTCCTCTTCCCAACATCCTCATTTTCTCTCCTCGGCTCTCACAGTGTTGCAGGGTTTAGGGCTGAGGCTGAAACTCACTGAGGTTCTTCTGGAACAGGTCTGTCTTTCACTTGTTTCACTTCTTCCTGTATTCTCTCCTTCACATGCTCTTCACATCCTCCTTCATTCTTTGGTTTACTTCCTCCTCCACAGCCTCCTTCATTTTCCTTCTTGGTTTTTCCTTCTCTTCCTCCTTCATTCCCTTCTTCATGTCCTCCCTCGTTCTCTTGGGTGGCATGGTGAGTGGCACGGTGGTGTCATGGGTGTGCCATGGGGTGTCATGGGCGGCACGGTGGTGTAGTGGTTAGCACTGTTGCCTCGCAGCAAGAAGGTTCTGGGTTCAAGCCCAGTGGTCAATGGGGGCCTTTCTGTGTGGAGTTTGCATGTTCTCCCCATGTCTCCATGGGTTTCCTCTGGGTGCTCCGGTTTCCCCCACAGTCCAAAGACATGCAGGTTAGGTTAGGGCAGCCACGGGCTGAGGTTTTCCTGAAGTGCCCTTGAGCAAGGCATCTAACCCCCAACTGCTTCCCAGGCACTGTAGCATAGCTGCCCACTGCTCTGGGTATGTGTGTGCGCTCAGTACTCACTTGTGTGTGCATGTGTGTGTTCATTGCTTCAGATTGGTTAAATGCAGAGAGGAATTTCACTGTGCTTAAGTCTGTGTTTGAGTGTATGTGTGACAAATAAAGGCTTCTCTCTCTCTCTCTCTCTCTCTCTCGCTTCCTCCTTCCTCCTTTCCTTCTCTTCATCCCTCCCTGATTCTCCTCTTCACTCTCAGTGGAGAATTTTTTTCCTCTTGAGGCTGAAACTCATCGAGGTTCTTCTGTAGTAATGTGTGATGATGATAAAAGCTGGATTTCCTGCAGGAGCCCAAACGACGGTGTGCTTACTTTTCCTCCCATCAGAGCTGTAGACGCGGCCCTGCTGTTCTGCATGTTTGTTTACAGAGAGATTACAGCCGCAGTCTCCCAGTTTCTCTGTGTCCATAAACGTCTTTCTGATGGAGACTCCACACTGAGCTTCTCTCTTGTGGATAAAATAAAGAGCTGAAATGCTGAAATGTGTTAAAAGGCAGCAACTGAACAGCTGAAAATCACAACTCACTGCTTTAGTTATGCGATGAAAAATGTTTCAATTTTCCCCTGAAATCAGGGCGAGTCGAGGAGACGAGGTTCAGGAGGACAAGACACGACCATTGAACAAGATTCGGCTTGGCACACTGTAACCATAGCAACACTGTTCCTGGTCCTCGCTCATATCAGCTAACTAACTAATTAACTAACTAACTGACTAACTCGCCCAGCCTGGGCTCTCAATCAGATTTATTATGATCAGTTATGCAGATTAAATAAAGATTGGATTAAATCTAATCACTCACTAACAGGATTAAGGTTTGTCACATCGTCCTCCATTTTGTTTCATTCGCTTGTCCCCCAGCCTGTGATCTGATTGGTTCAGTGATTAAAAAGCCCTTGAGGTGTCTCAGCACTTTTGTGAAAAGTCTTTTTTTTTTTTGAAGCTCTGCTGTGGACAAAAAATATTTTTAAAAGCCGTCACTTCCTGTAGAATTAATTATGAAACAACGTTATAATGTTAGAGCTGTAAATTAAACTGAAATGCTTTCTCTCTCTCTATCTCACACACACACACAGAGCAGTGTGGGCAGAAATGTCTGACCACAGAATGCTAAATATTTATGTGACCTCTCGCTCCCTCACTGTCAGTGCAGATATAAAAAGCAAAGTGTTTATTTCTACTGAAAATCCTTCAATCTGCTCACAGCTAAAACACAACAGCCGATTAACCAGCACTTAGCATTAGCATAAGTAACATAGAAAACACTTTGCTGCTGTTCGAGTTGCTGGTTCATTCCATGCCAAATCAACAAATATCTGACAAATTTATGCTCGACCATCTCAGATTTCAATGAAATTTGGAGGGCT
>JAODOK010000014.1:43947959-43959366 GCA_027576575.1 Netuma bilineata
GTCTGTAAACTGCATACTTGTTCAGATAACATTATATTGCTTGGATTATATTAAATACATTGTAATACAGAGCACTGGTCGAGCATAACCTCTTGTTGATTTGGCATGGAATGACCCAGCTGTGCATGAGCTGTTACTATAGAAACTGTAATGCATTCCAATGAAATCATCGAGAAATCACCATGTTGTATTGACGTAGTAACCTAAGCTCTGCCCCTTGCAGGATTCCCCCCAGCATACGTGACGTGGTGTACTGCACGGGCGTGTCTCTGATGGATGAGGACGTGTGGGAGTTCATGTGGATGAAGTTTCACTCCTCCACCGCCGTCTTGGAGAAGAAGGTCCTGCTGGAGGCCCTGACCTGCAGTGACAACACCTTCCTGCTCCACAGGCTCGTATTTCTCTTCTCATGTCTCATCATGATGTTATGGCTTTCCCCATGTTCCTGCTTCACTCCACAGGATCTGATTTCACACAGAAATACATTTTTAATTTGAAAATAAACTCAGATCAGGACTAGTGAGAAGCAACAGGGAATGTTAGCAAGTCATCTTTTGTCATGTTCAGATGACGTGTGTGCACTTTCACTGAAAATAAATCTGCATGTGGAAATGAGAAACATTTCATACATGTGTGAAACAGAATAATCTCACGCGATCACACGTCTAAACACAGCACAGTTGACTGAGAAGTGAAAACAGTGTTAGCGATTAGCATAAGGCTTAAAGCTAATAAATGGAGGAAAGATGCAGAAACTGCTGCACTGCGATGGCATGTTTTTCTGTACATCACACATCTGGAAGGAAAACAGGAAGAAACTTATTCACGACGCATTACATATTAATTAAAAAGAGTAGCATGTCTGTGTCTCAGTGTGTTATCACACGTTGTTATCACATGATGAAGCTAACACACACACACACACACACACACACACACACACACACACACACACACACACACTTGTATCACAGCTAGCGGCTAACAGCTACATCTCCTGGCTTTAGTTTACCATGAAGCCGAAAGCTGCTGCGTTTTTCCACAGAGCTGCGATCTCACTTCACCTTTCACACGTTTTCTTAAAGAGACAGAGACACGTGAGCCAAGACTTTACAGCCTTTTTACATGATCAGCACTAATGAAAGACAGAAAATGGCTTTACAACTAAAGTGTTAATGCTAAAGCAATTACACGTGCACACACACATGATACAATGCAGAGGCTGAGGCCACATTCACATTCCTGTCTCTTTCATCACTCTTGTCACGTTTGAATGGTTTTGTCAGGAATCATCAGGAGAAACGAAGCTCTTTAAGGACATAATGTAACATAACATATTTTTCCTCCTGATCCCAATTTCAGGATATTGTTTAAACTCACTGAGACTCTTCCTGCTTCTGTTTTTCTGTCCTCAGCTGAAGGACTTCATCCAGATGAGAGCTGCTGGACGTTCTGCACCTGCCTTCTCCCAAGTACTGGAGGTCGTCTGGGCCAACGTGAAATGGCACAAGCTTTACAGAGAGCACTTCTTCCAGTGGTTGAGGAAATTCAGCAACGGCTAAAGATCAGAGCAGCGTGGAGCCTCAATCACACGTTTATAGCCGAGAGAAGAGGATGAGACCAGATGTGACTTTACACCCTGATAATCTGGAAACAACTTCTGTTTCCTGCCTGAACAGGAACGAGCAGGACGAAGAGGATGTGGACAAGTAGGGGTGTGTGAGCTACTGAGCTCCACCCCCCCAGCCATGACATTTACAGTCGACCAGCCATTCAATCAATCGTTGGCATATTGCAGTGGTGTAAGAGGAATAAACACCTGGGGATGTGCTGTTAAAGGAAAATAATCAGCTTCTGGGTATTACCAGTACCTCCACTTCATCACACCACCCTGTCATTGATTATTTTCCTCTACCTGTGTTATTCCTTGCACAGTTCATTACTTTATTGATTTCACTGCAGCTCATGGCACACAGATTTAGCGATGATGGAGAAACAGAAATGATTAAATTAGCGCAGTGTGACGTGTACTTCCTCAGCCCATGTGCCGACGTTAAATCGATATCGGCTGACTAAACTGTCGACCTCTTAATTTTCACTGAAGTTACAAACAGGCTGCAGTTAAAGGCATGTAAAAAGCGTGAATTGTGGTGTGCACCATGAAGAAACCCTTTTCTGCTCCTTGTGGATTTTCTTTTTCATCAGCACATCTGAAGGAAACGGCGAGTGAAAGCAGCTCAGGATTGGACATGCTTTAATCCTCACGCTCGGAAATGGAACTGCTGTTTTGTGTTTGTGTGAAAGCTGAAAGCCTGTGCCTGCATCTTGTGTCGCTCTCTACAGCTGTGTGGAATCATGAATTAAAAAAGAGGGGGGTTTTTTTCAGCCATGGCTGCTCATATTTTATTTATTTATATTATTTCCTCCTGTGCTGTTGTGCTTTTGGAGAAAATCTGAGTGTGAAAACTCAGCATTTTTACACAGACAGCACTAGTGGAACTTTAAGCCCCACTGTCCCCATATAATTAATAATTAACTCATGCTTTCCCTAAACCCAAAGTTTAATTAAAGGCACAATTGGGAAGTTTTTTTAAACTATTATTTCTTGCTTGCAGGGAGGCACGGTGGTGGAGTGGTTAGCACTGTCACCTCACAGCAAGAGGGTCCCGGGTTTTTGAGCCCCGTGGCCAGCGAGGGCCTTTCTGTGTGGAGTTTGCATGTTCTCTCCGTGTCCGTGTGGGTTTCCTCCAGGTGCTCCAGTTTCCCCCACAGTTCAAAGACATGCAGGTTAGGATAATTGGTGACTCTAAATTGACCGTAGGTGTGAATGGTTGTCTGTCTCTGTGTCAGCCCTACAATGACCTGGTGACTTGTCCAGGGTGTACCCCGCCTCTCGCCATAGTCAGCTGGGATAGGCTCCAGCTTGCCTGCGATCTTGTAGAACAGGATAAGCAACTACAGATAATGGATGGATGGATTTCTTGCTTGCCTCAGGACAAGCAACTTAGAAAATCCATTTGGAAAACTGCATTACTTTCACAGTGCTAGTTTCTGATCACATGAACCTCTTTGTATAGATCAAAAGGTGCAGTCTATTTGTTGGTACCTCAAATCATACCTCAATGCCACTTCTCTCCACCCCGAATACTGTACATTTCTATGAAGATACTTTATCCAAAATATTTCTTTACCTGGCTCTCGAAGAGCTAAAAATCTACCTATTATATCTATGTAAAGCAGGTGATTTGGACAGTTTGAAGCTTTAGACAGAGAAAGTGTTTACAAACCTGTCCAGGAGCATCATCACAAATTGCACATCCCACCTCATCCCTTTCACTAGTATTAAAGTATTGTAGTTTTATTATGTTACTTGCACAGCACAACATGAGTTGTTTTGGAGAATTATCACAGGAGAATTATCTGGCTGTGCTAGGCATTTTTTTTTTATCTCAGCCATGGTTTTTTAGCTCATCTGGCTGCAGGCCAGTCCAGATGAGCTTATGCGATCATGCACCATCCGTTCGTCATCATCCGTCGTCATCGGCCATCCACAATTTATAAAAATCACTGCTCCTCCTACAGGAGTGATCAGATTTTTATCAAACTCATATGGAATGTTCCCCAGGTTGGTGTGTATAAAAGTTGTCAAGATGGCGGTGGCAACTGTCCTATTTAACATTTTTTGGGCATTTGAAAATTTTGGGTGTCTCGTCACACCAAGCACTATTGTTCATAAACTGCTGAGACGTTTTCACTGAAACTCACCCAGAAGTCTCTAAAGACATATTCCAACAAGAGTTATTTACCAGGTGGCACCACCTGCCATGGATGGGGCTACACAGGGGTCATATGCAATTTCACAAAAATTGCTACTCCTCCCACAGGACTGCTCAGATTTCAAACTCACACAAAACAACAGTGGCCAGTATGAGCTACAGCCTCACTGAGACTTAATTTTTTTTTTAAATTTCTGAACACACTGATATGTGGGTGGAGTGAAGAGAGGTGTCAGTAAAAATAGGTCCATATAAATAATAATAATAAAAGAAACAACAACCATGTAACACAGTTTAGTTTTCCAAACTGGTTTTATCAGCAAACTGGTTTTCCAAATGGGTTTTCTTCGGACATTCTGTCATTCCTTCCTGATTTACTGGAATCAGTTAATTTCCAAAAATATCAGTAAGTCGCTGATGATGGCATGTGCCTTTAAAGTGCATTGGAAAAAAGCCACAGGAATAAGTGTCCGATTGAGAACCACAAATGAAAAGATTGGATTCTTGTCTACAAAAGGTCCTGAAAGAAAATCAAACCTGATCTGATGACATTAAGAAAGAAAATCTGTCAACTTTTATAAAATGGCAACAAATAAATAAAATAAATGCAGTGTTCAGTAAATAATGCAGTTTTTATTATTAATAACAGTTGTTTTACCTCAGACCCATCAGATAGTAGACAATTGGATTTGTGTCACTTGGTATTGTAAATGTATCCTTTGACTCTTGGAGTCAAACAGGACAGGACGACTTGCTGGCCTTTATCTGATGTGGACCCTGAGAGAAGACACTGAGAATCCAACACAGAAGATAGAAGTCACTTAGTTATCATGCAGCATCATGCTAATCTTTAACAGCGATTTCAGAAAATCTCTGAAAAGCTTCAGGTATAAACTCTGTCTGAACAAAAGCCTGTTTGGATTTAGATGGATTTAGAAAGTTCATGTAAGTGCACAAATTACAGCATAAGAAAGACAAATAGGAAAGACATTCTGCTGCTCATTGGTTTAGCAGCTAAATTTGCTCTTGGTGAAACATGCTAGCAGATTAGAAACATGCAATTTATGCAGGAAATGTCTACTGGATGTGCATTTCCTTCAAACACACACTTGTGATTTATCTCAGAGTGGAGGTTAATGGCTTGTGGAGTTATGAGCTAATTTAGCATAGCGGGTGCATGACTAAGCTGCTTGACCCGCTTCAGTCCTGTGGAGAGACGTAAATTAGCTCCAGTGACTCATTTGGCTTGTATTTGAAATTGAACATGCTGTGAAGCTTAAACATAAATCTGGAACAGATCCTCTCTATTCATTCATAGAAACATTTGTGGAAGATTAAAGGTGTAGAAATAAGGTTTGTTGAAAAGCAGATGCCCGAGATCGAGCAGAAGGATGCGTCTGATTACACACTCCACCTGAATCATTTCAGCAATTAGCAAAATGTCATATTGTTTTAAATAACCCTGGTGTCAAAGCACATCATCCTTCAGAGAACGATGGGTTTAATTTAATTAGCATAGCGGCTACCATTAGTCAGTCTGTTAATGAGGTTTACACCACAGTGCTGAGATGCTGGTGAGAGAATGACTGTTTATAGCTGCTATAACATAAGTGAGAACAGGAACTAACTTGTTTCACAGATGTTCCACAGCATTAACTATAAATATAAGCTATCAAAAATCAAAGTCCTTCCCATGCCAGGACCTGGTCTTCCCAGGCAGTCTCCTGTCCCAGTACTAACCAGGCCTTTAAGGTGCATTGGGTGGCATCGATCTCCTTTTCTACAGGCCTCAGCCTCTTGCCTATACAGCTAGGGTTATAGTGGGGGGCAGGTCCTCTGGTAACCATGAGAGTTTGACTCCCCACTCACATCTGTATTGCAGCGTGCCTTGCCAGACGGCAGTAGGTGCCATTTTTAGGATGGTCTTTGGTGTGACCCGACCGCGAGTAGAACTTGCGATCTCCTGATCAAGAGGGAGACACGCTAGCCACTAGGCCAACTCGTGGTACAAACAGTGCTGTCATTTTATGTTTATACAGTCACGTGTCTGGCCAAGTGCATTCTCTTTTGAGCCGAGTCTGGCATTGGTATACTGAACTATGTGCAGTGATTGTGTGCAGCTGTTTTGTATTCCTTCTTGATTAGTTGTCTATTCAAACCCTTCTGCATGTTTCTCCCTTTGTGACGTCTCATCGTTGCGTTTCTGAGCCGTGTTTTCTTGTTCCTCGGTTTGGTGATTTCTATACTAATGTATTTTGACCCTTGCCTGTTTACTACTCATGTTTTGCCCCATGGATTGTCCCAGTTTGTTTCTGCCTGCCTGGTATAACCCCTGCTATGGACTTGGATAATGGTTTTTGGAATAGCTCTGATAAATAGCACACTGAGTTTACACACTTGCATCCTGCTTTGTCTCACAGCACATTACAGATATCAGCGAGAAGCACAAAGCTGTTTCTTTCTCACAAGCACTTCGGTGGAAAATGAGTAACAGTTTAAATATGGATGGTTGCATGAATTTGCACGATGAGGGATGCTGCAGTGATTGTGAGCTCTGTTTGCTGCCGTTGTTCACTCTCTCACCAGGCGTTCAGAACCATTACTACTGATACTTCCACATTTTTAACACAGTGTGAAAAAAGTCCATTGTTCTTTTGATGTTGGAGGATTTCACCATTGCTTGCTTCATGCTTTTTAATTTCCAACTGCAGAGGCATTTTTACAAACACATTTAGCTACAGTATATGTCAAACAGAGCAACATCACAATAGGTAGAAATGGTAAAATGTTTTATTTCAAAGGCACAACTCAAAAACTGAAAATAACTCAGAAAAGACAAAACAATTACAAGCAAAATAAATCATGAAAAGGGAGCTGAATGATAATGGTGGTTTAACACAGTTAATACTACTCAAAAGCTCTAGAAATTATTTCATAAATTATTCTAAAAATGAATTTCCCGCTGTCTCTGGGGCAGGTAACTGTGAAAGACTAGCACTTCAAGAAGAAGTTGTTGTTCAGCACATTTTGCAGCCTTCCATTGTTGAACTGGAAAACTTTTGGCCCACTGAAGAGGTATGAATAACCTGCGGAACATATAGTGTGTCACTTTACTCAAAGTTGATGAATCATATTATTCAGGAGTTTTGAAATGCATTTTAAATACTTACCCTTTTCCTGAAAAGCTGCAGTAACTTTTCCTGTCATTCCTGGGAAACTTTGTTCCACTGGTTTTGGGTAATCCCAGTCCATCTTCTCCTTGTTCATGTCATAGCTTACAAAAAATGTATTACTTAACACCTTGAAAAATAAACAGTATGTATTTAATGGCTTTAAAATGGCTATACACTAAGAACTACCTGTAGTATGAGCTGCCAACAAAAAGCAATGCCTTTCCAGTTTTCTTGTCATAAAGGGCAGCGTCAATCTTCTTCACTGTAGCTGGAAAACCGAAGCTCCTGAGACTCATGGTATTCACAATGTCATAAGCACGGACAGCCCAGACCCTCTCATCTAAAGATCATAAGCACAAGTTAACACCAACTCATATACAGTATGATACCACTAGTAGATATTTTGCAAAGCAAAGTGGTGTTTTACCTTGAAAGATGTACACTAAATCCTTTGATGGATTCTCAAAAGAAGCATCAATATTATCAGGAAGTTCTGGCCAGAAGTCTTTGATCGGGTATTGCTCAATTGTGCTGAGCTGAGGGAAGCTGCGCCAGAACAGCCTGAACAATAGAAATCAGTATGAGTTGGTCAGACTTCCCAAAATGTATTAGAAAGAGGTAAATGTTGCTTTGGGTTCCATGTGTACCTGTCTTTGAAGAAGAACTTCTCTCCACGCAGAGTTGTAACAGCATCCAGGACCAGATTGGGGTCACAGGCATCAGGGGTGACTGGAGGTGTGGGCTCAGGCTTATCAGGTGTGTGTGGGTTTGAGCCTGTTGAAGTCATTTTATTTTATTCTTTTCTAAATACATGCTTGGGAATTTACAGAAAGATTTTTTTTAACATTTGCAAGGAATGTATTCCAGAAACGTACCATACAGAGCCTGAATTCTTTGAACATCATCTCTGGGCAGAACATAATTTTTCACATTGGTGTAGCTGTATGTTGGATACATCAGAGCACCAAAAACATTGGAATGTCCAAGGCCCAAAGAGTGTCCAAATTCATGAGCAGCCACCAAGAACAAGTTGAATGCTGTGAAGGAAAACGTTATTCATGATGCAAATTTCATATTGTATCGTCTATGTCCTTTTAATGAAACGTGAGCACAATTACCCTCAGAAGACCCGAAGGTGAACGTCTCATCATCATCGAAATGGGCGTCTCCACCAATGTTATTTCCGGGATAAAATGCATGAGCCAAGATATTACCAGGCCCATCAAATGGGTAGCCATCACCATGACCTGGAAACGGAAATTTACCATTTATGTGTTTATTATGCTAAAACTATCCTTTCCTCCCAGCTACATAATATTCTTCATGAAGGTCTGGATAAGCACAGAGACATAACAGTTACCTTTTAATGTGTAACCATTAGTGATGAGTTTATGGCTATGAGCTTGACAATTTGAAGTGCTTGTATTGTTTTTCATGATACCACTGCTATGACTAGAGGCAGGGACTCATGATACACATTTGTTTTGAATTAGAAATGGAGAAATGCATACGCTTCTGTCCATGACCCATGGCCAAATCTGAAGCAGTCAACTACCTGTTACATGGGTTCTGTATGTGCTGACCACTAATTACAAATTGTTTCTTGAAGATTTCCTACAAATTATTTTAGATTTGACCGTCTTTCACAATCTCTAATCGACCCTGTCAACAAGAACCCTTTCAAGATTCTGTAATATTCTGCAGGAGAGACTTTTCAGGACAGGGTTCTGTGTCTCCAGGAAATGGTCCCAATGCCACTGGATAAAGTGTGAGACTCACCTCCGGTAGAAAAAGAGATCATGATGTCAGCTACACCTCTGTAGATGCGGGTGAACTTCAGAGGAGTGACGCGAGCCCAGACTTTCAGCGCTCTCGCGATGGAGTCCTCCACCTCAGCCTTAGGCATATCGGGAGTGTAATTCTCAATCCTGTGGAATAAAAATAACAAAGTGTAATTTATTAAATCAATTCATCTGTTTGTTTCGCGAAGCCGGAAATGGATGTGTTAATACACCACACTGCTTTGGTACCTGTAGGTCAACTTGTTTTTAGTCCATTTGTAAGTGGCATCTCTGGCTTTGTACGCAGCCACATCTGGAACTCCACAGCGAGGCTTCTTCATCATCTCCAGCGTTTCAGCGTCCAGAGTTCCTGTCACCTTTAACCCGAAAAACTGCTGCATCTCACTCAGCTTCAGGCTCATCTCACTGACCGTACGCCCAAAGGACGACTTGTTCTCCTCTTCCATGTTGTACAGTTTTTTCAAGTAATTCTGGTTAAATAGAAAAAATGTACAGTTAGAAACCTGGCATCATAAAATACAACAAAGTAAAATAATATAAAAACAAAATAAAAAAATCCTTTGTCATTTCAAGTTGCAGAGTGCAATGTCATCCTTACCTTTGCAAACTCTTCATCCTTCTCAGTCGGCTGTGGTACAGGACCTGAGTGAACCGTGAACACCAGGGCAACGAGGACACACAACTGGTAGTAAGTCTTCATCTTTCTTCTCCTTCAAGAAACTGATGGAGTTTGGGTTTTACTGCCTGCTTTTATATAAGGTAAAGGACGAGGTGTTGCTCAACAACCTGAGTCACCCAGGCAGTGATAGAAGATAAAGCAGATAATTATCGATGACTCCATACAGTGAATTTCCATTATATAGAGCTTACATTACCTGGACAACAGAATTTCATTTGATCATAAATGTTTTATATCGATAAATTACAATGTGTTTTGGAAACATGACTTTGCATGTGAGAGCATCTGGGTTATTATCTAAAAAAATTATATGTTGTACATTATGATGGTTTAATATTGGACATTAAACGAAGAGGGCTTTTTTCTCTTGTCTTATGTCAAAGGTCAATATTCAACATAGATGGGTATTTAGTTGAACATTAACATTAATAATTAACATCATGTTTTTAATCTTTTCTCCCTGTCTACTTCAACTTCAATCAAACTAGTTTGCAGTCGATCAATGTTCTCATGACACTGACAACACATTCTGCTTTTGGTGTTGTGTGGGGGATTCAAGTTACAAATCTTTTTAATGGTGTGTACGTGTGTGTACATCCTGTGTGTATTTTGGTGAATATTTAAGTTGATGTAATCATGGCCACTTCTACTATTCTGGTTTGTCTGGAGCCAAAATTGAGCCATATCTCAATGTCAGTGATCACTCTACACACTCACCACATGACAATTCACATCACATCTACAAGAGCAGGATATTGAAAACTATTCTATCCACATTCACTGGATATGAGCAGTTGCACACTCTGATTGGCTACTCTACTACTAGGATATCAGCTCATATACCATGAGTAGAGAAAAACAAAATGGTGGAGCACGTTACTGAACCAACCAAGGACAAAATTAAAACTCTACTCGAAAACAAACCCCCCCAAAAATACCAAAAAAAACCAGCAACAAAATATGGAATAAAAGTATTTGATGGTAATAACGTATCTTTTTTTATTTTTCAAGAATTATTATTATCGCATTTTTTACAAATTGCTCCTGTCATTTCACCGGTTTGTTTACAATCTAAGTGGGAATGATTTTGTCGGATGTTTTGTTTAAAGTTTTTATTTATCAAATTTGCAAAAAATAAAAATGCTCTGTTTCTCAAAATCTAGTGAATGTGGATAAAATAAAACAGTTATTCCACTCAATCTCGTCATACACGGATTATAGACACGTCTGTGCTACGCACCTCGTCGGCTATCAGCTCATGTACGACTGGATTTCATGGAATAACTGTTAAATATCACAACTATTGCAAATCCCTCAGTCGCCTATACCACTGTATCATGTGCTTCTATCCAACATATCATTGTATTAAATACCAACGATCCCAGATACAGCTGTCCAAAATATCACTGTATCAAACACCCCTGCCCTAAATATTGCTGTCACATCCCACTGCCTAAATACCACCCTCCCAATTGCCACTCTCATATACCACTGTCTCAGAGGTCTCTGCCCCACATGTCACTGTTTGAGGTACCATTCTCTTAAATACCCCTGTTCCAAATACATCTGCCTCATATACTACTGTATCAAATACCATTGTCCCAAATATTACTGAATCCAGTACCACTGCTCCAAACACCACTGTCCTAAATATCACTGTCTCAAATAAACACTGCAGGGGTAAATGAATGAAAGCCCTCAGGCATGTCTGAACGTGTGAACGGTGTCAGCGAAGATAATTATAGTCTTCAGCAAAAGCACAATTGTAGTCACATCTCGTTCTCTGTCCTCTTTAAACACCTGCTTTAAGCTTGATTTTGACAACATGAAACTAAAAATCAGCTGAGAATTGTTTTAACTTCATCTGGATATAATTATCATCCATCCATCCATTATCTGTTTATCCTGTGCAGGGTCGCAGGCGAGCTGGAGCCTATCCCAGCTGACTACGGGCGAGAGGCGGGGTACACCCTGGAC
>JAODOK010000015.1:334407-344729 GCA_027576575.1 Netuma bilineata
CCTGGTCATTAACCCCCTCCCCCCCGCGTACGGTTTGTACGCTCGTGATAATGATGAAAATTATGGATGACCCCTTACTATAATTAGGCATGTGCCCCAGTCACTTGCACAACCAGGTGATGGGCGATCGATATCACGGCATCAGATAAAGAAACGCTGATAGGTGCTGTTAGGTTTACCTGTAGATGTTAGAAATCCATGATGTTTCCACAATGTACCAAAATCGTGTGTTACTCCAAAAGCATACCTAGTGTCTGTGTATACAGTCACTGTCTTGCCTTCTATGAATTTGCAGGCCTCTGTGAGTGCCACTAGTTCAGCAGCCTGTGCTGAAAGGTGACTTGGAAACGACCCTGAAACAAGGGTTTCGTGGGCAGAGACCACTGCAAAACCAACAAGGTTATTATCTGAGTCTGGGTTTTTTTTTTGAAGCAGAGCCATCTACAAAAAGCTCTAAAGTCTGGGTTTTGCAAAGGAACCTCGCTGAGATCAGAGCGAGGTGAACAAACCTAGGAAATGGCAGATACACAACAGTGAGGCTCGCCGTCATCCTCAGTGGGTAACAGTGTAGCGGGGTTTAAGATAGAACAACATTTCACTGTGATGTTAGCTATTTCAAGTAACACAGCGTTGTATCTGAGCCACCGAGCTGCTGACAAATGAGATGGGGTTTTTTTTGTTCTAGGAGAAGAGCAGAAACAGCATGTAGAACCAAAAATGTTAACTCTGAATAGCCCACTATGTCTCATGAGGCTACTACAGCCTTTTCAGCTGCGGCAACAGCTCTGAGACAGCGGTAATCCTGCTGCTACAGGGTCAAGTTTAGCAGAATAATATGTAACTGGTCGCAACTTACCTCCATGCTGTTGTAATAATACTGACATCATACATCCTGATTTCTCATCGACTGTCTGGACGAAAGGATGAGTGAGGTGTGGGAGGGCTCTGGAGAGCCAACTTATACTCAGCAAATACCTCTTCTGCTTCAGGGGTCCATGTCATCTTATCATAAGGTTGTAGGCCCTTGTCGTGGATCAGTGAACTGGGGAGACTCAAGAATAGCATAATTGGGAATAAATGCACAACAAAATGAGCACATACCCAAAAATGACGACATCTGCTTCTTGGTCAGGGGTTTTGGTGTATTTTGTATGGCTGTGATTCTTTCTAGTCCCAGAGACTTACCCAGGCCTGACACGGTGTGTCCAAGAAATTTCACCTCTGTTTGGACAAACTGGAGCTTATGCAGACTGGCCTTATGGTCTTCTGCAGCCAAGTGTTTCAACAAAGAAATTGTGTCAGCTCTGCACTGCTTCTCAGAAGGTGCGGCCAAAAGTAGATCGTCAGCATATTGAATTAAGGTGGAGCCTTCTGTTAACACGAGAATTGAGGCTTTGTCTCAATGCTTTGTTGTAAATAGTGGGAGATTTGCAATATCCCTGACATAAGCACGTAAAAGTACACGGTCGACCATCAAACTGAAAAGCAAAGCAGAACTGGCTGTCTGGATGAATTGACACACTAAAGAATGCATTTGTGAGGTCAGCCACAGAAAAATGTGTGCTATTTGGTGGTATTTGTGAAAGAATTGTATGCGGGTTAGGAACATTAGGAGCTCGAGCTCTTACAGCTGCATTTACTGCCTGCAAATCTTGCACAAATCTCCATTCAGTGGGTTGGCCTGGCTCAGTGTGTTTCTTAACCGGAAAAATTGGAGTGTGCATGGGGGAGTGAGGGCAGTCTATAATTACCCCTGCTGCCTTTAAAGAATTAAACACAGGCCTAATGCCCTATATAGCTTCAGGTTTCAGGGGATATTGGGGCTTGCAGGGTCTAAAATCAGATTTTGGGGTGATCATCACTGGCTCAATGCCCTTTATCAGCCCTACATCATGTTTGCCCTGTGCCCAAAGCTGTTTAGGGACCTCTGCTAAGCATGGGAAGTCAACTGTGAGTTGAATAAATTGCCATTCACTCTCTGGTACAGGTTTCTTGCTGATTAACACTAAGTCTCTCTTTATGGAGACAGTAAAATCCAGATTCATTTGAAATGCATTCATGTTTTTACTGTACAGTAATCTTTGATCACTGATATGTTGCTAATCACTTGCATTTACAATACCCATGGGCCCAAATCCTTCCACCTACCCCCTTGTTGTTTTGCCAATGACGCATGCTGAGCCGTATGTGAACTAAATGCCAGTTGGTAATCGCTTGGTGGTTACACAAACATGACGCACCTGTGATTATCCCAAGATAACTCCAACAACAGTTCATGTCTTCTACCTTCCTTAAACCAGTCCTGCCCAAATTTAACATCTGGGTGACCGTCACTAATGTGAGCGGTGCAATGCAAGTTTTCTACTCGCATATAATCGGTACCAATTGGACTAGTGTGTGTTTTTGCCATCTCAATCAGCTCCTGATTCATATTTAGAACATCTGAAGGCACCAGCATCCACTCATACACATAAAGGGGTGGAGCTGGGTTTAATTTAACCATTTCCATGACTGTGCTCTCCTCATCTGGGATATGCACTACCTGTAACCCATCTGGGGTACTTGGAGGACTTATGCCTAACCTGGGCATCAGATCTCTCCCTAGTATATTTACTGGGCAGCAATGAGACAATAAAAATGAAAACTAAAATATTTCAGACTCACCCAGTCTACAGAGGAGTGGCTCTGTAAATTTCTTGAGGACCTGTTGTCCAGACGCACCCACAGTGACCTGAGATTGGTTGCTGATCTTTGGCTGTGTAGAAAACTCTGAGGATTTAATGACAGAATGTACCACTCTTGAATCTACTAAAAAATCTAAAAACTTATTTGAGACAGAGAAAAATTGGCATTTTCCAGCATAATTCATCATGGATAATGCATGAATACCCACTTGTTTACTCTCCCTACTCTCTGTGCAGGATGTAGCAAGCAGTAAGCGCAAAGCAGATTCTTCATTGCCAGAAGCTTGACTGACTAGGACTGGTGGTCAGTCCGCTATCTTAGCAATCTTGGGCATCTCACTGCTTTTATATTTCGGACACTGGTCACACCAGTTGATCAAGTGAGACACAGATGAAGCAGCCATCCTGGCGCTGTTGATGTCCTTTTCTCCCAAGACCTCTTCCACATCCCGCTCCACACCTCAGACTTGCTTGCGTAACTTGCACCATTGAAAGCATGGCCTTGTGAAGTGTTGTCCTTTTTTTTCTGTCTTTGCTGCATCTTTTTATTTGACCTCTTTTCTGTATGAACTGCATGCCTTTGCACCTTGGCAAGTTTGCATACCTCCCACACAATACATCCATCTTTGACCATCTTAGCCATGTCAGGCTTCAGACCACTGAGGAAAGCATTCTTCAGATGGGCTTCATAAGGTTTTATGTCCCTGCTGGTTGCCATGTCAGTCAGCCTTTTGAGCCCTGAGTGTGTATAATGCACTATGGTCAGTCTCTGCAGATATTGTTACTGTCTCATCATCCTGCTGCTTACAGGTTGTTATTTGTGTGATGTCCATTTGGACTGGAAACCTCATTCTGACAGCATCCTGTAGTCCAGTAACGAAATCTCGATAGGTCCTGTTACTGGCATGCATCCAATCTGGGTGGTTTGTATGCTCCTCTTCCTCAGAACACTTGTGTTGGATTTTGCAAAAGTCCAAACCTAGTTTCTTTACAAACACTCAGAATATTCCATGGCTGGTGGGGAGGTATGTTTTACAGAAGCTGTCAAGTTCCTTGGCACACTTAGGTCCACCATACTGCCTGGGATCCTTTATCTCAGCAGCAATATGCATAATCTCTTGTGAATGCCGTGATCTGTAAACCATCATTGGCCCTTGTGATCCTGCAGCAGCCACCATGGACATTTGGTGATTATATAGTCCCCTTTTCTTGTTTGAAGCCTTGTGTTTGATGACACTGGAGTAGATATCACTACCTGCTCACCTTGTTCAATTTTCTCCATACCTTGACTATGATCATGCACCAGTTGATCAGCAGGGGGTGACACAGGCCCTGTTTCTGGAGCCTGAGAAGAAGACAGAGGAGGAGGGGGAGGGAACGAATAGCAACTCGCATCCAAATCCTGCATCGGGCTGAGCACTGGGTAGATGCCAGCAGACGTCATGTCCTTTTCCCTCTGTGAGGCTCCAGGCACATACTGTAGGGGGGTGGCACTAAAGCTGCAGAAGCTGAAACACTAGAGTTCTGATTAGTTCCCTGCAGTTCTAACTGACCCTGACGTGTATGTGCATTGATCCATTTATCTCTTATCACAGCTTCCATTTGTCACATTTTAAATTCACCCCAATCATCCTGTATTCTATATTTCTTCTTCCTTTTTCCATTATCTTTCTCTACTTGTTTCAACCTCTCTTCAAGATTCTGTATCTGTCATAAGCTCAAACTACCTCCCTCTGGAAAATTGCATTGTTCTACCCACATCCTAAGTTGCTTACACGAGTCTGGTCCATAATTGGTTATCATAAATTTGATGTTTGGGCAAGAGGGATAGGTTTCAGGAGTTATCTCAGTTTCTGACTGCTTCATTTCTTTCAACCAAGGTTATGTGTCACAGAGGAACTGCAAAGACTGTATTTTAGTCTCATGTTTTACATTTTACACCAAATGTGTCATGATCACGATTACTTACTGCTATTCATCAATAGACAGGTAGGTTTCTAGTCAGCCCAAAACCTTACTTAAAAAAAGCAGGAAGGGTTTTTCTCTCAATTCTCTCTACCTGGAACATATTCACCCTCTCAAAAATACACACACTAATGGGTCTGGCCATCTACACACTGCGTCTATTACAGTTCACTGTGACCTGATTATCAATTTGCAAGAATAAAAGAAAACTTTTCCTCACCACGAGTTCATTGGATATCAGCGACAGCCGGGGATCCCGTCCTCTAAAAAATCAGTCTGTCTCCGGAGAGCTTGTCAGACTTGCTGGGCAATAATTTCCCCAACGTTGGATCTGGAAAAGTCCCCGCTACTCATAATATCCCATCTTCATCGCCAAAATTGTGGTGGAATTAGGACCCAAGGCTGTTAGGAAAAAGCAGACAGAAATATGGGTTTATTAATACCCTTGCAAGAGGAGGTCCTCCCAGTGAAAGCGTTTCAAAAACTGTTTTACCCAGAGAGGCCTTCTCTATTTTCACACACATTATTTTATACAGGTTCACATAACCAACATATCAGATGTTCCCCTGTTATCTCCTTTCATGGTCAGGGGCATCTCTCCTTCTATCTCTACCTCATTAACCTTGAGGTTATAACGTAACCTTGAGGTTATAACGTAACATGGGAATAACGTATATTCACATGTACGCGTGTTTACAATAACCTTGCAAAATAGAACAGTGTAACACAAAACATTCTTCATCTTATATAAACATGAGATACAGTGTCTGACCTTCTAAGGATCTGAGAGGCACAGATTCTCTAAAAATTTTATTTTTCCCTGACAGTGTCTCTGAAGCTTACTTTTCTAAAAATCACTAAAGTCATAAGAATTGTCTAAAAAAATATTTTTCCTCCACAGTGTTATGACCCCCTGTGACCCTTTCAGGCTCCTCCCTGTCAGTGCATGGGCAGGGGTGGGCCTGGTAGGGATACATAGTTAATAGAGTACACTTGTAGTGGGGCATGAGTACTTAAGGGGTTCTCCTCTCTCCTTTTGGGAGGCACTTCTTTTCTGCAGGCACTAGATGCATTTTTCTTTCACATTTGCACTGCTCTCTTTTATTTTCTTTCTGGTAAATCTAAACATACTGATGCTGGCATTAAATCCACACACGCATGATAACATGCATATACATTTTCCCCTAGACTCAATGTTATTATTTGTTTGATTTTTAATACATTATTATTTGATTGAATTTAACCTTGTTGTCCGTGTCCCTCTTTATGTTGTGGTTTTTTGGATGAGCCGAAGACCGTAACATAAATTGGGGGCTCGTCCGGGAGCCGTAATATAGAGTTAAAGACGGAACCACGTGTGACGAAATCCGGGTGAGAATTATGTTTTCCATTGTTTGATTAAATTGACACACTCTGGTTAGGTAGAGTGCTCCAGCTGAGTTGCGCCCATCCGACGGAGTGCTGGTTGTTGTTTTGTTTTTTTTATTTTAGTTTGTTGTTTTAAAGGGTAATTCTTTAAAACAACATCTTGCATTCCTGTAGGGGGTATGCTTTCGTGCAGTTAGTTAAACATACTGCAATGAAGTTGATGCATTTTAAGTCGCCCCGTGCCTGGCAGGCCCTCGAAGATCAGCCAGGCGAAGTTAGTTTGTCAAGGTGAGATAATTAGGATACTGGAGTATTGTCTATTTCAATTAAAGCAAACTGTTGACAACTGGTTTGTGGATTCTCATCTGGATTGGCATGAAGTTCTGTGTGGCAGCGTGTGTGGTAGGGTAAGTAAATCCTTGTGAATTACTGTTAGCAGTGTGTGTTTGCGTTTGCTGTATTGTATTGGGTAGCTTAGGGTAGTTGTATCCCAGCTAGACTACGTGTAGTCTTTGTTACATTGATTTTGATGTAGGAATTAATGTGTGGACTGCCTATTGTTAATTTGTTTAGGCGTTGTTTGTGAACGCGTAAGACAGATCATTTATACATAGCGAGCTGATTTGTCTTGGCTGTTATTTCGTATGGTTTGTAAATTACTTTGCCTTACGTTGTGAATGAGCGTGTGGGAAATGCACAGCGAATTGTTTACTGATTGAACGTTTAATGGTGGTAAACTAATGTTTTGTAGAGGCGATAACCTACTTGGGTGTTTTCATAGCCTTTTTATCGATTCGTATCCATGAGGGTACGATCTTTGATAATTCATTGCTTGTGTAAATGAGGAATGAAAATAGGCCTATTTGGTTTATTAGTGCCTCTTTTTAGTTTTTTTTTTTTTTTGTATTGTGCTGCTTGTAATTGCTGGCTCTGTCATAGCTCGGTAGTGTGTATTAGGCTTTTAGGTTGCACTTATTATGTGTTGGGAGTTATTGATTTTTTTTTTTGGTGTTGATTTGAATCAGACTGTCTCAGGGATGGTTGAATATGGTCACATCAGCTTCAGAAGAGTTTTTCGCTAGTCCTTCAGAGGAGTTACTTGAAAAGCTTACAAAAGAGCAACTCTGGGAAGTGGTTGAACGTTATGCGCTGGTTATAACAGTTCAGGAGAAAAAGTTAAAAGAGACCTTATACCTGGCTGTTAAGTACCAGCTTTGTGAGAAGGGAGTGTTTGCAGGCAAGCTTTTGGAGGATAAACAGCTCCAACTGGAGAAATTAAGAGCTGAGAGGGAAAGTAGAGCTTTGAGGGAGAGGGAGATTGAACTTTGTAAACTTGATCAAGTTGAAGTAAAGAGAATGGAACATGAGGAACGGGAACGTGAATGTCAGCGTGAAGAGCGCAAGCATGAACGTGAACGTGAAGAATGTACATTTGCTCTTAAACTAGAACTTGAAATAGCTGCCAAGTGAGGCGGGTCTCCTCTTCCTCAGTCTCCTTCAGACCCTTTAGTCCCTTCTCCGGTTCCTCCAGAGCCAGTTTTTGATATTGGTCGGAACATTCGCCTCGTTCCACCCTTCTTAGAGAAAGATGTTGACAGGTATTTTGTCCATTTTGAAAGGGTAGCAACCACACTGAAGTGGCCTAAAGAGGTGTGGCCTCTTATGCTTCAGTGTGTTTTTGTGGGAAAGGCTCAGGAAGTTTTTACAGCACTTAGCCTAGAGCAGGCCAGCCAGTATGATATAGTAAAGACCATAATTCTGCATGCATATGAAGTTGTCCCTGAAGCTTACCGTCGGTGTTTCAGGAACTCGCGAAAAACTGACAGTCAGACCTATGTTGAGTTTGCTAGGCAGAAAGAGGGACTGTTTTTGATAGGTGGTGTACTGCAGAGAAGGCTGATTCCAGGGAGGATTTGAAACAGCTTATCCTCTTGGAGGATTTTTTAAAATTGCCTTCCTGAGGCAGTAGGTGTTTATTTAACTGAACAGAAAATTAAGAAATTGGAAGAAGCTGCTGTCTTAGTAGATGAGTATGTGCTGACCCATAGACGTACTTTAGAGAGTCATTGGGTTAAACATCAAGGGAAGGGCAGGAACTTCTTTAGACAGAGATTGCAGCCCGGAGGTGGAGATACTACTTCCTCCCGGTCACCTCCCCGAGTTAACCGTTTCCCTATTAACAAGAGAGAAGCTATATTTTTTTTATTGCAAGAAGTTAGGCCACAAAGTGCCAGTGTCCCCAGTCCTTGTTAAAAAGGATAAAAATGCTAAACCTGTTGGACTGATGACTACCCTTGGAGCAGATCTGTCTTGTAGACATAGTATGGGAAATGAGGAGGGTTCTCTTGTAACCTCAAAAGGGTGTGAAGACAGTAGTGGCCAGACTGACTATGCTCCCTTTATCACTGAGGGACAGGTGACTGCGTCAACTCAGCAGCATGCAGTGCCTGTGCGCATATTGAGAGATACAGGGGCTTCCCATTCCTTATTGTCTGGTGTTTTGCCACTCTCTGTTAACACTGCCACAGGGACCCACATGCTTGTTAGAGGGATCGAAATGACTCCTGTTCAGGTGCCCTTACACAGAGTTCATTTGACCTCTAAGCTAGTCACTGGTGACATAGTTGTTGGGGTGCGTCCATCTCTCCTTGTACCTGGTGTTTTGTTTATCCTAGGTAATGACCTGGCTGGAGGGAATGTATGGAAAAACACTGATGCAGTATCATTGCCCATTGTGGTGACTGTGCCTGAGATGCCAAAGAAACCAAATGAGTGCTTACGCAGGCATCCAGATGTGTTTCTGGCATGTGCCATCACCCGAGCCATGTCAAAACAGCTGGACCTTACTACAGGCTCTGATTTTGTGCCCTTAGAAGACACCTTTTTTGTGGCTCCTGATGTGGAGAAGTCCAAGCAGAGTAGTCCTCCAGATTCTCCTGCATCTTAGGATAGGGGTGACTTTGAGAGTTCTGACTCTGGGGAGAGTGTTGGAAATTATAAAGTAAATGCTGAGTTAGTGGAAACACTGCCTTTTGTGGAGGTAGCTGGTGAGTCCACTTCCACTGTGTTGAAACCTGATGAGGTTGAAATTTTGTCTTTACCTGATTTATTTAAGGTGTCCAGAGAAGAATTGATTCAAGAGCAGCTTTCTGACCCATCTCTTGAATCTCTGGTGGCAGTGGCTCTTGAGGTGAAACCTTCTGATGAGACAAATTATTTTAAGCAGGATGGGTTATTGTGAAGGCAATGGGTGATGCAGAGAGATTCCTTTAGCAGCATAGGATTACAGGTGATTATTCCCTTCAAATTTAGAAAAGCTGTGTTAGAACTGGCCCACAATGGTGTAGCTGGGCACACCGCGGTGCGGAAAACCTATGATAAGATTATGCGCAGGTTTTTCTGGCCAAAGGTAAAGAAAGATGTTGCCTCTTATATAAGATCTTGTCATGTTTGCCAACTAACAGGGAAACCAAACCAGAAGATTCCTGTTGCTCCTCTACAGCCAATCCCTGTAGTGTCAAACCCATTTGAACATCTACTTATTGATTGTGTGGGTCCGTTGCCTCGCTCAAAGGCGGGGCATTGTTTTTTGTTGACTGTGATGTGTCAATCTACGCATTATCCTGCTGCTTACCCTCTTAGGTCTATTACTACCAAGTCTGTGTTGAAGGCCTTTATAAACTTCATGTCTGTCTTTGGGATACCTAAGGTTGTACAGCATGACCAAGGTTCCAACTTCATGTCCAAACAGTTTGAAAGGGTGTTACAACAACTTAAAGCAAGACATAACATCTCTAGTGCTTATCATCCTCAGAGTCAGGGTGTCCTAGAACATTTTCATCAGATGCTAAAATCTCTTTTATGGTCTTACTGTGTGGAGTTGGGGTCTGATTGGGAAGAGGGTCTCCCCTAGCTGCTCCTGGCAATTTGGGAGGTTGCACCAACAGCTGTATTGGCCGATAACTGGGGTTCTGTAGAAGTGCCTGTTACCGTAATGTCTTAGATTATGTTAGCGGATTCCACTATCACTTGTACGAGGCTAGAGCTGTTGCCTGGCATAGACTAGGCAAGTCTCAGTCTAAGATGCAGTGCATTTTTAATCGCAAGACTCAACCCCGGACTTTTAAACCTGGTGATCAGGTGTTGGCGTTGCTCCCAGTCCTGAGTAATCCTTTCCAGGCAAAGTTTAGTGGCCCTTTTTGTTAGGGTTTTGCTGGGATTCAAACCCGGGTCGTTGGTGTGATAATCCAGCAAACCCCCACTAGGCCACCAGGGGGATGACTCAAGTGCAGAGGCGTGAGGCGA
>JAODOK010000015.1:626703-639259 GCA_027576575.1 Netuma bilineata
GCACTTCAGCCATTCCTGCTGGTCCAGGGAATCAAACCAGCAACCTTTTGGTCCCAAAGCTGCTTCTCTAACCATTAAACCATGGCTTCATGCAGCAGAGATGCATGATTCTCTTGGATCTTCTTCAGGGTGGAAATTTCTCCACCCGAGGCCCATGGTGAGACGCTCAGGGTTCAGTCTGACTCTTAATCTGAGGTGTTCTTTTGACATGTGCTTGCTTTCTGTTATTTTAACAAAGATTCACTTTTTCCACCAATTAAAACCAGGCATTTTACTTGAAAGCCTGACTTTATTACCATTTTCTCAGTTTAATGAGACAACGCAACGCCCAGTTACACGCCCTGCTCTCAGTGAAATGCATTTATTAGCATTTTATTCTTTTGCTTTCAGTCTTAAAAGGAATTGTTTTAAACTGATATTATTTTCTCCATGCGCCATTTTGCGCCTGCGCAAGTTTCTCCTCGGTGCAAGGGTCTTCGTTCCGTGCATGCGCACTTCTGTCCCTGGATTCTCGGTGAGGAAGATGGCGGACGTTTCTTTAGACGAATTAATACGCCGACGCAATTTTAACATCAGAGGAGGCCTTAAGAGGTATGCCACACTGTGCCACTCACGTGACAAACATCACATTTAAGTGCTGTTAATGTTTATTTCTTGTTAAAATTTTAATATTATATGTCGAGTAAAAGAGGCTCCACTGGGGGAAAAAAGCTCCCGTCTTTGTAGCTGCTTATTGCTTAGCAGAGACATGCCATCATCCGGTTAGCCTATTGGCTAAACTGCGGTCTCGGTCAGTATACTGAGCCGCGATTGGTCAGAATCTAGTACACTGCGCATGCGCATGGTGAACGGTTTTCTTCATCGCAACTGTACTCCGTTCAATCCAAAATTCCACTTGTAGATTGGCTGGTGTTCCTGTCCAACCAATGATATCACAGGATGCTGGATTGTAGTAGCCAATCCCAGCCCAGGATCTGAAACGTGTCGGAATACGGGTGGGAAAATAACAAAGCTGTTTATAGCTAGCTTGAGGATGCGTTGCAAATAATTGCACAGTTCATTCCGAATCACTGCGTTTGCTTCATGGTGGCTAGTTTAAAATATTTATATTTAATTCAAGTCAGTAGCTAAACGTTTTTGAATAAAACTGTGAGGATAATTGTGGAAGTAAAGCTGTGCTCGGCGGTGTTTAGCTGGCTGTTGGCAGAGAGAGAGAGAGGGGTTCACACAAACATTTCGTGTATTTTTTTATTTTGTTTATTACAGTTATGAGACATGAGTGTTGTGGTTCTTTAATAATAATAATAATAATAAATTTATCAGCCCTGCTGTTCTCCTCTCTCTCTCTCTCTCTCTCTCTCTCTCTCTCCAGGCTTGTGGTGCTGGGTTATCGGTACTGCGAGTGGTGTGATGGGTTATCGGTACTGCGAGTGGTGTGCTGGGTTATCGGTACTGCGAGTGGTGTGCTGGGTTATCGGTACTGCGAGTGGTGTGATGGGTTATCGGTACTGTGAGTGGTGTGATGGGTCTCAAACACAGAGCAGCTGGAGCTGTGTGCTTTCTGAACGCGGTGTCCTGGTGTTTATTCAGTAACCTGTTCAGCCCAGATCGTTACAGACTGTGTTCATTGTGCAGTCTTTGAACTGCGTGTGACGTGGTAGAAATATGATCCTACTTTGTCATTTTTACAACACGCAGCACATATCACAGGGGCTCGACTTGTGAACGTTGTGCTCCATTGCGTGTTTAAAAGCAGTTAACTTTACGATAAGCTTTTACTGCGGTCCTTACGGCTCGTGCACACCCTTTTCCAAACTCTTACGTTGCTTATAGGATAATATTTTTACAAACGATCGTGTTAATTAATTGTTTTTGTTCTTGCAGGCCAACTTTCGGCAGAGGGGTAGGGCTAACGGGAAGAGGAGCAGGCTCCGTAGGGAGAGGGGCGGGGTTTATGGGCCGGACGTTTGATGCCAGACAGAAGATCGGCACCACCGATGTCAGACAGAGGCTCGGAGGAAGTGGAGGTGAGGGAGCATGAACAGGAGTCTCAGTGTTGGTGTTAATAAATATGGACTGATTACTGTACGTTCATCAAACTTTCCTGCTTCTTTCTCCAGCGTTCCAGGTCAAGGATGCGAGAGAGAAGCTGGGTCAGAATGATGCACGTTTCCGTATTCAGGCCAGAGGGGCTGCTGTGAGCACGGTGCAGGATGCCAGACAGACCATAAACTCACGGAAACAGCAGCAGGTCCAAGATTCTCCCTTAGTAAGCACGTCTCAGACCCCAATCCCACACATCCATATTCAGAACAACAATAACAGTCCCAGCAGCACCAGTGTCTGGGCCTTCCCCACCAGCCAGGGGCTGGGGACCCGAGTCGGCCTGGCCATACAGCCCAGAGGCGGGATCACGAAAGTGGTGGATGCGCGTGATCGGCTGAGTCTGAAGAGAAGCGTATCATCGCTGCCCAGTCAGGGATCTGCAGCTCCGCTTAAGATCACCAAAACGATCCAGGTTAATGAAGAGACGCCCCACACTCAGACGTTCCACTGTTTGACATGAGGAGCACTGTAATAACTGACCTGTCTGTCTCTGTCTGTCTGCAGCAGAGGCCTGTTGGTATGACCAGCGGAATTCGCATCAATGTACCAAGTAGAGCAGCTCAGGTAGTGTACACACACACACACACACACACACACACACACACACACACACACACAGAGTCACCCTCACACAGTAAACATGAACGTGTGTGTTTATCTGAACAGTGTGTCTCCAAGGAGGAGGAGGAAGAGGAGGCTGTGGTTCCGAATAAACAGTTAAAGTTCACCACGACCAATGACCTGGCCCAGACACGGGTGAGAGAGAGAGAGAGACACACACACACACACACTATAACATTTAAAACCGAGTTTCCAATCCAGTGTGTTCTCTCCCCCCAGGTGGGTGGCAGTTTCTCCGTCTCTACTCCAATCACCAAAGTGGTTAAGAACGACTCATACATGGCTCCACCCCCTGCACCTCCTGCTGCAGCTGCTGCAGTGGCACCCACTCACTCTAATCCCCACCCAGCTGCACAGGCTCCTGAAAACTCCAGCTCTCAGCCTGCACAGGTAACACACACACACACACACACACACACACTTCTAGAAACTCAACTGTTCTAGAACTTGCATTTCATTCGACCAACAAAGTGCCTTACTAATCTCTGTGTGTGTGTGTGTGTGTGTGTGTGTGTGTGTGTGTGTGTGTGTAGCCAGTGTTCAGTCCATTGGAAGGAACCAAAATCACAGTGAATAATCTCCACCCGCGTGTCACCGAGGAGGACATCGTGGTAAATCTGACGCACGCTCCCCACACGTCTAAAATGTGCGTCTCCGTCTGTGTGACGGCGCTAACGCTACACCCTGTGTGTGTGTGTGTGTGTAGGAACTGTTCTGTGTGTGTGGTGCGCTGAAGCGAGCTCGGCTGGTGAAGGTTGGAGTGGCTGAGGTGGTGTTTGTGCGGAAAGACGACGCTATCAGCGCTTACAGGAAATACAACAACCGCTGTCTGGACGGTAAGACACACACACTGTTAGTCCCTCTGTACAGTATTTTCCCCCAAAACATTTTCTGTTGGAATGCTGAGGTGTTCCCTTTGTAACTGCAATGATTGTGGGCGGAGTTAGGAGAGGAGCAGGGGCTGAGTGGGCGGTTCCAGCTACACATTCCTACTACTATGACTTTAGACCAACACCTCTGGTTATTCTAACAGGATTGTAATTAGAGTTTGTTGTTTTTAACGAAGTTCCAGACCGTGTTGGGGTTTAGCTACAGTGGTGCTGGGAAGGTTTTTTTTTAAAAATATTTCTGCATCATCAGATTTTCACACAAGTCCTAAAAGTAGCTAGAGAACCCAATTAAGCCTAATGAGACAAACATGCAATGCTCGGTTATTTAATTATCAAGGAAAGTGATCCAATATTATATATCATTGAGTGTCAAAAGTATGTGAACCTCAACATCTCTTTTTCTGAGGTTCTCAGGAATTTCCTTTGTTCCTGCCATGAGACGCTTCCACAAACGTGTTGTGATGGATCTCTGTCCTTTAAATAAAACAGGATGAATGCTCACCTGATTGTCCCATTGACTGAAAACCCCTGGTTCTCATTTCACCTTCAGATTAACTCCTAATCCTGGGAGTTCACATACTTTTGACACTCGGTGATCTGTAACATCGGATCATTTCCCTGAATAAATAAATTACTCTGTATAATATTTTTGTCTTGTTCATTTCATCGGGTTCTCTTTATTTTTAGGACTTGTGTGAAATTCTGATGGATTTACGTCATGTTTATGCAGAAATATAGAAAACAGTCTCATGATCAGTCAGATGAAAATATTAATCATAAGAGCTGCAGCTTTCATTTTTTATCACTGATTTACTGGAAGAATTGTAATTTCTGACAGCTTCTGTTTTGAGAGAGATCTTACTTTTTAATATTTTATCCTGACTGAAACACGTCTATTTCAAGATCTGCAGAATCATCACTGAAATCGATCCGCCTTCCCCGTTTACTGATCACTGAAATGTTTTTTTTTTGCCAAACAGGCATGAAGGGGGCGCTAACGCCGCAGACTGGATGTAGAGATTAAAGATCTGTAATAAACACAGTACACAGCATTTAGAAACACTGAGTGGAAAAATAAAATGAAGTAATTTGGATTTAAATGATGCAGAGCGTCCGGATGTGATCTGGCGTTTCGTATTAAAATAAATCACAAGTCTGATGTTTCCGCCGTGTCGTTCCTCCCACAGGTCAGCCAATGAAGTGCAACCTGCACATCCAGGGTAGCGTCATCACGTCAGACCAGCCCATCCTGCTGTGAGTTTCCTTTACTGCACTTTATCTCATACTGTGTGTGATTAAAGTGTATACTTAAACACAACACTGTTCATGTGCTAACGTGTGTGTACTGGTCTATACACTGATGAGAGAATGTAGATATTTAGTCAGTGCCTAAAAGCTGAGCTCCTGATGGGTTTATGGGCAGAATATTTGCAAGGACACAAACTCAACCTGAATAGAATAAAAATATTACAGCACCATGAATGAACCATAGAATTGTGTAACGAAGTATGCAGTGCCATTAGGATGAATTACCCTGCACCTGTTCCTGATTAGAGCTCAATCACAGCGCAGACATTTATCTAAGGACTTTCAGTAATGCATATACTTTGTGAAAGCCTTGTATTCTGTATCTTTTTTTCTGGTTTTGACCCTGTTTGTTTTTGGACTGTGAGTAGTGTATTGATATCCTGTCTGTGCCTCACTCCTCCACTGCCTGGTTTTGTAGTGGTGAACTACTATTGAGGGGGCAAACACCAAGGCTGTGCAGGACCGCTGCTTTCTGTAGTCATTCAGTACGAGTCTAGTAGGGGACCAGGCACTAAGGCTGTGTAGAGTCTCCACTGTGGCGTGTGTTTTCTTGTAGTAGAAGTCGTTTACTATTACACTTAGGGGGCCAAGCAGCAGAATTGTGCAGGACAGCTATTATTTATTTCTTGTAGTTGTTTGTTGTTATTGTGATGGGTGCACACCATTATGGGTCACTAATTATTTCTCTCTCTCTAGGAGACTGAGTGATACTCCTGGAAAGAAGGAGACTCCGTCCTCGGCTGCGTCCCGATCCACACCTCGTTCCAGCTCAGCTGAAGTGGATCCTCAGACCATCCTGAAGGCTCTGTTTAAATCGTCCAATCAGAGCTCAGCCACAACAGAGACTCCTCCCCCTGCTGCACACTCTACAGCCTTCCGCATCAAGATCTAAAACACACACACTACAGCCGTCTGCATCCAATTCAAACACACACTCTTCTCTTGGTATGTGTCCGTTTGCGAGCGCTGCATCCTGTTTGATTGGACGGTTCTGTACGATGGCCAGCATTGTGTTTCGCCAGTTAGGTCAAAGGGAGATGGTGTCCATCACCTTCACAATGGAGATCCTGATTTTTTTTTTTATTGGATCGTCTGTAGTCATAACTACGAGTCTTTACGATGTTAAATTCACACAGAAGCTTCTGAGATTTCTTCCTAACGTTAGCTCGGTGGTGCGCTAGTGAGGGGAAGCTAGCTGAAATTAGCTAGCATATCATCCGGTTGATGCACGTTATGATATAACTAGCTTTGGGTGTTTTTATTGTTTCTCATGTCTTCATAGAAATGTAAATGATAATTCCAGAGAGGTTTTCTAATGTTGACCTGGTTTCCATAGCAACAAGACCCCCTCAATATAGCCACACTCATGGAAACGTCTATAGGGGAACACCACACAGGTTACAGACTGCAGGAGGACACATACCATCACCCTCGTATACGCACACGCACACTGTCCTGGTAAGTGTGTGCGAAACAGGTGCAGGTTCAGTGTGTGTGTGTGTGTTTTTTCCCAGAAGAACTGTTATTTTGTTTTTAAATTACACACACAGGATGATGATGATGATGATGTATGTGCTGTGTATAAAGACTTTAGAAGTGTTATTTGTGTGCAGAGGGTGGTTCTGTCCCAATCCTATGTTCAGCTCTTTGTAGTGTATCCTTTCTGATGTTGGTGATTTTGACATGCAGCTCTAACCCCACCCCCACACACCCAGGGTGGGGTTGTGCGTCCATGTGTGTGTACTGGACTTCCTGGGTTTTTTTTGTTTTTTTTTTCCTGCAGTAAAATCTCTCACTTTATAATAAACAGATCTCTGTGTGTGATGTCATTATTCTCCTCATGCAGTCACACTCTCCTGGGGGAGTTAAACCACACTGGCCTTTCTTCTTCTATGGTCCGCATCACAAATGATGAGCGGAGTCGCTCAGTTGACGTCTGTGAGATCTAAGGTCAAGCTTTTCCTCGTCTGGTTACACCAGGTGTCCCTGTCTGCGGTGAGGTTGTGCCATAGGGTCAAGTCGAACCCAAATGCCTTCAGGTCTTCCTTGATACAATCCTTCCATCGTTTCCAAGGAAACGCTGGTCTTTAGTGTGGGGGAAATGCACTCACAGGCCACTTTATTATTTTTAGGAACCCCGATACCCACCTGCTGTTCTCTGCAGTTCTTTAATCAGCCAATCCTTCAACAGCAGCACAGTGCATCAGATCATCCAGATACAAATCAAGAGCTTCAGTTAATGTTCTAGTATGTTTGAGAATGAAATCGCAGGTACAAGTGGTAGAAATGAGTTTTCTGCGTAGGGTGGCTGGGCTCTCCCTGAGAGACAGGGTGAGAAGCTCGGTCATTCGGGAGAGACTTGGAGTAGAACCGCTGCTCTTTCACGTCAAAAGGAGTCAGTTGAGGTGGTTTGGGCACCTTGTTAGAATGCCACCTGGACACTGATTTGTGAGCATGCCCCACCGGGAGGAGACCCCGGGGCGGACCCGGGACACGCTGGAGAGATTACATCTCTTGGCTGGCCTGGGAACGCCTTGGTATTCTCCTGGAAGAGCTGGTGGAGGTGGCTGGTGAGAGGGAAGTCTGGGCTGCTCTGCTTAGGCTGCTACCCCTGCGACTCGGATCTGGATAAGTGGTAGAAGTTGGATGGATGGATGGACAGTTAATGTTCACTTCAAACCTACAAACAGCAGAACAGGACATGGATTTTCTCCAGAGCTGTTCATCACCATCAGCCACGCCCCTTTATTTATCCCCAAACCACTCCTCTAGAGAGCTTTTATTGTGAGGAAACATTCTGGGTGAGCTCTCAGGGCCAGCCATTCCCAACAATCTGTGGAATTTCATATAAAATGGAAGTTTGGCTCAGTTTCCATTCGGGAACATGGGAATGGGCGGGGTTTAAAAAGGAGTTATACAGCCGCTAGAGGGCCTCAGAAATAGTTTATGAAATTCACTCACATGACTGAACTACAGCTCCCATATTCCCCAGCAGCACTTCCGGTTTCCGGTTGTGCAGGGAAGATGGCGGCGCCCACACAGAGACGCGCGAGCAGCAGCTGTGAGATTCCCGGAGGGTTTACAGGTGTGTATGGGTTTAGATTTGAGATGCGAACACAGAGCAGCTGCAGAGGCGCATCACGGGCTTCAGTTCCTTCAGGAAAAAGCAACAGGAAGCGGAAGGGCTCCCCGCGCGCGCGCTGCGCACTCCTGCAGTAATCAGCGGTAAAGAGGAATATAAATATAACTCATCCTGGAGGGTCAGGGACACAAGAATCTGCTGTATTTATTGTCTCTACATCAACAGATGGAGCTTTAATGTTTCTCCGAACTGCTTCCTGTTTAAAGTTTCCACAGGCACGCAAAACCAGTGGCGCGGAGTGATGACGTCACTAAATGCGTCAGGAGGAGTCAAGAAAAAAATTACCTTTTACTTATCATTAAAAGGAAATTATTTGTATTTTTTAAAACATTGTGTATAATGAGATCAGTGTTGCACATCACTGTTTATTTATTTATTATTTATTTGTTGTGTACATTAACTGTGTGTGTGAGAGCTGCTGTTCTGCTGAGAGCTGTGGGATCCACAGGGAAACTACAGCAAAGCTTCGACAGCTCAGTCACTCAGTAACGACACGCCCACTTTTATATGTACTGTGATTTTTATTTTTTTTATTTCAGTGCTGTTTTATAGATTTTTGCCTTGTGAAAGTGACTGGTGAGTTTTCGTGAAGTCGTTTTATTTCGACGTGGCCCCCAGTGTTGGATGAGCAGCGGTTCGAGATGATGTGGTTCGCTGGTGTCATGTGCCTCGGAGGAAGCATGTGATGGGCTTCACCCTGTGATGGGGTGCCATCCGGTGGGCGGGACTTGGAGTAAACATGACTAAATTAGGGAGGAAAAAAATGCTCTCTAGATATATGCCCCACCCACTGGGCTGTACCGTGGCAGCTCATTAGCAGTCAACATGGTGTATTTTGTTCGCTGTTCTCGGTATTTGGTGCAGCTGCTAAACTGATATCAGGTGTGTTAGTTGCTGTTGGCTGCGGTGTGACCCTGTCAGGTTTGTCAACATGCTGTCACTCTGACTTCCTGTTCCAAAAGAAGATGCAGTGCATCAGTATATGCTATTAAATTACAGACCTTTCATCTGGACTGTAAAATTGTGTGTCTGTGTTTCAGTGTTGTCCTTGAAGTTCTGCTCAGACAGTCCAGCGCAGCACCAGCTGTGTGTGAAAGAGCACAGGGTGCGGGCAGAAAAGAACACACACAGACCCCCGGACAGGACACTGTTCGTCCTTAACGTCCCTCCATACTGCTCACAGGTACGGGCCACACCCACACACTGCTCACAGGTACGGGCCACACCCACACACTGCTCATGGGGTCGAGCCGCACCCATGTACTGACTGCAACTCCATACTGCTCATAGGTAGAGATTACATTGTGTGTGTGTGTGTCTAGATTGTGGTGAAGAACTTGTTCTCTCAGTTTGGTCCAGTTCAGCATGTGGAACTGTGTGAGAAACCTGGAGCAGCTGAAGATAACCAACCCGACCTGTCCCCTTATTTCACACCTGCACACAAACAGGTAACACTGCACTCTGTATAAGCACCAGGTCAACACAACTAAACTGAACTGAATTAAAACTCTACACATCTACAGAACCAGTCAAAAGTTTGGACACCCCTTCTAATTCAGTGTTTTTCTTTTCTTTTTATTAATTAAAAGTCACGTCTTGTCTTAAAATAATGATGGTTGTTGTTTCTCTTTACTTACTTGCTCCATTCTTGATATAATGTGGATCGCTGCAGCTGTGCTGTTGAATAGTGCTGTTGTGGTATTTTTGTGGCTGCTGCCTGATATAGAGACTGTAGCCCCTGTGTCCTCATGATGTAAGAATGAGTGAAACATTCACGCACTGTGCATACAGGTGTTCCTATTAAATTGACTGGGGAGTGAATACGATTCAGTTCACCGTCCAAAATAAATGGACTAGACTAAAGAAATCGCTCTCAGACGTGTTTATGCTGATTACTGAGGGAAAGTGTGCTCCTATTTTAAAATCTACTCCAGGTCGTCCCCTTTCCTCGCCTTCTTCAGCCAGTGGTCCTGTGTGTGATGGAGATGTGACGCACTTCTGAGTTGTTACAGGAAGTTGTCGAAAAGAGTATTGAGACCACTGAGCTCTAGCGCCGGGCCATTTCCGGGAAATAAGAGTTTGGGTCATGGCGACAGCGTGTGCATGTGAGCCTCACTTCAGAGGTTTCAGTTTTTAAAACTGTAAGAGGTAAGAGTGGAAGAATATAAAGTACAGACACTTGGTATATTTTACTTCAGTGATTTTTAAAATTGTTCATTTTTGGATTACACTTCATTTGTTCATTTCATGTGGCTACTGCCTCAGAGTAAATATATATATGCTATATTTACTGTATGGACGTGGCATCAGAAAACAATTTTATTTATAAGCAGTAGCCACATGGACCCATATGGTAACTATTTTTGTTTTTACACTCATGATATATTCCCCACTTTTGCTCATACTAGTGGCACATTGTGCAAATGTAATATTTGTGATCAATAGAGTTAAATTGTATTTAGTTATATTCTCGATGCAACATTTTAATTTTTTTAATTTTTAATTTTAATATTGTCTTATATAAGACCTTCTTGATATAATGATATCTATTTGATATTCACTTATTATAGGAGTTCAGTGTTTGTTTTTTTATATTTTTAATTTAGATCTTTTATTAGTTCGAATGTACTTTTTATGAGTCTTTGACTCATTGTACATATCGAAGATAAAACTTTGATTGATTGCTCATTCCTATAACAAAATTCATTAAGTTTCTATAACTTTTTGGGTGTATTGTCAGTTTTAGAAGTTGAGTTTCTCAATGTAATGTACAAAACATCCAAGTACGCACATACAGTACACACACACACACACACACACCTCTTTTGTCCTCCCACTTCTCTCATTAAGGCTGTTACATAAGCAGTGGTGTGGAGACTGAGATACCGTGTGCCAGGCACCAGACAGACAGGGCACACTGTGATTGAACACCCATCAGTAAGACACCATCTGTCCCACTGGCATACCTGGACTCCTCTTTTACCCATCCATCTAGGGACATTTTACACACACACACACACACACACACACACACACACACACACACACACACACCTGTCTGATTCAGCATGTGTACAGTAGATAGACTTTGAAAGCAGGCTTTCAGTAGCTATAATACCATAACTAATCATTCAATTCAACAGCTCATTATCAAAAATAAATTATACCTTTTGAAAAGAAAGACATTTATGTCCCATTTCAGCATTGCAGCTATCCTTTGCTATCGATCCCAAATGTAATCCTAATCTTAAACAGGGTCCTTTCCATGTTTAACAACAGTTATTTCCTGTTGGAATTGCATCAGTGTTTCTGTGAAACCTCTAAATTGTTTATTTTGAAAAGAAAGACTTTTCACTTGCTAATGAAGAATTACATTTCATTAGCACATTTTATCAGTAGCTGAGTTTATGGCCCTGAGGTCATATTTTGCCTCCCTACTGAAATAACACAATCTAGGTCTATTTTCAAATCTTTCAATTTGATTATCATCCACAGTATGATTTTAATTTAGAACACAGATACTAAATTCATTTGGTTGGCTGGATAAGAACTTTATCTGCCCTGTCCAGCCTGCAGGCACTATGTTTAACACCCCTGCTCTAGAACCTTAGTAGGTAGGTAGAGAGCTTTAGCTTAAGATAAGCTTATGGTTGGCTTCTTGAAGAGGTTCATGATGGGAAGATTGGGAAAGTCACAAATACAGGTGAGAGCACTAGCCATGGGGATCAATAAAACAGAGCAGCTGTATTAAAACAAGTCCTTAACTGGCTGAGATGAGCAAACTGCAGTGTGTAATCACTCTGGACAGAGGCCAACTACCACCAAGCTGCAGCCAGCCAGCTCCAGCCTTTCATCTAAATTGTGGCAGGGACAAAAAAATAGAAAGTGCACTCATCTCTGGTGTCCTTAAGACTTGAACGGTCAGCTATACTTTTTAAAAGAGTTTGTGGAACTAATGTGTGTGTGTGTGTGTCTGTGTGTGTGTTTGTGTTTATGTGGAGTGGATGTGGCCATGAGCTTGGCAGAATGCCATG
The DNA here is from genome assembly GCA_027576575.1 of Netuma bilineata. Lineage (NCBI taxonomy): Eukaryota > Metazoa > Chordata > Actinopteri > Siluriformes > Ariidae > Netuma > Netuma bilineata. The sequence goes on from JAODOK010000015.1 coordinate 638,805, forward strand.
GCTTGATTCTTTATTTAGATTGAATGGGCAGCCAGGTCCATGTGGGGACAGATGAGCTGGGAAAACCATAGAGATGACATACTGTTTCTGACAGGTGGCTTGGGAAGCTGGCTTGGGCTCATTGTTGGTAGATATCACACACACACACACACACACACACACACACACACGAAAGAAAGGTACAAAATGTGAAAGAAAGAAAGAAAGAAAGAAAGAAAGAAAGAAAGAAAGAACAAGTCCAAAGTATGAAAGAAAGAAAGCACGAAGAAATGTTTTTTTAAATGAAAGAAAGAAGTACAAAATGTGAAAGAAAGAAAGAAAGAAAGAAAGAAAGAAAGAAAGAAATGTTTAAGAAAAACGAAATAAAACAAGTACAAAATGTCTCATCTCATCTCATTATCTCTAGCCGCTTTATCCTGTTCTACAGGGTCGCAGGCAAGCTGGAGCCTATCCCA
>JAODOK010000015.1:800755-816010 GCA_027576575.1 Netuma bilineata
CTCTCTCTCTCTCTCTCTCTCTCTCTCTCTCTCTCTCTCTCTCACACACACACACACACACACACACACACACAGTTTTTCATGTTTTTGTGCATGTTGCTACTGAGGTCATACTTAGTATTAATATCCGAATGGGTATTAATTCTCCGAACGTGCTTACTTAACTCCTGTTTATACTGCACCACTCGACAAAACAAAATAACTGCACTGAAATCAGTCACGCCACACCAACCACCATCGAATAATGGGGGCATGTGAAGCATATAAATATTTAAATAATATTGGCTGGCTTTCAGTGGTATGTCAGATATATCAGAGCCAAAGACTAGTAGCTGAATGGAATATATCGGATAGACCACGAGAAAAAGCCAGCCATTATTATTATTATTATTATAATACATACACACTCTCTTCATATTAGCATTCTCGAAGGCCAACGCTAGCTTACCCGCGACTCGGTGCTGTTAGTGCGGCAGTGAATTCACCTTCCCGCCGGTGTAGCATTCATCAGTAGTGTTAGCGAAGGCCAACGCTAGCGCAGTCAAGCCAGTGTTACCGAGAGCCCCTAGCACAGGCTAACAACCAAGAAACTAAGATTTCTGTGTCTAGACTCTTCTTCCATGCTGCATGCTTGCCACAGTATTTTTCACTCAGACTGGAGGATTCATTTCCCTGTGTAATTTACTGGGTTACTTTTAAAATCAACATCGACAGCTACACACAACGGAGCGAACTGGCAGTTAAAATTCTCTCAAAATCTTCTGTTTTTAATGAAGCAAACCTTGCAGCCATGCTTGTTTACAAATTGTTGCAGTTGCTTGCTAGCACTTAAGTTTTACCTCTCCGACATGTGACGTCGTGTTGTTGCGACAGCGTGCAATATTGTAACAATAGCTCATTCTCCATTGGGTAGAGTGATGTAATACATGTAGGAGAAGCGATATGCTAACAATATTGCATGCTATCAAACCAAACGAATGAAACCCACTAGAAGAGAATAAAACACATGTTTTTATTCCATCTAAAAAGTGTCCTGATAATAATCACTTTTATTTGGCGGAGCACGGACAAACTTGTCAATTGTCAGTTAATAATATTTTGCATTAAGATTTTGTCAGTTAGATAACATGAATAACATGAACTCATATTAACTGAAAGTTTTGTTAGAACAGTAAACCAAATAAATCCAATAATCCATGCTTGAATTAATCAGTGTTAATGAAGTTAGTAAAAACCTTTTTACAGTTGTTAACTGGAAAGATTCATATCTGAGGTCTGCAGTGCAAGTTCCAATATTTATACCTGAAGGCCAAAATTCAGTAAGTAATCAATATTTAGGAACATGCTGTAATTTAATCTTTGGTAATGTATGTGGATTTATTTTTATGAATGTAATAAATACTAAACGCAGGTGAAATTCATTAATGTTTAAATAAATGTCAGCTAATCCGGTTGTTAACTTTGTTACTTTGTTATTACTTCTGACCCATTAATTACTAAAATTGATCATTTGTTCAGGTTAAATGCAGCACATTTATGTATGTTTAATGTACAATTAATAGTACATTAAATAGTAAATTCTCACTGCAGTAAAGTAACATTACTAATTTTCTCTCTTTTGCTTTTTTTTTCCAGATATCTTGCTTATAAAATCAAATGATGGGAATAAAATGGACATAAGGACTTTGCCAAACCAAAGTTTGGAGCATGTGATAGAAAAAGCAGGCTGAGAATAATGACCAGAACTCCACCAGACTACATACTGAAAAAACTCGAAGTCAAAAACAGTTTTAAAAGGAAAACGTCAAATATTTGTGCAAAGATGACCACCAGGGACCAGTGACTTTCTTATTGTTCCCATGAAGCAGAGGAGATGAACGATGATGAGCAGAAGAGAAGTGCATACATAAAGTATTAATTCTAAAATAAGAATTAAGAGCGTTAGTGGAATCTCGCACCGTTGTGATGAGGAGTTTTGCTGATTGTTGTATTTTGCTACATGAACTGCATCTTTAGCTATGCTGAGATAAAAATGCCGAAAATCACCCACAACTGACTTCTTCAGCACGATGAAGAAAAATTAAAACTGCACTTTTGGTTACACTTTTTTTCTGCACTTAGCCCACTTCTTGGCTAGGAAGTCTTTGCTATTCATGTCATGTCTGTTTTTTTGCACAAGGACACATCTAGTACCAACCTGGTATGACTACAATTTGGAAATGATGACACCGGTTCATCTGAATGGATGTGACTGCTGCTAAGTTCATCACCATCACATCCTTTGATTTTTACATCAAAAGTTTTCTTTTGCCCCCTTTTCTGTTCGAATTCTATCTGTTGCTGCTACAATTGTGATTATTTCATCCATCAGCTACAACCTGCTGTGCAACGTTGAACGTTTTTTTTACACAATTTCAGCATTCCTTTGTTTTAGCTTTTCTTTTTTAATGGTCTTAAGCTATTGCTTACCAAAACACTAAAAACACACACACACACACACACACACACACACACACACACACACACACACACACAAAATGCAGAACTTTTCCAATAGTCCTGCCACTCTGCCTCCAGGATTTCCCAGCAGAGGTGGAAACTTGGTTGGTTCCCCATATCCACCCCACATATCAGATCCTCAGATATCTCCAAGGACTATTGAAGATTATGCTGCCATGCAGCAATCGCAGTCTATCCTCCAAAGTCATGGGCAGCACCCACACCTACGTGGGCAGCAGCACCCTGGACAAGCGTCCCACATCCATGGCTATGGATCCAGGCGAGGTGCTGTAGAGATACCACAGGCTGCTGGAAGCAGTAGCACCTCATACCGAAAGGAAAGTATGGACTATTATTTTTCAGTGAGTGGTCGAGACAGGAACAGAAGAGGAGGAGGGGGTTTTGGAGCAGGCTTTGGGTACTCGAACATGGAATACCAGTACAGACATGTTTCTGGGTCTGGGCCATCCTCGGGCATGATGTCCCCTTACCCCATGGACTACAGTACTGGTGCTGCTACTGGTAGTAGTAGTAGTGGTAATAGTAATAGCAGTGGGAGTGGTTCATTTTCGCCCACACAGCAGTTTAGTATGGCCCAGAATGCATCGATGCAGCCAGTTACAGGTGCTGAAATGCACCAGCGTCAACATAGCCAAAAATACCCGTCACATCAGGGGTTACATCAAGGTCATCGGGCCTATTCTCTGGCTGGACACAGAATACCGTCTCACTTTGGGCACTACCCTCCTCTTAATGTGCCCACAGCATCGGTTGGAATGTACAACTCTCCGCCACAAAGGTATGAGATGAGCAGTGGAAACGTGGACTCCAAAATCAATTCACCGACTCACTCCAAACCAAACACCACTCCAGGTTCTGCAGCTTCAAACAACTCTGGGCACCAAGAGAATGCAGGACAGAGCTACCCCACTCCCAACCATCCACCTTATTCACCTCAGTCTCATCCTGTTCCTAAACATGTCTCTCGTCGCACTCTACAGCATAATCTTGGAGCAGCCTATGATGTCCCATTGAAGATGCAGCATGCACCTCCTGGCCTCACACACCCTAAAAACCATCAGTCTTCTGTGTCTTTAAGTCCTGCTGCACCACATCATGCTTCTCAGGACATTTCCAAATCTCCCATGCAGTCCCAAAACCAACAGACTCAAATTAATCAAAATTTCAGCCCAATTTCTAATCCATCTCCTGTTCCATCTGCAGTCCACTCTCCAAGCTGCAGCTCCTCCTCCTCCCCACTGACGGGTGTTTCAGAAGGGCTGGGCAGTTCTGCATCATTGCACTCCTCACTTTTAAATCCGCGCAGCAGTCACAGCCATATTAGAGCCCAACATACCATGCCACAGCTTAGCCCAACTCCTAGTTCTAATAGCAGTATTAGTAGCTGTGGTAGTGTAATGAGCTCTGCTGTTAATCAGAATCGAGTAGGAGTGGGTCTACGGGGTGGACAACGGGAAGAAACCTCATCATCCCTGTACACACAGGATAAGCTCTCGCAAGACCCTGGACTGAATAGTCTCAATGCCCTCACATCCCAAGTGGCTAATTTGCCCAACACAGTACAGCATACAATGCTAACAGACACTGTGCTCTCTCAGAAGAAAAGAAGAGATACGACACATCAGCCTCACTTACAGCAGACAGTTAGCAATCAGCAGAAACATAGAAATGCTAGTGCTGCTGGTCGAAGCACAGTAAATGAAGAAAGTGGAGATGTTTTGGCATCTGAGCCAGAGGAGGCAAGTAAGAATCACAGTGACCATTCAGAACATGAAAAAGTGAGGCAACCAGATGGATTTAACATCGAATCTAAACCTGCCAACTACTACTCAGCAACTTCGAATCAGACACAAACTCAGACAGGACAAAGTCGTCCTGGTCGGCATCTACAAATGGATGAAAGAGTCACAGAGGGGTCAGTCAAACAATCATTTAGTCAGGGTGCAAAACCTTTTTCACAGATTAAGGCCCCAGATGCCCAAACTCAGTCATCCTCGTCTCCACCCTGTGTTCCTCCAGAACCAAGCCCAAATGCGTCTTCTGGTGCACCTGCTCCCTCAGCCTCTTCATCTGCTACATCCTCTCCTACTCATTCTGTACAATCAAATTGTGTAATTGAACCTGATCTTGGTCACAGTGATGACAAAACTGGACTGAAGGAGAAAAAGACTTCAGATATGAAAGATGAAAAAAACACAGTTAAACATGAAGAGACTTCTCATCAAGAGCTGGATAATGGAAAAAATACTCAGACCTTGGCCACTGTAAAGGTGGAACAAACATGTCCCGCTGAACAAAATGAGAATGAGAAGGATGACAAGAAAAACAACACGCAGCATTTTCTCAGTAGAACTTTAAACACTTCAGAACAGTCCAATGCTGGAGTTGGTGTTATTGTTTCTGCACGTTCTGAACAAAGTCCTGAGGGACTTAAGCAAACAGAGGTTGCATCTCACCATGGCACTTCATCAGACATGGGCAAGCTCAGCTATCCTGAGGAGAAACATTCCATAAACGTGTTTAGGGATTCTGGGAATCACAATGGAGAAGGGGAAATTGGCATGGAAACATTCACAGCACACTATGATGTTTCCCCTAAAACTGAGTTTGGGCAAAATGTGTCCTCAAATCACTGTCATTCTGGTTCTTACAAATATTGCAATCCTGAAATGCCATACAATGCTTGCATGGGTGCAAAGATCAAGGTGCGAGCTGGACCAGGGAGTGGAATAGGTGCAAACAGATACCAAGACTACAATCAGCCGCAGTCTAACTTTGGTTATTTGTCTAGAAAAGATGTTGGTGTTCTAGGAGTAATGGGAAAAAGTGTTGTAGGATCAAGAGGTCAGGATAGTAATTCGCACTTGCAGCAACCATATCCCAGTCTTTTACAAGAAGTCCTCCAAGGCTATCATTTAGATCGGCGCTATTGCCGTCCTGAGCAAACATCTGGTAGTCATCATCAACCTCCAAATGTGTCCCAGCATCACTACCATACTCGACTCCCCTACCGTATGACTGAGAACATGAGGCCTCATGAAATGGACCAATCAGCAATGGGTAGTGCCAGTATTCATCAACAAATGGCTACAGGAAAGCATCACTCTCAAAATCAGGGACCAGACCATGAGATGGGCCTTGGTCTTCTTCATCCCTCTTGGGATTCTGAAGCACAAAGGCCTAAGGGGGGTCAAGGAATCTCATCAGATAAGGGTACAATTACTATGTCTCCCAGCCATTCCACCCATATACAGCAGTCCTCGGATCCTTCAACAGTAACTCCTCCTAAGCACATTAACTTGGCAGACTATTCCTTGCCCCACAGAAAAACCCCAAGCCTGGCTACTCCTTCTGCTGTCCAGCAGTTGCTTTTACAAGAATCTGACCAAGAATTATCTCATAATGCAGAATCGATAAATCAGACCCAATCTCAGATGTCTTTATCTTCAGAAAGGCGCTCAGTAATCTGTGATGTATCTCCATCACGGCGGACCACTTCAGAGAAAGAAAGAAGTCACTGTGGGATGTCTGGTTCTTCTGTCATTCAGCACCCCCACTCATCCTCTGTATTGAGTGAGCAAGGGTGCACTAAGGAGGATGTAAAAGATAAAGAGCATGAATTGGAAAAGGCTTCTAAGATAAACCCCAAAGAACTTGGAAAACAACTTGGAGATGGACACAGTGTGATTTCACCCAAGGAAGAGCCTAGTAAGTCTTTGCATGCACCTGTGGAAGTTAATTCTGACTTACATAGACAGAGTGGTGGAAAAGGGATTATTGATTCCTCCAGCAATGCCTTATATCACTCTAAAATTTCCTCTAATGCCCTTTCGTCATCACCCAGATGCAAACCTTATTCCCAGGCTGTTGATGGATCCTCTGCAGGTTTTTCTGCTTATGGTTTTAGTGATACAACTGATGGACCCAAAATGAATGCTCATCATCCCTCTCACAATTCATTCCATTCATTATCATCTCCAAGTCACATCCCACCCCCAGTTAACAAATTACAAGCATATTCTCACCATGTCCCTCTTCAGCACACACATGGCATCAGTGACCGATTTGACTGGTCAACCAGCAGTAATAGATATAAAGATGTTTCCATCCATCACAATTCTTCCCAGAATCCTGACCAGAAATTATCAAGACAACACTCATACCCTGGCTCTCACTATGATGTGAAAATGTGGGAGTCCTATGCTGAAAAAGAAGGAACTGGAAACCAGCAACTGCACTCTTTGGTTCCTTCTCACAAGTCTGGCTCTGTACCAACCAGTGGTCCCAAGCCCCTGGAGGCAGATGTTAACCAAGGGATTACAGAAGATTCAATAAAGTCATTCCATCCACCTGTAGCTACTGGTTCGGGCAGTTCAGGCAGCAGTATTATTACCCCAAGTATTCACCAAGGACATCGACAAAGCAAAACTGGGGGGGCAGCAGAAACTAACCCATTAATGATGAGGAGGAGAGTTCGCTCTTTCATTTCTCCAATTCCTGCCAAGAGGCAGCATCAGGATTTTTCTGGCAACAGAGGTGTGTCATCTCATCACTCTCCAGTAGCCCATTCTGAATCTAGGCCCCTAAATGACAGTGATTCAAGCAGTCTGGACTCTCGTCCTAAACTAGCTTCTCCTAACACACCATTTCAAGCACCAAGTGCTAACTCACCCCCACAGGCAAAAACAAAGTTTCTACCACCAAGAAAGGGCCGGGGATTAAAACTGGAAGCAATAGTTCAAAAAATCACTCCAAATAAAAAAGCCAGTTACAGTAACAGCTTTGCAGATGCTGATTATTCAGATGCATCACGTTACAGTTCTGACATACCTGACCCAGAAATTGGTGCACCCTTCTCTAGTGCATCTCACAGAGAAAGTGGTTGTCTACCTTACCTTGATGAAGCTCATTCCTTAGATGATATTTTGCCCTACAGACCGGAAGATGCGTATTCTTGTGATTCTCAAGTTCTCAAACAGGGTGTGACTGGGTCAAGTGGTACTACCCTGCGAAATTTGCCAACAGACTTTGACTTTGGGTTAGGCACTGCTGGATCTTCAGGACCTGGGACCGATGAAGGTGATAAGGATGAGTTTACACTATTAGGACCCCTTCCCCCACCACCTCCATTGCCTCGTCCTGTGCAAGGTTCCCCTCCACCTTCCTCATCCGCATTGTCTGATATACAACAATTTACTAACACTTACCAGCAGCTGGAGACAAGACGAGGAGAGCAGTCTGCTGCTAACCTACTGAGGCAGAAACTTCAGGAGACTGGCATGGGTTTTGATGATTATCCTGGAGGGGATTTCTATGGAGCAACCCCACCCCATAGCCAAAGTCCAGGACACCACCTTCTGTCCAGACCTACACAGCATGAGCTAGCCTCACCAAGAGCGATAGCTTCAGACACCAAACTACAAGAGAACTTTGTTCCCAAAGGTTATTTCCCTTCAGGCAAAAAGAAGGGACGACCTGTAGGAAGTGTAAATAAACAAAAACGTGTACAAATCCAAGTACAGAATGCCACCTCCAATGTAACATCAGCTCCTCATACTCCTCCTGCTGGTTCTGTTTCTGCTACTCCTCAACCTGCATCAAATTCCAGCTTGCCAGGAGAAGCAGTCATAACAACAGCAACCTTACCTGAACAGAAACCTTGTCCCTCTCTGGATCTTGCTATGCAGAGCCAACCAGTAAAGGAGGAGATGGAGGGCGAGGATAATCAGCCTGAGGTGGAAATGAAACCGATAAAACACAGGCAGAGAAAAAGTAAAGAGGGGAATGAAGGAACTGGCTCAAAAAGCAGACAGTGGAGGAAAAGTAGAGGAATGACTTCTAAAGATGAGCTGGATTCTCAGACTGTTGGTGTGGGAAATGCAGGAACTTTGCAAGATATGAGGAAAAATGTTTTCTCACCATATGTACACGTTGAAAGGAAGATAACTGAGATTGGTGCTGTGTGTACAGTAGTCAATTCCGAAGATGAGAAATCTAAAGGAGGAGGCAAAAATGGTGGTTCTGGGGTTGATATCATCTCAAATGTTTCTCTGATATCCCAGGTGGTTAGAAAAGAGAGGGAAGTTGAGAGGATGCAGGAAAAAGGGAATGATGAGCCAGATGATTCCGTTATGCAGTCAGGAAAGTCTATTCCCACATCTGGATATGTTCTCCCAGGCCCTGTGATGTCTGAGGCTGGGCACACTGGTCGTTTGTTGTGTTGCCTTTGCCAGAAATGGGCAAATTACAAGAATCTTGGGGATCTCTATGGTCCTTTCTACCCAGCTGATTATGCTGCCAAATTCCCGAAGAATCAACCCCAAGTTCGACAGATCTTGTCAAACACTGGGGCAGCCAATGCAGGGTCAAATCCACCTTCTGTATCAACAGAATTGACTGTCCCAGACGTTCAGTCTGTGTATCTTCCAGACATCAGTTTAGCAGACACCAGTAGTTCAGTAAGTCAACCCACAAACCCAGTGTCCCCTGCAGTGAGTGAAAACCTGCCATGTCTCAGTACCACCACCAAGGCACCAGAGCAAAACTGGAATCTGATGCCAGAGGGGGCACTTATTACGTTAGGCCCACCTGAACTAGAGAACGAGCTGACCCAGAGAAGACAGCAGAAAGCAGATGATGTGCAGCAACGGCCACAACATCGAAAGCTGACTTCTCATCCACGTTTCAAGAGGAGACATAAATCTAGTGAGGACTTGCCCCGCACGATTCCAATTAACAGCAAAGCTTCACTGCCTTTCCAGCCTCCACCACCCAGCCTTGATTCCTTGGGACCTTTGGCTCAACTTGCTCAGCTCCCATTGGTGCCCTTAGATCCAAAGGAGCTTTGGGTCCATGAAAGTTGCATCGTGTGGACTAGTGGTGTTTACCTGGTCAACGGGAAATTGTATGGTCTCCAGGAGGCGCTAGATGGTGCCAGAGAAACAGTGAGTTGATGTGATATATTTTGTATACCTATGTGCTTTCCATGAATAGTTGAAGAAAGGCAGCTGGCCATATATGTAGCATTACCTTTTAAGTAAAGCAGGCCATACAGTGTGTACTTGTTTTAGTTACAGAGAATTTAGGTTAAAACATACAAACAAAAATAAGGCACAGGATCTGCTGTAATGAATTTTTTTTTCTAAATGTTACCGTTTGAATATTGATATTCGGTGTTGATACACAAATTGGCCCACTGTAATTCTATATTTTTCTGAAAATTCCTAATTGAAATTTTCATCACTTATGCTCAGATGAATCAGCATATTCTTAATTTCCCTGAGGGAACCCTCCCAAAGGGATCAATAAAGTTTTATCTAATCTAATCTAATATGAATATTGCGAGTGTACATTGAAGAAATATTCTGTGTGTCTTTTTGTCAGAGCTGTTCTCATTGTGAAATGGCTGGTTCCACTCTGGGTTGCTATAGTAAAGGCTGCACACTGAGGTATCATTACCTGTGTGCTGTGGAGGCAGGTGAGCCATGTCTCTTACTTTCTTAAATTTCTGAGGATTCAAGACAAAGTGCAACATTTTAGAATTATATTATATTAGGAATAAAAGCAGGTATTGCACATTTTTTGGGCCCTGTTTTGATCATCATAATGCACAAGGTAGCAGCATTAGTTTGTTTTTGTGTGGCAGATATATTCTTGGCATTTTCCTGGTTATTGTACTAAGCTGTAAATTAGGTGTGGATTCATTTATTCCTTATGAAAATGCAAAGCCAAGTAACATTTGCATAATGGTGTACAATTAGAATACACACACATTTTATTTTGTAGAACTGGCTGACTCGGATAAATTAAGTGCACTACTTGTGCTTGTTTTTGTAATTCCACCCATATTAGTGTTGGCATGTTTATTTCTGGTCATGAAAGTATAAACTCAGTGAGAACGGAAAAAAAAATAACACCATGCCATCAGCATACTGTCAAGTCACGCTTGAACCTGCCTGCATTATTATGCCTCCGCCACCTTAAGGTGCAGGAGGCATTATGTTTTTGGGTTGTCCGTCTGTCCGTGCGTCCGTCCGTGCGTGCGTCCGTCCCGAAACCTTGTGAACATGATATCTCAAAGGCTAATGAAAGGAATTTCACCAAACTTTCACCATTTGTGCGCTTTGGGACAAACATGAACTGATTAGTTTTTGAGGTTTAAAGGTCACAGGTCAAGATTAGTGTGAGGTCAAATGTCCATCCCCAAATCACAACTTAATAAGGCGTGTGGTCTACCAGGTGGAGGCATCCCCATCGACGCCGTAGGCGTCAAGTTCTATCTAGTTAATTTATGTTTTTTGAGGACCCTTCTGTAAATCACTTCCGTGATGTTGGCATCCTCAATAAAGATCCTGAAAGAAAGAAAGAACCTACTCATTGTGGGATGTTTTTGTCATGACGGGACTGTTTGTTCTGAACGTTGTGTTTGTTGTTAAGTTGATGAAGATGCTGTGCTCATAATTCTGCATTTTTAAGCTCTACATAGATGAATGTGTGAGATTTACTTGTTGCTCTCTGTGTGTATTATTTTGTCCGTGTTGCTTGAATACAAACCGAGTTTAATGAAAGTGGAAAAACCCTAAAGCAGCCATATATTTCTAATCACGATTAAATCTACATTGTGTTTCTGATCATTAAACAAAGTCTTTTGTGTTTTATTTCCTGTAAGGAATTCAGAGGGCAAAAGTCATCACTTTTATGGTGAAAGATTTATTAAAAAAAACAAAACCCTTCCACCCTTTGCCCAGGGATATGAACTAAGAGGCAGTTTTGATGTCGGCTTGATTATAATGTATAACTTTGCTGTGTTAGTGACTGTACAGAACATTGCATTCATTGTTAAATTAAATGTAAAGTTTGTTCTGCATTTCTTTTGTAGATTTGATTGAGCGCAGTTGTTGCCGGTGTCGGGTTGCTGCTGCTGGTTGGAGCTGCTGTGGGTGATGTGCTGGTGATGGTATCTGGTGTCGGTGTGCTGTTCTGTGGCGGTGTGTGTGTGTGTGTGTGTGTGTGTGAAAGCGGATGCGCGCTGAATGATGCGGATTAAACTGCTGCTGTTTGGAGCGGAGCCTTTTCAGCTTCGCAGCCTCGCGCGCACATTCCCTCAGGAGCCCGAGCGCGCGAGACCCGGCCCGAGCAGCGCTGGCATTAATATTCATGAGCCCGCCCCGTCACTCATTGGGATTGGACGCCGCTGCTGTAGGTGGCGCCATTTTGCGTCTCGGACCCGGAAGTACAGCAGGCCGAGCTGGCTGTGTGTCTGTGCGGGATGGAAATAGAGTTGACGAGGCTTTGGTGTGTTAAACTCTAAAGGTGTTCCGCACGGAAAAGCGCTGAGCATCGTTGCCGGTAAGAAAGGAAAGTGTGAGTGAGATGGCCATGAGGTTGGGAGTGAAAGCGGCGGGGTTTTGCTGGAATGCGGTTCAAACTGTGACCCAAACCCACATTAATGAAAGTAAAGTGCTCTGCACTCTTCTGGTGCATTTCAGCCTGAGTTCAGATTGAAGTTGTGCATCAGTAGAGTTCAGTCATGAAAGGGAGAATAGACCCAGGGCAGGATGGGCCAGCATTTGTGAGCTTAAGATCTATTTTATGCAGGAGTGGCTTTCACAATTTCAGCTCTCTGTTGGAGGTTTTTACCTCCCATTGACATAAATGTGTGGTTTTTGTGCAGTAAACGTGTGCTCGTGATGAATTATTGCTGTGTCGCTGAAGGTAGAGGAGCATGATGGAGGAGGAGTGTGTGGACGGAGGAGGAGACGCTGTCCTGCAGCTCCACCTGCCCTGTGATCCTCTGTTTTCCTGCACGGTGTCGGTCGGGACCGATCTGTCCATGGCCGACATCTCGGACCTTCACGCTGAAGTGTGTGAGCTCAGGAAAACGGTCCGCCACCTCGAGGAGAGGCTCGGTCAAGCGCTGAATCTTTCCAACCAGGTTTGTGGTCATGATGCGACGCTTACTCATTGTGGGTTCTCCTGTTTAGTTGGGTGTGTTGTGTTGTTGGAGATGTGTATAATTGGCCTAAATGAATTAGGTGTGTAATAACCACTGTGTGTATTACATTTGTAGAAAAATGCTGAGTAACAGGGTGGTGTCATGAAGCGGAGTTACAGTTATCACCCTGAAGTTGCTGATTTTCTTAAAACGACATGCTCTTTAGTGTTCTATTCCTCTTACACCACAGTCACATCAATTTTTATTCATTCACAAAACTTTTATATTTTTATTGTTTTTGTGGCTCCTGCGTCACCCCGCCTGTGAAAATCACTCCTTATGCTCCTGCTCTCGCGGTGTTGAAAGGACCGCTCCTGTTCAGCATGCCCGTTGTATTGGTGAGCGTGTGGTGGCAGGGCTTGCGTAGCTACAGCGAGTTAACTAGGTGCTGCTCTCTCCCTTCTAACAGCCTCAGGGGAGTATAAAAGATGCTTGTGCTCTCTCCTTCTCTATCACAGTGTATTGTCTTGTGAGCACAGCACTCACACTTCTCTCCTATCCCATAGCGAGCTCCAGAAAAGACAAAGCATGCCACTACCCTGGTCTGCTTCCCCAACAAGGTATTGCTGATTGCCAAGACCACTCATTGCTCGCTAGCTCCACGCTGCCTGACTGATGCATCCTGCTGGCTGAGCTGCCCATTCCCTGCATGTCTCGTAACTACTGAGCACTCTCATTCTTTCCTCTATCTCATTTCTCCAGAAAACTCAATAAAAGAGCCTTTTATTTTTTCTTAAGCTATTGGGCTTGGTGTTTGTGTTCTGCCTACTATGGCCGTGAGTTACCACAGTGGTGGAAAATGCAGGCATGAACATAGACCCTACCCAGACCCACCCTGCACCAGTGGCGCCCCTGATCCAACACCTCCTGGAAGTCAGCCTACAGCAGCAGCAGATCATGCAGGAGCTGGCCCATGGCATCCAGGCAGCCACTTAAGGATTGCTAGACCATCAAGCCACTGAGGGACTTTCCCTCCCTGATCCCTGTCAGGAGGCCCACCGTCTGCTCAGCAAGCTTGGCCCCCACAACAACATTGAATCCTATCTCTATATCTTTGAGCAGACTGTGCTCTGGGAGAACTGGCCAAGGTTGGGGGAAGCCATGGCCTAATGGTGAGAAGTAGTTTTGGGAGCATCTGCTAAATGCCATTAATGTAATGTAACTGGGCTGAAGAGGACTGGGCCCAGATCCTGACGCCCTTGCTAACAGGAGAACCGGAACAGGGTTCCCCCAGCATCAACTGAGGACTATCGACTCCACAAGAAGGAAAGACTGCACCAGGCCAGGGTGTCTCCTTGTCAGGTGGTGGCTGTGGCCTTCCATCACTGGAGCTATAATCCCAGCCTCACCCCTAGGAGCCAGCTGGATGTCCTGTTCCACATCTTTAGGACGTGACTCCAGCCTGACCTCTCAGCTGTCCAAATCACAGAGCTGGTGGCCATGGACCATTTCATAGATTTGAAAGCTTTGAGCACTATGACCAAGATGGTGGAGGCCTTAGAGTGTGTACTTGCAACCTTGGAAATCAGCCGCCCCACGATGAGGAGGAGTAGCCTGGGAACAAGATGATGCTCTCCATGGCTGGCCTGGCTGAGCGTTCCCCTGAACCACTCAAGCCCCCAACAGCACAGCCTCACACAGCAAGATGAGCCCATGACCACCAACCCTGAAACAGCGCCCAGAACATTGGTCAGGAAGCCTTGGCTAGCTGGTTATGCTGTCCTTGCACCTCAGACCCTGAAGTTCCCCAACTGACAGTGTTGGCAAGATGGACTGTTAGTAAAGGCCCTTCAGGATTCAGGAAACACCTTTGCCCTCATCTGGCCCTTGGCCCTCCTGACATCCATGACCCCTTGTGGTACAGTCAAGGTAATCTGCATGCCCAGGGAGGCACAAGAGGTGACCATCACCAGGTTGCAGGTTGGACATCACTAAGGAAAGTGGGCTCTTTTTGTCAGAGTAGTGCCTGACTTGCATGTGTCTCTGCTTGTAGGAAAAGGCTGGTCTGGAGTCCCAATGGAGTTTTCATCCCCTTGCAGAGAGGACGGATGCTTCAGGCTGGCCTGAAGACCCAAGCGATGTCTACCAAAAGCTTCCAGAGTCGACCTCACTGACAGGTTGGAGGACAGCACAGAAGCTGTAGCTGATGGTGAGTCACACCCCTTTTGGGAACAGAAGCAAATCATGTGCTTCAACCATTGTTGGGGTCAGACGTACCTGGTCGAAGGCAAGGACCAACAGCTTGAACACCCTCTTCCAACAGCATACATCCTTATCCGTGGGGGACTTCTCTACTATCCTGCTGATTGGTGGGGCTAACCTTGTGATTTGCTAGTAGTTCCTTGCACCAAAATTGACGTAGTCATGCACCTGACACACTTGCATCCCCTTGGGGGCCATCTGGGAGCATGCAATACCCTTGCCAAAAGGAGGGACTGCTTCCACTGGCCGGGGATGGAACCTGTGGTTAAGAATTTCTACCAGCGGTGCTCTCAGTGCCAGCACACCACCCTAACCAAGCCAGCTCCTGCATTGCTCATTCCCCTTCTTGTCATCGAGGTGTCCTTCGAGAGAGTAAAGGTGGACCTGGTGGGTCTGCTCCTGAAATCAGGATGAGGACATAAGTACATCATGGTAATGGTATACTACACCACTCATGCCCCCTTTCCACCAAATCAGTTCCAGGGCTGGTTCGGGGCCGGTGCTGGTTCACAACTCGTTCAACTTGCGAGCCAGCTGAG
>JAODOK010000015.1:1188360-1200457 GCA_027576575.1 Netuma bilineata
TAACAATCAACCCTATTCTATTTATCCCTCATCATCCTCCGTTAACATACTTCCTCTTCTATATACTTGTTTAAAAAAAAATTTTTGTACCTTTTTTAAAATAAATATAACTATTTATTATTGCAGACTCAATGTGTAGTGTATATACAGAGCTGGAGTTTACACGAATCATGATGATTTGTTTTGTTTTTCCCCTCAGAAGGAAAAGGAGACCGGAGAACCTGAGGTGAAGTCTGAACTCTGAATGTCACCAAACACACCTTCATTAAAACCTTTTACAACATGTAAGACTTCGTGTTTTGTCTGATTTGTGTGTGAGAGTGAGAAAGGCAGACGGCCAGATGGTCTGAAAACCAGTACAAAATTGTGCGTATGGTGTGTCTGAGAGAAATTGCAGTGTCTTCTATTTCAAGGCCGAATCTCTACACTGTATTATTTACACTGGTGCGTGGCTTTCTCTCGGACCGCAGACGCTGGCAAACTGTGAAAAAAATCTGTGGAGGTAACAAAAATACACTGGCCTCAAACATCATGTAGTCCAGACTGTAGGAGGCCTTGCAGAAATGTCAATCATCACAATTAAATTAAACTGGAGTGAGAACGCGATAAACAAGCCTGTGTGTGGTGTGTGTGTGTGTGTGTGTGTGAGATTAATTCTCTCAAGAGATCATGCAATACATTGCAATACATGAAACAAAGTCAGTATTTGGTATGAGACGACCCTTTGCGTTTAAAAAAAAAAAAAAGTAATCTCAAGTATAAGGAAATGAGCTGCAAGTTTTACGGTGCATCATCCAGAACCAGCCACAGTTCTTCTGAACACGTTGACTGTCACGCTTGCTTCTTATTTTTGCAGCAAAATCCAGCAGCCTTCATGATGTATTTTTGGTCATAATATGCTGCTTTATTTATTGACATACTAACATTTTTCTGTAATATTTAATTTTGTACTGGAAGAAAAATGTTACAAATCTAAAATGTTTTTGTACTGACTCAATAGTGTCAAAGTCATAAGATTAAGATTAACAAAATAAATCTATCATAAATTTTGCACTTAAAAAAATAATAGGGTGCCTCAGACTTTTGAACACCGGTGAGTGGCCTAGTGGTTCGCGTGTCCGCCTCTTGATCGCGAGTTCGACTCACGATCGGGTCATACCAAAGACCATCATAAAAATGGTACCTACTGCCGTCTGACAAGGCACGCTGCAATACAGATGTGAGTGGGGAGTCAAACTCTCGCGGTTACCAGAGGACCAGCCCCTTCACTGTAACCCTAACTATGTAATATAGACGAGAGGCCGAGGGCTACGGAAACGGAGATCTGCACCGCCCTATGCGCCACGTGGCGTGGGAAGGACTTTGAATTTAAAGAGGATAAACTGAGAGGCTGGGGTGAGAATGACTGTTTATAGCTACTTTAACGTAAGTGTTGTCATTCTTTAATAGTTGGAAAAAAAATTAATCGTTGGCAAATTGCTATGATGTTGAAATAAAAACCTTGGCAGACTTCTTCAGAAAATCTTAAGTAGCGAGCACAAAAAAAAAAAAAGGAGTAGGCGGCTGTGAAATGTGCAGCGGCAAACCCGCCATGGTATGCCAAAGGTGCTGGGGGGGGTTTGAAATTTACACACTTTCTGGTGGCTTCTGGTGCACTCTCAGCTCATAAATGACTAACCATTTCCCTGTAAAATACTCGCAAAACATGTATGAAATTTCCCTCCAGATGTGTGTGTGCTTGGCTTTCTCAGTTCCCCCCTATAGTACACTGCCTGGCTCTGTAACATAACCACATCCATGCATCTCCTCTTTGGCCTTCCTCGTTTTTGTTTGCCTGGCAGCTCCATCCTCAATATTCTCCTTCCTACATGCTCTGCATCTCTTCTCAGGATGTGCCCATACCACTTGTGGACATCTCTGCTTGGGGAATATAATCAACTTTGAGATGATAACAGTAACTTCGGTTCACGTCATTGGTTGTTCCCATCCATCGGGAAGGATAATTACAAGAACTCACTTTGTCATCGACTGTTGGTGATCTGTGCGGTTATTATGGTGACCATGGGATACAACAACTCATCAATGCTGTCTTTTTTTTTTTCTTTTTTTTTTCTTTTTAAATTCCTCTTCCTGTCTCGTCTCATCTCCCAGGGCTTCCCCAAACAAAGCTGGGCAACTTCCTGGAGGCACGAGTGAACGAGTTCCTGAAGCGGCAGTACCATCCAGAAACTGGTGATGTCACTATCCGGGTGGTTCACGTCTCCGACAAAATGGTTGAAGTGAAGCCAGGAATGAAGTCCAGGTAAGAGTCCTCCATGTTTTTTTTTTTTTTTTTAAGATCTGTCTTCATATCCATGTGCATCTTGGTATAATTCTTCTCCCAACCATATGAAAGACATCATCATCCAAAAATATCAAACGGTATCATTTAGAGTAACAGTGTGCATTTGCATTGGCAGATTTGTGGACAGTGGTGAAATGGCAGAGTCTTTCCCCTACCGGACAAAAGCTCTGTTTGCATTCGAGGACATTAACGGTGTGGATGTGTGTTTTTTCGGAATGCATGTCCAAGAATATGGCTCCGATTGTCCTCCACCCAATCAGAGGTGAGAGTAAATGCACTAAAGTAGACCTTTTATCTCTTTGGTACTTGGTTAACTCAAAGAAAAGCTTCTTTTTCCTTAAAAAAAAAAAAACAGTCGAGTGCGTGTCAGTGTGATACCGTTGCCTGGAAACTGAGCCTTAAGCATGTTCATCAACATTCAACTGACTCGTTTACTCATTGCCATCTGTTCATCTCTCTGTGCAGACGTGTGTATATCTCCTACCTGGACAGTGTGCACTTTTTTCAGCCACGTCACCTGAGGACAGGTGTGTATCACGAGATCCTAGTCGGGTACCTGGAATATGTGAAGAAGTTAGGGTTCACCACGGGACATATCTGGGCATGTCCACCAAGTGAAGGAGATGATTACATCTTCCACTGTCATCCACCGGATCAGAAGATCCCCAAACCCAAACGGCTGCAGGAATGGTACAAGAAGATGCTGGACAAGGCTGTGGCAGAGCGGATCGTTCATGACTACAAGGTAGGCGTCACTGTAGTGTTTTGTTTAAGGTTGTACAAAATCCCAGCTGAACAACTTGGCCTACCATTCGTCCCCACCCCCAGAGTTTCTCCTGGATCTCTATATCTGTGTGTGAGCACGGATATGCAGCTGTGTTTATGTAAAGAAGCACTGCTCCACATTTCGTTTTCACCCCTGGCCCATTTTCATCTCCTTCTCTCTCCTAGGACATCTTTAAACAGGCAACCGAGGATCGCCTGACAAGTGCAAAGGAGCTGCCTTATTTTGAGGGTGATTTCTGGCCCAATGTGTTGGAGGAGAGCATCAAAGAGCTGGAGCAAGAAGAGGAGGAGAGGAAAAGAGAGGAGAACAACACCTCGAGTGAAAGTGTAGATGTGAGTTTAGATTATTGAGCCTTGAAATGATGAATATGTCTTTGAGAAATAGATCGATGTTCCTGATCTGTGTCGGTCTCTGCAGGCCACAGAGGGTGACAGCAAGAACGCAAAGAAAAAGAACAACAAGAAGACGAACAAGAACAAAAGCAGCATGAGCCGAGCCAACAAGAAGAAACCAGGCGTGCCCAATGTCTCCAACGACCTCTCCCAAAAACTCTATGCTACCATGGAGAAACACAAAGAGGTAGTCATCTTACTAATTCAGACAGGCTTTAACAAGGTCTCCCGTTTCACAAAAGCTCGTTCTGACCATTTTCTTGCCTCTTAGGTTTTCTTCGTTATCCGTCTCCATGCCGGCCCTGCTGTCAACTCGCTACCTGCCATCATAGATCCAGACCCCCTGATGGCGTGCGACCTGATGGATGGGCGTGATGCCTTTCTGACGCTGGCTCGGGACAAGCACCTTGAGTTCAGCTCTTTGCGACGAGCCAAGTGGAGCTCAATGTGTATGCTGGTGGAACTGCACAACCAAAGCCAGGATCGCTTTGTGTACACCTGCAATGAGTGCAAACATCATGTGGAGACACGTTTCCACTGCACAGTCTGTGAGGTAAGAGAGGTTGACAGTCATGATTGTTGCCATTTCTAGTTGATAATGTTGCACTTAAGTGATTTGTGCACCATGATCCCAAAGAGATTTTTTAAGAAACAGGGACAATTGTCAAAAAGTGGATAATTTTCACCAAGTACTTTTGTTCTTTGCAGGACTATGACCTTTGCATCACCTGCTATAAAACTAAGGGTCATGAGCACAAGATGGAAAAGCTTGGTCTGGGTCTCGATGATGAAAGTAGCAACCAGGCAACAGCGGCCACTCAGAACCCTGGTGACTCTCGTCGTCTCAGCATCCAGCGCTGCATCCAGTCTCTGGTGCATGCCTGTCAGTGTCGCAATGCCAACTGCTCCCTACCATCTTGCCAGAAGATGAAGCGGGTGGTGCAGCACACGAAGGGCTGCAAGCGCAAGACAAATGGTGGCTGTCCCATCTGCAAGCAGCTCATTGCTTTGTGCTGCTATCATGCCAAGCACTGCCAGGAGAACAAATGCCCTGTGCCATTTTGCCTCAACATAAAGCAGAAACTCAGACAGCAGCAGCTGCAGCACAGGCTACAGCAAGCGCAGATGTTGCGTAGGCGTATGGCCACTATGCAGCGGACTGGGCAGCCTCCTCTTGGTGGTGGCCCACCTGGAGGGCTTCCATCGCCAGGCAGCAACTGCACCACGGGTCGTAGCACACCAACATCAGTGGGTACCCAGCCTCCCACCCCTCAGACACCTACCCAACAAAATATTGCGCCTGTACCCCAGCCTGGAATGGGAGGCATTCCTGTTGCATCCCCTCAGCAGCTACAGCAACCACAGGGGAACATGCCTCCCCAGCACCCTGGCCATCAACAGTTTCAGCAAATGCAAGGTGCTCAGGGAGTGATGACCTCTCCCCAGCCACAAATGGTTTCTCAACAACAGACTGGACAGCCACCACATCCAAACAGTTTGGCTCAGTATGGCCCACGACCTCCAGGCTCTACTGGCAAACCAGGCCTGAGTCCTGCAAGCCCTAGCAGCTTAGGGGCAGGTCCATTGCAGCAACCATCGGGTCCTCCTCCGGCAGCTGTGGAAATTGCAAAGAAGATCCAGCAAGTGGCAGATGCACAAAGAAATATGGCAAAAGCTCAATTACTGCAGAGGCAAGCTACCCAGACAGGCATGATGCCACCACACCACCAACAACCCCAAGCACAGATGGGGATGACCCATTCGGGAGTTGCCATGGTAGGGGGAACAGGACTACCTCCTCATGCACAAGCTGGTGTTTCGCGAGGCCAGTTAGAGCAGCAGCAGGGACCTCAAGGAATGATGGTTGGAGCAGGACCCATGCAGCAGCAACCTGTACCACAGCCTAATGTACAGGGCCAGCTTCCTCCACAGGTTCCGATCCAGCAAAGAGCTAATGTGCAGCTTCAGCCTTCTGCTCAGCAGCAATGGACAGGACAGGGGATTCCACCTCCGCAGAGACCTCCAGTTATGAACCAGCCTGGGGTGACTACAGTGCAGCAACAAATGCAGCAGTCTCAACAGCCACAGCAGCAACAGCCAGTGCCAAATCAGAATGCCTTGATGAGTATGGTGCAGGGTGGACTGCAGGGCGGTGCTGCAGGTGGAATGGCAGGTGGGAGTCTTTCTCAAAGAACTGTGCAGGAACTGCTGCAAACCTTGCGGTCACCTAGCTCACCGCAGCAACAGCAGCAGGTTCTCAACATTCTCCGCTCCAACCCACAACTAATGGCTGCATTTATAAAGCAGCGGGTTTACAAGTATAAAAACGGGCCAGGAGGTCCTGTTGGTGCACAGGGAGGGCCAGGGGCCATGAGCAGCCAGCCAGTGGGAGTCGGTGCTTGTGGGCTTCAGCCATCCATGAATATGGGACAAGCCCAACTTGCCCAGCTGCAACAACAGCAGCAGCAGCAGCAAATGCAACAACCTCAGAGGCCCCTGCTTCAGCAGCAGCAACAAGTTGCTGGGATACAACAGCAGCAGCAGCAAGGAATACCAGGCCAAGTGCCTCCCAATGTGGTCAACATGAATCCACAGTTCAGACAGCTGCTGTTAAGGAGACAGCAGCAGAAACTACAGCTTCAGCAGCAGCAGCAGCAACAACAACAACAACAGCAGCAGCAGCAGCAGCCAGGGGGAAATCATACTGCATTCCCACAGCAGCAGAGCTACATGGGTCAGCAGGGTCAGCAGACTCAACCAGGAGTGCAACCTGGAGCCCAGCAGCAGGGATACCCAGGCAACTCAGCACAGCAGCAGGGTTTCCCAGGCAACACAGCCCAGGGTTACCCAGGCAACTCGGCTCAGCAGCAGGGTTACCCAGGCAACTCGGCTCAGCAGCAGGGTTACCCAGGCAACTTGACCCAGCAGCAGGGTTTTCCAGGCAACTTGACCCAGCAACAGGCTTTTCCAGGAAACTCTGCACAGCAGCAGGGTTTTCCAGGCAACACTGCACAGCAGCAGGCTGCTGCAGTCTTGCAGCAGAGACTGCAGCATCAACACAGATTGCAAATGCAGCAGCAGCAGCAGAATGCTGGGCTACAAGGGCCTGATCGAGGTGGTCCACAGATGCAGCCAGGACAAGGAGGAACGCAGCCTTCATCATCTCCGGCAATGCTGCATCAAGCAATCCACCAGCGACTGCTTCAGCAACAGAAGCAGCACCTTGGTGGGACTTCGCCTGCACAGCAGAACAATCCCATGAGCCCACAGCAGCAAATGTCACAGTCACCACACATGCAGGGCCAGCCACTCCCCAACTCTCTCAGCAACCAAGTGCGATCGCCTCAACCCTCCCCTCGTCCACAATCACAGCCACCACACTCAAGTCCGTCCCCACGACTGCAGCAGACTCAGACAGCTTCGCCACACCCCGGCCATCTACAGCAGCACCTACCTGGCATGGCTCCTCCTCCACCTCCCCCCCAGCTACAGCAGAATGCTATGGACCCTGGCGGGAACTCTATGCTGCCGCATCTCAGCGGCATGGTGGGACTCCACCCTGCAGCAGGGAAAGACATACGACCCCCTAGTGGGCAGGATCTTGGGGTGAATATGAACTCATTAGACATGTAGTTAGAAAACCTCGCCAGAGACAGTGTTAGGTTTGGTTTTTTGAAATATATATTACGGTTATTAATTATTTAATTTTTTTCTTAAACATGAACACCTGGAACTCTGATCTTCCTGTGGGAGACACAGAAATTACAGAACCGGAATGTTGAGTGTGAACGCTAAATTATGGCTCTTTTTGTTTTCCTGTCTGTTTTTTGCCAATTGTGAACAAATCAAGGCTTGTTTCTCAGACTCAGAGAATAGAACACAGGTAATATTTTCAGGCCTGGGGGAGTATTTACCTTTTTAAGATATATTTTTTAATATTTTAAAAATGTAAAGTACTGATTTATTGAATGCAATGGGTTTTATTTTATAAATATTTTTGTTTTTTTGCTCCTTGAAGCAATCTGTTACTATTTTTACAGTACGGAAATGCGACAGATGTTACTGTTGTGTTTGTTCTTGTTAATTATTCAGATGTCATGCATATCTTCCTTGAAAAGTTTTGATTTTGCATTCTGTTATTTATTCTAGTGATTTTTTTTTTCTTTTGGCTCCTGGAGACTGCTACAATTCTACAGAGTCTATTTTTAATACCTGAGAATTTGCAGAGTGGTTCCTTTACATTTTACGTTGACCGGATATTGAGGAAAATGGCAGTGTTGTGAGCTAAAGGCTTCATGGTGTTGGCCAGTGGACCTTTTTTTCCCCTTCTTTTGTGCCACATTAGTTTAAAATGCCTAGCCATAGTGTCCACATGGGGCAAACCACATGTCCTGTTTTTCCCGTGTGTGTGTGTGTACTTGTTATGACACTTACTGGCTACTGGAGGAGGTGTGTATTCACAGAAGTGTGTGTGTGTGTGTTTATGCTAATATGCATAGATGAGATTAGAGTTTAAGGAACTGATCTGTCCTTCCACATTGCCTCCACTTTCAGAAATCTCATTGCGCTGAGGGTTTTTTTTTTTTAAGTTTAATTATTTTTTACTGTACAAAGGAACAAACCATGGACTCCATACCATTTTTGTAATAAAATGACATCAACAGGTTTGTTTGTTTGTTTAACAGTAATGGTGATGTCCAAGCATTAATAATTGTTTCCAGGGAAGTAATTATTAACTAGATAGAGACTGGGACTAAAGTCACAGTAATTTGCGCTAGCGGTTACAAACCAGGATGTCTGGTCACCATACCCTATAGATCTGGAACGTTAAGAGATAGAGAATGACGCTTAGTGAGGAAATGTTGCACCCTGCCACCCTGAACAAAATTTTAAAAAATAACTGGTTGAAAAAAATAATGAAAATTGACAAAGTTATTAAAAAAACCCCTCAAAATCCCATTTTTCATGGATCATTCCAGATCAGTGATCCAGATCAGCACCAAAAGTCACAGCAAACTAATTCAGCCCACAGGTATTCTTCATGTGAAATTTGGTGGTGATTGGTTGAAAACTGAGGGAAAAATTAGTGTCCTAAAAAGTGCTAGGAGAATAAGAAGAAAAAGTAGAAAGATCCTGAGTGAGAGTAACAATTTGCGCCAGCGCTGCTAGTGCAGATTATCTCCTTGTGCCTGGGTGGTGTGATGAAACGGAGTTACTGTTCCGACTCTGATAGTTCATTACTACAGTGATTTAATTGTCTTAAACCACATCAGTCTCCAAACAATTACAATATTTTTGTTTATAAAACCTCCTGTTGTCGCATATAGCGGGGATAAACAGCCTTTCCCTCGCCAGCTCTTTAACCTCCTCGATCCTGAAGATATCTGAAGCCCTACAAAGCACAGACACTGGAGACTCCTTCCCTAAACATTAAATACAAACGTCTCCTCACAGGAATTTCCACCTTATCAGCAGTTGTGTACGTTTTTAAACCCGTTTATGTGGAAGGTGATCAATCAGCGCCTTCAGACCAGATCAGAGTCCGCAGTTCAGCAGCGCTGTGGTGTCACTATAAAAGTGTAAACGTGTGTTTATGATTATACTGTACATTTTGGTCTGATTTAAATTGAAAAAAATATATAAATATATTGATTCTGTTTAGGACCACTAGAGGTCATGAAAGACAAACAGCAGAAGTGAATTTTACTCCCATAAGGGTTTGGAATAATACCCTGCTGGGTGTTCCACTAATAAAAGGTGAACAGAACGCACAGAAGAGCCTTCAATTAAATTAAAATTAAACTAATAAATTAATCCAGGTTTCCATTTTGACTTTGAACTTTTCTCCGCTAAACCTGTAGGTTTTTTTTTCCTTTTGCAAGTTGGAATGTAATTGGCTCTTCTATTTTACGACAATTGCAAATTAAGCTCCTTTAATGCAACGTTTCTTAAAGGTGCAATATATATTTTGTAATTTCTTACTAATACAAATAACAACATGGTGAAGTATGTAGAAATGATTTAAAAAATAATGATTTAAGCCATGGACTCAGGACAAAAGTATTAAATGGATGAGGAAACCTGCTTGGAAAACTGTCTTCAGGTCCAGAACACACTTGTTTGTGTTTGGATGAGTCACCTGCCTGTCATCTTATAGACACGCCCCATAGCATTTTAACTCCGCCCTCAGATGGCATTTTAATACCACAGCTTAGAGCTTGTAACCACTTATTGCAAAGACAGAGTGAATGACTGCATGTATGAACAGCCTCATTTCTTCTTCTTATCTGAATTTTGTGTTATAATTTTATATAGTGGTTGAAAATGATGTTATGACGGTTCTTGCTAATGCTAAGTCTTGTTAGATAGTGTGATCGTTCAGAGTGTGTTTTCATGTCTCTTTTCCTTATCCATCTGTGTCAGTCCGTCATTAATTCAGTACGACTGTGAAACACTGCTTGACATTGGAGTGTCGCGGAATACTAACTGCAGCCACCTCATAGTTCAGCTCCCGCTGTGTTTACACACTGAAAAGTACCAGAAGTTCCACCATGGAGGTGGGGTCAAGGTGTAAAAAAAAAAATCATTCAAATCTTGTTTTTCTCCACCTACTTACGTAACCATTAGAGATTTAATCTGGCAAATGTTACTGAATGCACCTTTAAAAGACCGTTTCTGAAAAGCAGTAACCATTTTCACACTCAAATTAATTTCCCGTAAGTATTTAACCATCGAGTCGTTTTTAAACTTTTGATGTAGTAAAAATGATCCATGAATGAACTTTGACACAAAACACATTTTATCACTTTGTTTATTGGAAATACAAATAAAAATGTAACCTTTCCATCGATGAACAAGTTGTACAACGGCATGTTTCTCTCTCTCTTTTGTTTTTGGTTGCGGTTTCACCACATGAAGTGAAGTTCAGCTCGACTTTGTCGCATGCTAGAGATACACCTAAAGCACACCGTTACCCAACGCGTTGTGAATGCAGCCGAGACGTCGGTACAGCCTGTGCAGTGGCATCTGTAATGTGAACCGATACAGATTCGTTAAAAATGCAGCAAGACTTCAGAGCAAAACCCGAGCCGGCGAAACCTTCACCTCTCTCCGACAGGGACAGGGCTGGAGAAACTACAGGGTGGTGATGTCATCGGGTCATTGTTGTCTCTGAAACAAAAACTTGCACTAAATTTGTATACGTCTTCATATATATATATTTTCTTCTTTTATGTTACTGGAACGGTTAACACCAACGATGCGTTAAGTGGAAACGGCGTTCGATTTTTGCGTGCATTTAAAGGCATCACTGTCAGCAACATGGAAATCCTTCCACTACTGTTCACATTTTCACTAAAACAAAAGGACGGAGACAGAAATGTAACCCTTTTTTAAACAACAGATGAGTATCTGTAAAGCAAATACAGCGAAAGGCTTCACTACATCGACACATTGGCTGGTCCTGTAATCCCTCTCTCGTATCAATAAGGCGTACTTCACCTCAAATGCTAACGTTTCTAACGACTTCCAGCTAGCATGCGTTACTCAAATTGGTTTGCTAAGTCATCTTTGATCGCTAGCCACATTAGCAATTTGACAGGAAGTACTTTTGGTTGTAAGTGTGTTTCCTGTTTCCTCCTCATCCCTCAGACCTGCAGCCCGCAGCCGCTGAAAAACCCTTCTGCCGTCATCGCCTCTTTAAACGTCACCGTCAGCGAGTTAATCGTCACGTTAGTCACGATCACCTTCCCAGGATGCTGTGTGCTTTCAGGTGCTTGAGACTCGTCTGTTTTGACCTGCAGGGTCGTGGTGCATTCGGCCGTGACCTCGTCCTTGTCTGTCTGTCTCTTGGCTTTGCTGTCTGTCTCACCTGTCTCTCTCTCCTCGTCCTGCGCAAACCTGTCAATCAAATGCCGCACCGTTATCACCGAAGCTCGATTTTGGACCCTGTCTGTGATCACACCTGCTCCTGAGCTGCTTTTCAGCAATTTGTCAGTCATAGGTTGATCTTGGGAGGCTCCACCCCCTGAAGTGTCTGTGGTAGTAGTGCTTGCTGACTGCTCCGTTGCTGTTGCGGCCGAAGCGGTCTCAGTGCTGGAAGGCTCCGCCTCGTGGTCAGAGGAGGAAGCGCAGTGTTCTGGTTTTCCGTTTGTGATGACAGCTTCCTGTGTTGAGGGGGCGTGGTCTTCTGTCATCTCCTGGGCTGAGAGGGAGAGAGAAATGAGAGGTTCAGGAAAGAAGATGGCTGCACAACATTACAGAACTACTCTCATCACAGCAGCCTGCGATCTGGAAATGATGGATAATGTTCCTGTGGGTGTTTTATTGAGCTATTGTGATTTCCTACAGTGGGGCAGCACTGTGGTGTAGTGGTTAGCATGGTCATGTCACAGCAAGAAGGTTCTGGGTTCAAGCCCAATGGCTGACTGGGGCCTTTCTGTGCGGAGTTTGCATGTTCTCCCCGTGTCTGTGTGGGTTTCTTCCGGGTGCTCCGGTGTCCCCCACAGTCCAAAGACATGCAGGTTAGGTTAACTGGTGACTCTAAATTGACCGTAGGTGTGAATGTGAGTGTGA
>JAODOK010000015.1:1831691-1845807 GCA_027576575.1 Netuma bilineata
TATATGTATGTATGTATATGTATGTATGTGTGTGTGTATACTGTATGTTCTTCAGCGTATCCAGTGTTTCCCTTGATGACACTTTACACACTATTGTCATTATCTTAACCAGCTTCATGAGGGAGTCACCTGGAATGCTTTTCAATAACAGCTGTGCCTCGGGAAAAGGTCACTGGTGGACAAGTTTTGATGTAAATTTTTAACTTAAGTTGCCAACTCTGAATATGAGTCTCTGAGACTTAGAGTTCTAGAAGAAGAAGGGGACCTAGAGTAACTACAGGAACTAGGAGAACTAGGGGAATTAGGGGAACCAGGAGAACTCGGAGAACTAGAGGAACTATGGAAATAAGGGGAAATAGGAGAATTAGGAGGACTAGGGGAAATAGAGGAACAAAAGGAACTATGATAACTAGGGGAACTAGGAGAATTGGAGGAGCTAGAGAAACTAGGAGGACTAGCAGAACTTGAAAAACTAGGAGGACTAGGGGAACTAGGAGAATTGGAGGACCTAAAGGAACTAGGAGGACTAGAGGAACTAGGGAAACTAGAAGGACTAGGGGAGCTAGGAGAATTGGAGGAACTAGAGGAACTAGGAGGACTAGGGGAGCTAGAGGAACTAGGATAATTGGAGGAACTAGGGGAACTAGAGGAATTAGGAAGACTCAAGGAACTAGGAGAACAAGGGAACTAGGAGAATTGGAGGAAATAGAGGAACTAGGAGGACTAGGGGAACTAAGAGAATTGGAGGAGCTAGAGGAATGAGGAGAACTAGGAGGACGAGAGGAACTCGGGGAACTAGAAAGACGAGGGGAACTAGGAGAATTGGAGGAACTAGGAGGACTAGAGGAACTAGGAGGACTAGGGGAGCTAGAGGAACTAGGGGAACTAGGAGAATTGGAGGAACTAAAGGAACTAGGAGGACTAGAGGGACTAGGAGGACTAGGGGAGCTAGGGGAACTAGGAGAATTGGAGGAACTAGGGGAGCTAGAGGAATTAGGAAGACTCAAGGAACTAGGAGAACAAGGGGAACTAGGAGAATTAGAGGAACTAGGAGAAATAGGGGAAGTAGGAGAAATAGGGGACCTAGGAGGACTAGGGGACTTAGAGGAACTAGGAGTAGTCAGAGAGCTGTAGTCACTGGGGAACCTTGTGAGCTTTTTGATGTTTTGCGTTGTGAGTCAGGGTAATTCCACTGAAACTCCAAGTGTAAATCAGTGTGTAAATAAACTCTCTGTCCCTGGAACAGTTGGTGAGCGCAGCAGCAGGAAGAGAGTCCTGAAGTGTGAGTGTGAGTTTCTGAGCTCTGGCCCTGACCTTCACTCTGACCCTGATTTAACCACACACACACGACGTTCAGCCTGACGGAATAGGAAACATCACTCCAGAAGAGAAGATGGACTTTGTCAGAGAGAGAGAGAGAGAGAGATAAAAGAGTTTCTGAGAAACTGAATTAATGTGTTTCCCACTGGGACTCGTGCACACCGAGTATTTGATATTTCAGTCTTTTGTAGTTTGTCTGCTTCAGAGAGAGAGAGAGAGAGAGAGAGAGTTAAGAAACGAATCTCTAAAAAAATGTCTTTGTTGAAATGGAGCCTTGACAAAATGCTGTTCTTGGTGTGTGTGTGTGTGTGTGTGTGTGTGTGTGTGTGTGTGTGTGTGTGTGTAATGGGTTCATTACTGCCTCAGTCTTGTATCAGTGTTGTTTTGCTTAAATCAGTGTCTTGAAATCAAAGCCCACTGTTTCCCCAGTAATAATAAAACCTGACGTTTACCGATCACTGGGCTTTTCCCTTCATCATCACACTCGCACTGGGTTAGTGAAGGACTGGGGGAGGACGAGGAGACCCGAGTAAACAGGAGCACTCAGCAACACAGGCCTGGCGGGATGGGAAAGAAAGAAAGAAAAGCAAACAAATACAGATGTGAAGGAAAGAAAGGAAAGCCAAGAAAGAAAGAAAGAAAAGCAAACAAATACATAAGTGAAAGAAAGAAAGAAAATCAAACAAATACAGAAGTGAAAGAAAGAAAGAAAAGAAAAATAAAGAAGTGAAAGAAAAAGAAAAGCAAAGAAAGAGAGGCAAACAAATACAGATGTGAAGGAAAGAAAGAAAAGCAAAGAAAGAAAGAAAAGCAAACAAATACAGAAGTGAAAGAAAAGAAAACAAATAAAGAAGTGAAATAAAGAAAAGCAAACAAAGAAAGAAGTGAAAATAAGAAAAGCAAACAAAGATGTAAGAAAGAAAGAAAAACAAGCAAACAAATCAAGAGGCAAACACAAGAAAGAAAGAAAGAAAGAAAGAAAGACAAGCAAACAAAAAACAAACAAAAACAAGAAAGAAAAAGAAATGCAAGCAAACAAAAAGAGAAAGGAATGAAAGAAAAAGGAAAAACAGGAAAGAAGCAAACAAAATCAAGAGAACAGAATGAAAGAAAGAACAAAGAAGCAAACAAAAGAAGAAAGAAAGATGAAAAATTAAACAATAAACAAAAAAATAAGCAACAAACGAATAAACAAATGAAAAGTCATGCAGAGCACGATACTTGCGAAAATCACAAAGAAATGGAAGTTATGGCCGATTTGGTGTTTTTACAAGATTTGACCTTGGTGGCCTTGACTTTTGACCTTGACCCACCAAAAACTAATGATGTTTTTGTGTGACCCTAGTGAGTTGTCCTGTGCATTTTGGTGAAGATTGGTCAAGAAATGATGACGCTACAGCACCAACAAACAAACAAATGGGCAAACGAACAGATCAACATACTTGCGAAAATCTCTGATTTTCACAAGTAATAAATACACACAAGTAAGGAAGAAATGAACAAGACAGAAACAAACAAAAGCAAAAAAGAAGGAAAGAAAGAAAGATTCAAACCAGGGTATCTGGAAGACCGAGAATAATTTGAGTAAATAATTATATTCTCGGGCAATTTTTTAAATCAATATAAGATCAGTGCTGTAACTAGAACTAAGAGAAGTCTGGAAACGATGAGAGCGAGAAGAAACAGAAAGATCTTGATGAACAGGAAAACAGGACACATGGTGAACCGGAGGAGCAGGGAGGTGTGTTAGTCCAACAGGAACCTCGCAGCTCTGGGCTCTCTGGGTCACTCCTGAGCTCAGGTGACTGACTGCATGGGTTTCCTCTGGGTTCTCCACTTTCTCTGGGGTTCTCTTCACTATCAAACAAGCAGCCAGTAAACTTCTGCATCCCATCTGCTCAATATCACATGCTTCTTCAACACTTCCTTCTTCCTTCTGTCCTTCTTCAGGAAGTGATTTCTCATGAAAGAGCTCCTAAATCTCTAAAACCCAGTCAGAACTATTCATGTGAATTGTTGTGCACTTGCACTTCCCCATTACCCACAATTCCCTCAGCACTATGTGAGCTCTTTCAGTACTGGAGTGTAGCCTGAGGGGCTTCTCCATCTGACCTTTCCCCTGTGAAGGTCACACTGAACAGCTGGACAGTGTTCAGTAAAAGCTCCACTGAAAGCAGCTGCCAGAACCTGCTGTGGCCTTCATTACACATTCGTCATTATGCATTCATTCATCCTGCTGCATGGCCTTTAGGACAGGAGCTCACGTTCACACTGCTCCACAGATTAACATTCAGACATACAGGTGCCAGAACCTTCGGGGTGGACCCAGTGTGTGTGTGTGTGTGTGTGTGTGTGTGTGTGTGTGTGTGTGTGTGCAGAGAGAAAAGGACCAGGGTAGCTGGGGGTGTTCAGAGAATTAGAAGATATATTATGAGTATAGGGCGGCACGGTGGTGTAGTGGTTGGCGCTGTCGCCTCACAGCAAGAAGGTCCAGGATAGGCTCCAGCTTGCCTGCGACCCTGTAGAACAGGATAAAGTGGCTAGAGATAATGAGATGAGATGAGATTATGAGTATATATCAGGTTAACACCCAGGTTTCGAGGAGAACTTGTTTAACTTGAGGTACTGTGGGAACTATAAAGAGGAGAACTAGTGCAAGTAGTTGAGCTGAGGTGACCAGAACTACTGTACAAGAACTAGTGTATGTAGGAACCTTGCCGAACCAAAAACTTGGTGTTGGATTTATATTTTGTGCAGATTTAAGAAAATTAACTTCTTTATTTACATACACTGATCAGCCATAACATTAAACCACTGACAGGTGAAGTGAGTATCATTGATTATCTCATTACAATGGCACCTGTCAAGGGGTGGGGTATATCAGGCAGCAAAAGAACAGTCAGTTCCTGAAGTTGGTGTGTTGGAAGCAGGAAAAATGGGCAAGCATAAGGATCTGAGCGACTTTGACAGGTTGTGATGGTGAGATGACTGGGAATGAGCGTCTCCAAAATGGCGCATCTTATGAGGTGTTCCTGGTATGCAGTGGTTAATACCGAACAAAAGTGGTCCAAGGAAGGACAACTGGTGAACCATCTAAAACAGAAAAGTGTCAGCATTAACTTTTTCAGTAGTTTGTGCAACAGTAGCTCTTCCTCCTCGTCCTCCTAGTTCCTTTAGCTCCCCTAGTCCTCCTAGTGCCTCTAGTTCTCATAGTTCCCCTAGTTCCTTTTGTTCCTCTACCACCCCTAGTTCTCCTCGTTCTCCTCTTTCCCCTAGTTTCCATAGTTCCCCTAGTTCCTCTAGGAGAATAAACACATCAGAAGATGGCAAGTTTTGAAACTGGAGTCTTGTACATTGTCATTAGAGTACTGCATGAATAATCTTGAATGTAATGAGCACATTATAGAACAGCACTTGATCCAGCACATCCTGTCACTTTACATTTTATTATTTTTATATCAAGGAAGGACAACCAGTGAACCAACTGTAACAGAAAGGTCTCAGCATGAACTCTTTCAGCAGTTTGTGCTCCAGTAGCTCTTCTGTGGGATTGGACCATATGGGCTAGTCTTCGTGCCCCATGCCAATCAATGAGCCTTCGACACCCATGACCCTGTCGCCGGTTCACCAGTTGTCCTTCCTTAGACTACTTTTGGTACGTAGGTTCTAACCACTGCATACTGGGAACACCCCACAAGATGTGCTGTTTTGGAGATGCCCAGACCCAGTCATCTCACCATGACAATTTGGCCCTTATCAAAGTTACTCAGATCCTTACATTCGCCCATTTTTCCTGCTTCCAACAGACCAACTTCAAGAACTGACTGTTCTCTTTCTTGCTGCTGAATATATCCCACCCCTCGACAGGTGCCACTGTAATGAGATAATCAATGCTATTCACTTCACCTGTCAGTGGGTTTAATGTTATGACTGATTGGTGTAGTTTCCCATATATTTGGATTTGTGTGACTCTGTATGATTTTATATCTTATCCATGACATTACATGTCAGCTTGTCTTTTAATTGCCAAGCACAACTCTAAAACTTTGAGTTTCCAGCTTGCTAGCATTGAGTTTTAAGAGAAAGTGTGTTTCTGAAGGCTGCGCTGTGGTTGTAACTGTCAGGCTATTGCAGATCAAACACACCGTCACACGGAGAGAGAGCAGCTTGATGTCCAGAGACTCCGGCTATCAAGGGAAAGAAAGACATGGGGATTAAAGGAAGAAAATAACAAGTAATACATACCGTAAGGCATAATATGAAGCAAAATAGTGATAAAAAGACGAACTTGAGCAAGAAGAAAGAGAAGAAGAAGAAAGTGGAAAGCTGTGATTGTGTTTTGGGTTCTGTGTAACAATGACACTCCAGACACTTGCATGAAAAAGTAGCTGTTGGCACAAATCATGCTCACATTTTTAACAAAACTTTGAACAGGAACATAGTCAGAAACACTCTGTTGCTTTCCATTGTGCTACCCCAGTGGTGGCTCGTCAATATGGAGGGAGGCATCACCCCCTCTCCAAGAAGAAGGTCTACTTACACATCTGTCCATCCATTATTTATACCACTTATCCATCAGGGAAGCTGTAGCCAATTCCAGCTGACTTTGAGTGAGAGGCGGGGTTCATCCTGGACAAATTGCCAATCTATCACAGGGCTACACAGAGATGAACAACCAGCATGTTCACACTCATACCTATGGGCAATTTAGAGTAGCCAGTTGACCAAATCCATGTCTTTGGACTGTACGAGGAAACTGGAGAACCTAGAAGAAGCCCACATGAGCACAAGGAGAATATGCAAACTCCACATCGAAAGGCTCCAGTGTTGCTGTGAGGTGATAGTGCTAACCACTGCACCACCATGCCACCCCTTTCTCAGTATCTCCACAAAATTAAAACATGCTTTTCTCAGCCTTAAATAATGGCACAATTAGTAGTAAATTGACTACCGCAAACTTTAGTAAACCACGTTGCATGATACATATGCAATGAAGTCAACCGCAAAACTGACTGTGTCCACGCCTTTCCATTGCTAACTTTTCACTGCATGTCTTTCGTAAACCCTGACAGTAGTTTTTTGAACACTGAAAAATGGTTCACGCATGCTGCAAACCGTTAGTAAGTCTGGACCTTAGTCTTGCAGTCTCAAGGGGAACATGATGTAAGGGCAAATTTCTCTACTGCATCTAAACCATTCATCAACTCCCTCAACTTACTCTTTTCTTGAGTTCCTACAGAACAGAGAAGGCCAGGAAATGAGGGCACACTCTCAACGTGTCACAGTGGAGGATATGTATATGGGAGAGTTTTGGAAATATTCAGCCCAAGGAGAAATGTACTCTAGTTATGTTTAAGAGGTACCGCCTGAGCTTCTGTTTCTGCCTCTCCAGCTGATGGAAAGTCCAGGAAATATGGGAAAAGCACATCATGGTCTGTGATATTAAGAATAATACAAATCTTCAGCTTCAGTCTTGTGGATTATTGGTGTAGAATCAGCTTTGGCATTTGTTCCTGGTCTGTATCCAAGTACTCTTGACAAGGGGGAACTGGATTGGAGATACAGGAGGTCAAATGTTGACCTACACAATATGACCAAGACCCTACGTGTAAAGCTGTTTTGTTTTGAACAGCAGTTCAAATACATGGCACAGATTTGTCAGATGGGTAATACTGAACTGCAGAAACAGCTTCTTTTTGACACGAGCTCACCTAAGTGGACTAAGTTTGAGAATCTGTCGGGGTTAGACGCCCAGCAGATAAGACGGATAATGATGTCAAAAGCAGACTTCAAGCGACTGTTGGACAATGTACTGACCCTAAGGAGTACAGAACTCCAAGAGGGGAACTCGATGATGATGATCATGTGTGAATTGGTGTATTTAGAGTCTGTAAGCCATCTGATGCAAAGTCCAGCCCCAGGGATGCAAAGTCCAGCCCCACCACTTTGTGGTGCATCCTGGATAACGCTCTTGTCTATGGATGGGGTGGCTAAAGGGGCTCTGGTGAATGCAGGATAGGCCTAGCAAGCCACTGCTGGATAAATATTGCTCAAGTTACTCAAGATAAGAATCGAAGCTTATCTGCTGACAGGTGTTAGGTGTCAGGAGTTGGATGAGAGGTGAGAGGAGCCATCTGAATGTTCTCCCAGTTCCTTTGACCTGCATACACCATGATAGGCTACAGAGCCCAGCCAATATTGTTAGTCTTTTAGGGCTAGCTTGATGACAAGGAGTTGTAATAATTTCTTTGTGCTAGTTCTCTCCAAGCGCTCATCTCAAAAATGATTACTAATATTTTTAACTGGCAAGGATGGCTGAAGATGTTGTAGAATGTAAACCAAATGTTTAGGTACCATGAAAAGGGATCCGTATTTAGTATTTTATGTAGCTGCTCTAGTGTTGTAGTGTTGAGAAGCCAGCTGCAACCAAGCACAGAGAAAGTTGGAACACACCTGGCTAAGGCACAGACCGACAATATAGCACCAGACAATAGGTACAGTTAGGGGTAACTCTGTGGACATACTGTACACCTTCAAAGGTCATCAATTTCCCAGGAAATGTGTACTGTTTCTTGAAAGGACTGATAATACTGAATATATGGAGCTGGCAACCAGCCCACTATATCCTAGTCACCTGATCAATGTGTGATGATATTGGTATAGGGTGACTCTACAGGCAGCTGTTGGGATAGGTTGGTTTTTGGATGTTCAAAGCTTGCTGGAAGGATCCTACCAGGATATGGAGACCTCAGAGCAGATGCAGATCAATAAGGCCCCCCACTGTGCCAATATTGATTGTAGTTGAAAAGGATGTTGTAACTCTCCCCTTTAGGTACAGAGCTGCTTCCTTCTTCTCTACTGCTAGTCTTCTAATTCCTTGGTGATGTTGGTTAAAGCTACTGGATTACAGTATACCTGTTCTTGTAGTTGGTTAACCTACAAAATAGCCAGGGAAATAAGATGGTTGAGTGACGGAGAGTCAATAATAGTTCACTCTGTACCTCCTCCTACAAGCTGTGGTGTAAGACCGTAATTAGGGCGTCCTCATTCCAACAACTGTTAACAGTTAAGGTGCAGCAAGGCAGAACAAAATCTACTGCTGACATATTACATTTTGAAAGTCGCAAGAGCTGTTCTTCTGACTTCATTGGAATGCTCAAATTGCAGCCTGGACAGGGTGATTAATCAGAAGAAGGATTGTTGCCAAATAGCTGAGGCATAATCGGTGGACCTTAGAGTAATCAGACTAATAGAAAAAGACATCTTGCATGATATGGTGGGAAGTGCTTACAACTGGAAAACCCCAAGGACTGATGGGCTTCAGGTCAACAGCTGGTTGAGGTCTTGGTAGATGAGGTGTGACTTCATCAAAATTGGTGCTAGAACAGAGACAAGTCCACCTGTGGATGAACTGGTAGTTTTGCTTTGGTTGCATCCATAATTTATCCACAAACAGGATGGAACCAAATGACATGAGACAGTTGGACATTACTTAATGAACATAAGCTTCTCTCCCCCTATCCAGAATGTATAAGGACTGCTGTAAATATAATCTTTCCTTGTTTCCTCAGGTGATGACAACTATTATGGGAGGAAGCTCCACCTACCTGATGTGACTCCGAAGCTGGTGAAATTGGCTCCGGAGACACCAATTCAGCGAGTGAAACCACGTCGTGTGCAACGTGCAATGTCTCAGGACCATGTTCTCTCACCTGTTGTCTCACGGCGCGACTATGTCGCACCCGCGTACACATTTTCGCAGGATCTGCTCTCAGCCGATCGCTTGCAATCCCGCGATCCTTTGCTCTCGCCGGACAAGCTGCTGTCTCTGCGGCGAGCTGATTTCCGTGAGAAGTCGATGGCTCGTGCCCTCTCGCACACGGACATGTTTGTGCCTCCCACGCCCACCATGGAGCGACACCACAGGATGGCGAAGGTTCACTCGCACTCACAGCAGAGTGACGGTGCCAGCGACGACGGGTACAGAGGGAACAATGGGCTACTGGGTGTCAGTGGCAACAAGAGGCAAGCATTCGCCTCGAGACGGACACACACAGTCGACCACTTGCAGTATATACCTGGACACCACCATCATCAGTACCGCACGGCGAGCAAGAACGAAGTGACAGTGTGAAAACAGGGACACAGGCAGAGGGAGGAGGACAGAAGGAGGACAGGATATTACATGGAAATATTGCAAAAGAAAAAGGGAATAAACAGAGACAGAGAAATAAATCAGAGTATGAAGAATGAAAATAGGAAAACATCAGTATGGCGCTGCCGGTAAAACAGAAGTGACGATCTAAACACAGGCAAAGAGGCAGAGAAAATAACTGCAAGGAAATGCGTTGGACATTAAGATTACAAAACGATTTCCCTGCACTTCAGAGAGTGAAGAAAAGAAAAAGACTGGACAGGAGGTCACTGAAGACTTGTTGTGATAATATAAAGTGTGTGTGTGTATGTGTGTGTGTGTGTGTTATCAGGCTGGATAATGGAGGCGTCCCAATTTTCAATTCTTTCTATCCTTCTGCTTTTGACCTTGACTTGTTCCCGATTTCTCAACTCTCAAAGCTTCAGCCTCAACATCTTCTGGGTCATTTGGAAAAAAAGAAAAAAGAGAATAGACTTTCCTTCTCATGCCTCCAGCCAATGTAAGGGCTTGCACATTAACACACACACACACACACACACACAGAGAGAAGAAAATGGGCTCCAGTCCAACAGAAACCAACAAAGACTTGAAAAAACGCAAACGGGACTAAACAGAAGATCTGTATTTACTTTCTACAAATATATAAAGAGAATTATGGTTTGTAATTCTAGTTCTCGGTTTAGCTTTAGAGATTATTCATAGTTATGAAAAAAGAAAAGGTCATGGGTATGCCATGCAAATATATATATATTAAAAAAAAACAACAACAACATTACATTGCCCCATTTCTTTAGAAGTGGAGTAAGGGTTAAAAAAGCACAATCAATACAGTTAACAGTTAAAACACTCAACACTTTTTTGTTGTTGTTTTCATATTCTTTCAGTTTGTTTGGGGTTTTTTTTTTTGGGTATATCAACCAGCTCCTATCTGCCTCTTAGAGGCGCTACGTTCCAGTTTTCTTGCGTACAAGATTGTAAATAAGCTGTGATAGCTGTAGTTCAGAGAGTAAATTTACTTAGCTCAGATTTCTGGGTTGTTTTTTTGTTTGTTTGGGGTTTTTGTTGTTGTTGTTGTTGTTGTTTTCAGACCTCAATGATCTCAGTTTCACCATCCAGTCCAACAATAAGGTGTGTGTGTGTGTGTTGGTAAGGGTGAGTGCATGGATGTGATGTAATATTTTTTAAAACATGTCCTGATGATGAACACGTGGTCGAGTCAGCCATGTGCTCCATGTTTTCAAGGACGTAACGTTTTTATAATCAGCAGCTAGTTACAGATCATGTGACTGTTTTCCATAAAACCACAACATTAAACCTGGATTGTTTGGACAGTTGGGGAATAACTTGATAACATGATGTTTGCTAAGCTTTTTTGATGTTGTTGTTGTTGTTGTTTTATTTGATTTTCGCAGATCTTTCTCTTCTGGTATTGATACTGATGTCTCAACTGAAACTGAAGAATACCTCTTGTGTTTTTGGTTTTGTTACGCCACAGTCCGGGTTTGGTCCATACACTACACTGGAACGGTGGAACGTGGAACATGCGCCACTAACATTTCCACCTGTCACATCATCATCATCATCATCATCATCATCATCATCATCATCATCGCTGCTCAGCTCCACCCTCTTTCCTAAGATCTCAAATCACATGAGCTAATTTGTATGGTGTATGTGCCAAAATTGGGTGTTTTTACAAAGAAAGTTTGCCTATATGATGTCATGTGTTATGTTCGGGATGAAACTGAGTGGAAAGTACATTCTGGGATCTTCTAATTTGGTCCCGATCTCAAAGAATGACATGAAAGACAGGTAGAACGCTAAATAAAACTGACAGGGTGTCGAGAAAATGTATGATATGACTGCGAAATAAAAAAGTATCTGTGAATGAACAGCTTTTCAGTTTCATCATCATCATCATCATGTTCCCCTAGTGGAGTATCGTTCTCCTCAGGTTGCTCCTGTCAGGACTCGGCCCAACAGTTGCTGGAAGTCTGTCTTATCCATCATTATTCTTCTAATTTGTTGTGCATCTAATCCCAGAAGATTCTCAAACTTTGTCCATCTAGAAGACCGCGTGTCAGATAGAAGTTGTTTCTGGAGTTCACTATTGTCCATTCGGGAAATGTGTGCCAGGTTCTTTAGTTGTTGTTCAAAACAGAATAGCTTTATGGTCTGAGGCTTAGTTTCCTCTTGATATCAGAGGGATATCAGATCACTGGGCTGCATTTTTAGCTCCAGATACGATTGAGTTTACTCGTAGCTTGTTTACAGGAGTGTTTACGCAAGAAATGTGGTTTTGAAAAAATCCAGTTATTTGGGAAATTATTTGTATCCGACATTTTTACTCCTGAATTCGTGTAAATTTCTGTTCGCTAATGTGAGCCTCGACAGATTGGCTTCAAGTTGTGCGTTTATCGATGAGTTGCCGTGACTTCATATACGAGTTACACTGATTTATTTTAATTACACACCAATTTAATGAACATATTTATTTTAAATTTAGTCATTTCATATTAATGAAAGAAAGCGATTCCAAAAACAAAGCTATAAATGAAGATGAGTAAGACTAGTCTTTCAATTTGAGCAAAAGCAATGGACCCTGTAGCGCATGCCTCATTTAGGAGACGCTCTTTCATGATGTTGTCATCATTTTTGTTGTTTTCAGCTCTCTGTGAGTTTTGCCTCTTGTGGAGCTTTTATGCGGTCATTAAATGTACATCAGCTGTGCTGTGAACGTAATTTATGGAGATGAAATTCTGAATTCGTTGATTAATGGTTCATTGGTCTGGTTTGTTCACAAAAACATTTCCACACTGCTTTACTAAACGATGAATAAATGAAGCCCATTGTGACCAAATCCTCATCTTGGTAAACCTAATTATTAAAACTTATTAAAGAGTAAATGTGTTCAACTGGCCTTCCATAACTGGAGTAACTGCTTTTTTTTTTTTTTGTATTAATTCACACCAGGACTTCTTGTTCCTGGATTGACTTTCAGGCTGCATGTATTCATTAAGACACAATCTTACGTAGCCCTTGGTAATAAATCATGGTTCGAGTTTGGACGTGTTTTTACACACTGAAAAAATCAGGGCATTACTGGACTGAAAAATGGTTAGACATGCAAAGATTGAGGTTCTGGGACTCCGGAAGTAGGTGTGTCCAATCAGCAGGAAGTGCGAGAGCTTATAAGAACACCAAATACGGAAAGTGGACACTGAAAGGAGGATCCAGTTATGGGAACCTACATGGGACAGAGCCAGGAGGGAATGCAGCACTGAAAGTGATGCTAGTCCGAACTGGATGTTAAAAAAAGTTGGAGAAAATAAAATAAAAAAAAACAAGAAAAATGAGCAGCCAAACAAAATTGAAAAAACAAACAAACAACGCAATTATACAGCATTTAACTCGATGCTGTTGGTGGCGTATTATAGCACCGTTGCCATCGATATCTATTGATAAAATAAATAGACACATTACTGATAATAGAACCTGACCTCTAGGTAGGAATTCTAATGTGTGAGAGCAATTTTGTTCAATTTTATACAGTTAATCTAGCTAACTCCGCCCCCAACCTGAGTGAACATGTTCAGAACTTTTTTTTTTGTACAAATTGTATGAATTCTTGTAAATTGGGCGTGGCTATGAAAGAATCCTTATTCATTAACGAAGGCCAATACACACACACACACACACACACACACACACCTCCAAATCTGCTCATGTTTATGAAGAGGTCCAAGAATCAAAAGGATTTGACTTGAATGATTATGAATGAAATATATTTTTCAAAAAACAAATCTGAACAAAGAACGAGAGAATTTTAGACCAAACCCGTGCAGGAGTGTGTCATGACGTGCCCCGTGATTCTCTGTCAAATATTTTTGATTGTCTGTAAAGGTTGTTTTTCGAATTGCAAAAAGGTGATCAATGTTGTGTGATATGTGGAGTGTTCTGATCTGATCTGATCTGATCTTTCTGTTCAGTTCTGTATCATCATCATCATCATCATCATCATCATCATCAGTCCTACACGAAGTCCTGTCACTGCTGTTTCTGATAAGGATCAATAAAAAAAACAGCCAAATAAAAGTAACACGCGTCTGATTTTTCCCACCCATCCCCCACCCCCTTTTCCC
Organism: Netuma bilineata; assembly: GCA_027576575.1. Classification (NCBI taxonomy): domain Eukaryota; kingdom Metazoa; phylum Chordata; class Actinopteri; order Siluriformes; family Ariidae; genus Netuma; species Netuma bilineata. The sequence goes on from JAODOK010000015.1 coordinate 1,845,309, forward strand.
CCTTTTATTCTCAGCAGAGACAGTTACGATATGTGAAGGTTGACTTTATTACAACAAGTAAACAAATCTAAAAGAGTCATCCCTTTCAGAGGACAAAAGAAGAATGAAAAAAAAAATCAGATAAAAAGTCAAGAGCAGGAAAGGCTTTGAATGGTCACAAACGTGGAGACTTCGCAGTGAGTATGTGCGCTTCCAGGTGATTTATAGGAGTGTGTGATTGAGTCCAGGTGTGTAATCAGTAATCAGGTGAGTGTGAACGTGATAGTGACTGTGTGTGATGGGAAAAATCCATCATGTTGTGGATGTGGTGGATTCTGGGATTTCAGGCAGACTCCAGTGCGACACCAAACCCTGTTTAGAAGTGATGATTTCACGCTCACTTTCCAACACCAAAAAAAAAGGTTTTAGACCTTAATTAAAGGTAGACCGCCTTTCAGATTTTTCAAGTGTAGGTCATAAAAAGAATTTTCCCGACACCCAATTATTTTTGTTTAGTGAC
>JAODOK010000015.1:2190597-2204370 GCA_027576575.1 Netuma bilineata
CGCATGCGCACACGGACTTCCTCTGTCTGCTTGACTGCGCCAAGCGAGCGATTTCATGCACATTATTTGCTTTAATCGCCTCAAATTAAATAACTTCCCAGCCACAGAATAGTAACACTCCTCCTCCTCCTCCTCGTAGTTCTTTATCTCTAGAAACACTGGAACAAAAACCCAGAGGTAGAAATTTCAGCACTGTCAGCATGCTGTGTGAATTCTGGCTCTGATGGTTCCTCAACCTCAACTACATCACTCAAGTTCATAACTGGTCTCAGCTAGTGATGCAGAGATGTGAAAAAAAATTTTTTTAACCCACTCTTCCTGTTCTTATTTTCGATTGCACTGGTCCGCAATATTTTCTAAAGAATTTACACAGTTCTATTTCCAAAAATATAAACAAACTAGTAGCCAAATTAAAACACTGACTCTGACCAGGCAGTTCCTAAGGATGAATGAATGAACTCTCATTAGTACAGTTTTATATTTGTCCCACAAGCCTTTTTTCTTCCATCCGAGTCCCGACACACCTCTCGTCTCAGCCCGTCACAAGCTTTCTGTTTATAACTTCGTTCCAAATATCGTATTCATATTTTGATACATCCTGAATATGACGCACCACAGTCAAGCAATGGTCCATGAGCTTGGTAAAACCTGTTGGTGCTTCATTTTCTGACGTTTACCACCGCGCTCCACCTTGTGCGGTCTCCATCATCTGGTGAAGAGTCATGTCTGTCCATTCTGTGATGTCATCAATCCACGCCCATCTAGGCCGCCCCTTTCTGTTGCTTCCATCAACCATACCAAGCATGATTATCTTCAACAGCTGGTCGTCCTTCATTCTACACACGTGCCCAAATAAACAGCTGAACTTTTCTCTTCTTGATGGTCATCACATCATCATCTTCCAGGTGCACACGCTGCCTGATCTCATCATTCGTCACATAATGGAACCACTTCACATCAAGTAACCTTCTAGAACGCTTCATCTCAAATGCTTTCATTTTCGCTCATCTTTCATCAATGTCCAAGTATCAGAGGCATACAGCAACACGCTGAAAACACAAACGCGTAGCAGTTGTTGTAGTTTTGGCCGTAGACTCCGTTCACCAGCGTTCCACAGCTTGCTGAATCCAGCCAACGCACCATATGCCTTCCTGATCCTCCGGCAAAATTCCTCGCCGCAGTCACCGTCCCATGTGATCAGGCTCCCAAGATACTCAAACTCGTTTACTTCCGTCTGGGTCCCGGATAAAGAAAAGGCTCAGCGTAACCTCTGCATGTCGTATGAGGCGACTAAAAGAGGTTCGTCACGGGGTGGAGATACCGGGTCCGTAAAAAAAAAAAAGGAAGGCCACTGAAACTTCATGATACACCACGTCAGTATTTATGCTTTTGGGATGGTGTGTGTGTGTGTGTGTGTGTGTGTGTGTGTGTGTGTGTGTGTGTTTGTTTCCTCTAGGTGGTGTGTGTAAGGAGCTCAAACCTACCAAGTCAACACACAGTGTGTGCTGCAGTTTCTTAGCGATGTCCAGCGCAGTTTCTCCAGCAGTGTTTGCTGTAAAACAGGGAGAGAGAGAGAGAGAGAGAGAGAACGAAGAAAGAAAGGAAGAAAGCGAGAGAAAAAGGGAGAGAGAGAGAGAACAAAGAAAGAAAGAAAGAAAGACAGCACAAGAGAGGGAGAAAGAGAGAAAGTGAAAAAAGAGAGAGAGAAAGGGAAAGACAAAGAAAGAGAGAAAAGAGAGAGGGAGAAAGGGAGAGAGAAGGAAAAAGAAAAGAGAGGGAGAAAGACAGAAAAAGAGAGAAAGGGAGAGAGAGAGAGCAAGAGAAAGTGAGAGAAAGCGAGAAGGAGAGAGAAAGAGAGCAAGAGAAAGAGAGAGAAACAAAGAGAAAGGGGGAGAGAGAGCACAAGAGAGGGAGAAAGAGAGAAAGTGAAAAAAGAGAGAGAGAAAGGGAAAGAAAGAAAAAGAGAGAAAAGAGAAAGGGAGAGAGAAAGAGAAAGAAAAGAGAGGGAGAAAGAAAAAGAGAGAAAGGGACAGAGAGTGAGAAAGCAAGAGAAAGTGAGAGAAAGCGAGAAGGAGAGAGAAAGAGAGCAAGAGAAAGAGAGAAAGAAAGAAAGAAAGAAAAAGAAAGGGGGAGAGAGAGCACAAGAGAGGGAGAAAGAAAGTGAAAAAAGAGATAGAGAAAGGGAAAGAAAGAAAGAGAAAAAGAGAGAAAAGAGAGAGGGAGAAAGGGAGAGAGAAAGAAAAGAGAGGGAGAAAGACAGAAAAAGAGAGAAAGTGAGAGAGAGTGAGAGAGCAAGAGAAAGTGAGAGAAAGCGAGAAGGAGAGAGAAAGAGCAAGAGAAAGTGAGAGAACGCGAGAGAGAGAAAGAAAGTGAAAAAAGAGAGAGAAAGGGAAAGAAAGAAAAAGAGAAAAAAGAGAAAAGAGAGAGGGAGAAAGGGAGAGAGAAAGAGAGAAAGGAAAGAGAGGGAGAAAGAGAAAAAGAGAGAAAGGGAGAGAGTGAGAGAGCAAGAGAAAGTGAGAAGGAGAGAGAAAGAGAGCAAGAGAAAGCGAGAGAGAGAGAAAGAAAGAGAGAAAGGGGGAGAGAGAACCACAGCATTATACATTTCTGGTATTTGCATGACCATTGACACATAATTGTAGAAAGGGGTGGGGTTAGAATGACGACATTATCATACAGTTGGGTAATATCCAATCAAATCAGCTCTTCACATTCCCTTTAAAACTGAACGTGTATTTCAGCGCATTGGTGTTTTCATATTTTAATGATACAAAATAAAATATTTCTTAAGATTTTAACATTCTGTCGCCTCGTGTGTCTGTGTGGGTGTTAACTTTTGTACTGAGCGTATATTTCAGCTCGCTGCATCGCCTCATCAATTAAGACGGTGAGTCTGGTATTTATTTACGTTTCTTACGCTTTCTACTGATCCCGCTGAATATATGACGCTCTGCTCCTATATTCTTCTTCTTCTTTCGGATGAGGCTGAGCAGTTAGACTCCGGCGTTGCAGCCAGCTCACCGTATCGGGGCTGGTGAGGTTAAGGGTTGTGTGTTCAGGTGGACCGAGGGTGGGGCACTCGTGAATTATGTGGTGGGCAGTCTGGTTGGCATATCCACAGACACAGGCTGCTGATGGGCGGAGCCTCCAGCGGTACATGTTGTCATTGAACTGACCGACTCCGGTTCGTAGGCGGTTCAGGGTGACCCATGATCTTCAGGGTAGATCAGCTCCTGGTGGTAACATTGTGTTTGGGGAGAGTGTGAATTGGGTGGGCGGGGTAGTCTCCTGCCAGGAGGTTCTCCATTTGTCTATGATATTGAAGTTAGTGCCACATAGGGTTGCTGCATGGCGGGAGAAGGAGCAGCGGGAGGACAAACGTTGGCGGTCCAGTTGAGAGTTCTGGACGAGGTTGTGTGTTCTTATACGATGAACTGACTTGTACTTCGTCCCATTCATCTTCCCTTTCACCCCGACTCTTTATTCTCCGAGTCCCTTTCGGTAAAAAGCATCCCGAACATGATGATGCTACCACCACCACGCTTCACAGTGGGAACGGTGTTCTCAGGGTGATGAACAGTATTGTATTTCCACCAAATGTAGCACTTTGTACCAAGGCCAAAAAGTTCAATTTTGGTCTTATTAGACCACAGCACGTTTTTTGAACACGTTTGCTGAGTCTTCAAAGGGAATTCCTTATAACTTCTTTCAATTATGGTTTTATTCTCACAATCCTTTCGTCAATCCCAGCTATGTAAGTGGAGTGTCCATGCGAGGGTTGTCCTGTGAACAGCTTCCCTCATCTGATCTGACTTTTGGTGGATGATCTTGTCGTGTCATGTTTGTGCCACATGAGTTCCATTGTTTTTAAATAAGAGCTTTAATAATGCTCAGTGGGATGGACAAAGTTTGGAATTTTTGATACTTTTCCAGAACTTTCCGGCTCCTTGACAGGAACAGGTGTAGAACATGTGACGGTTTAATTGCACACGAGTCGACTCCATTCAACTAATTAACTGATTTCTGATGGAAACTCGTTGCACAAGAAGTAAATAAAAGCAACAGAGATGAATGCTTGACCACAAAATGGGCACAAACAGAAAAAAAAGGCTCATGTTCAATTAAATCAGCATGACGCTGTTCTTGTGCCTTCACACAATGTTAGCCTGGAGAGCATCACAGTTTAAACAATCCTCCAGATGTTCGGAGCTCTTCATTTAAACCCCAAAATTTTCCTCAAGTGTTTTGTGTGTGTGTGTGTGTGTGTGTGTGTGTGTGTGTTGATGATGATGGTGGTATACCTGCGTGTAAAGTAGCCTTTCCTTTAAGCAGCAGTTTTAGACATTCTGGTTTATTGTACATTGCACAATAATGAAGAGCTGTGTTTCCTTCCACTGTCTTCTTCTCCAGACAGCCACTGTAAACAACACACACACACACACACACACACGTAAAATTAACTTTCAAACATTTGCACTCAACAAACTGCCAACGCCAACAGGGTTTCACAAGCACCAGATGAACACACTCAGATTAAACAGAAGCACACACACACACACACACACACACACACACACACTCACCAATTCTGTGTGAGAAAATCGACCAGAGCCAGAGAGCTCTTCTCTGCCAAACGTACAGCCACATGGAGAGAGGTCTCTTTCAAACCCTGAGAAAGAAAGAAAGAAAGAAAGAAAGGTCACATTAAAATTGATTCAGAAAAAGAGACGGACAAACAGATAAAAATAAAAGAAAGACAGATTAGTAAAAGTCAAAAGACGAGGATAAGGATGGTCCTCTGTGAAATCCTGCTTCCGAAATCAGATCCTCAGAACTCTATTATAGATTTATATTATAATATAGAACATAACTCTGTATTACAGCAATAGTTTTTAATCCACATCCAGATTCCGTGACTCATCACATGGGACGCAAAAGAGATCCGATTACAGATGAAAGAAGAGGAAACATGGAATTACAGGAAACAAAGAGCAAGATCACAACAGGAAGGAACGTTACAGCATCGTGACGTCCGCTTGTAATGAATGACTTGAGTAAAAGGCATTGAAGAGAGGCAGCTGAGACGTTAACCACATGTTAAACACACACACACACACACAAAATCAACTCCACGGTCTTGGAAGGATATGAAGTTATAATTGTTTAAACACCATATAAGTAAATCACAGTCCACCCACTCAACCCTGAACATCGAACAGTGGACCAGAGTCTCAAAAGCAGGGTGAACTAAAAGATGCACTTATTTTATTTTATTTATTATTTTTAAAACAAAACCAACTCAGGAAAACAGAAAAAAAAAGTATCCAAAATCACACTGCAATTATCAGCCATGTACCAGGCGACAAACTACATTTCCAGCTTTAATGCTTCTTTAAGCTACACCGTCAGCACCGAAAATAAATACATCAACGTATTTACAAATTGGGCCCCGGTTCCACAACACCAAGAACTCTACCTATAACTCCAACTCTGAGTCTCGCTCTGCCTGAGTTTAGTTCCAGTCTGGAGCAGAAACACCACAGCTATAATCCCCGCTATAATCTCACTCGGTCCTGACACTCAGGGAAATAAACGCACGGAACTTAGGAATGGTCATGGAAGTTTTTCCAAGTAGTAGCACATTATTCCAGACTTCAGAACAACCCATGCACACACTCCGGTGGCTGATAAAATACGGATAGGTCACGGATTACGGAAATATAATAAAAAAGGATACAAAATACGGAGTGGTTACGGATTTAAATACGGATGATGCATCACAGATGCTAATAATTTACAGATTGTTCACGGACGTTTCAGTAAATTACAGATTGGTTCCTGATTTCATATGGATGATGCATCACAGATAAAAAATTAAGAAGTTTTAATTTAAGTCAATTAAGTGTTTGGACTGCTGAAGTTCATAATTAAAATATCTTCCCTGCATTTATATGTTTACTTTATTAATTTATTGTTGATATTTCACGGAAAATAATCATATATCCATGAATAAAAGATCCGTGTTTTGTATTAGATTTTTTTATTTTCGGTGAATTCATGATGCAACAAGGATGTATAAAGCTGCCTGGGGAAAAATAGCACACGCTCAGACAATGTCACATGTCAACAATTACCTGATTGGTCAGATGTTTATCAGATCAGGTCCAGACTTGGGAAAATCGCTCCAGAAGCAATCTCACCGATACAGATAAACCCAGGCCTGGGCTATAGGGATCGATATCGGTCTGGTGTGAGCACCGACCACATAAACCGCAGGGGACTGATTTATTTATAGTTATAGTTGTAGTTTTTGTATTGTGGGACCGGGCCTTAAATGTGATAAACATTGGTTTAATGTTGGATAAATATGGAGGGAATGTTAGGTCAGTGATCAGTTGCAGCCTTAACACCAGTACAATCTTGGAAATAATTTGGCTGACCATTGAAATGTTGCCTCAGGTTTGGTTAAATGTGGATTAAATATGAATAGAATGTTTACCAAACATAGAATGAACGCTGAGCAAATGTTGGCTGAAAATCTCAACATAGGTTTGGCTAAATACAGGACTGAAATTTTGGAAAATGTGGGCTAAACCTTAACTAAATATGAGAGGAATGTTGGTTAAACATGACCAGAATGTTGGCCAAACTTAGTTTTAACATTGTACAAATACAGGCTAGATCTTGGACAATTGTAGGGCATACTGGGAAGAATTTTGGCTGACTTTGGCTAAACATGGGCAGAATGCTGACCAAACACATTCTGGATGTGTTGACCAAGGATATCCAAACACAGCCAAGGTGGTCAGCCAAATTTCTCCCAGTGTTTCCCACAATTGTCTGAGATCTAGTCTGTATTTGTACAGTGTTAAACCTAAGTTTGGCCAACAATCGGGCTGTGTTTAACCAACATTTATTCAATATTCTTCCCACATTTAGCCAAGGTTTAGCCCATATTTTTCCAAATTTCAGTCCTTTATTTAGCCAACATTCTACCTGTGTTTAGATTTTCAACCAACATTTGCTCAGTGTTCATTGAACATTAACCAAACATGTCAACATTGGCTAAGGTTAGACACTGGGCTACATTTTTTGCTTTAAAATGGGCTAACAATGGGTTAACCCTATGCTAAACATTTGTCAAATGTGAGCTAGATGTTGGATGAACACTGTGGTTCAGAGACAGGCTGAATATTTGCCAAATGTCAGGTGAATCTTGGTGGAATGTTGGCAAAATCCAGACTGAACCTTAGCCAGAGTGTTAGGCAGCTCAGTTTCATCACTGGCCAGTTGGATGAACGTTGGCCAAGTGCTGGCTGGACAGTAGCATGGTTTCCATCCACCTGTTTACATGGGAATTTTGAATATGCATAAAACGAAAACCAAAATGGAAACTTAAGAAATTAAAAAAAAATAAAATTAAAGTAAAAAACCCCAGCAAAATACTGTGGAAAAAGTTAACAAGTTGGTGTTTGAATAAAGAGATTCTTTGAAAAAGGCTGACTGAAACAAACTGTTTGGAACAATCGATGATGTAACATGACATGCATCTTTTTTTTTTTTGCATGACATCATCTTGGTCCTAATGTTCAAAATATTCTGCAGAACTGTAGCTGATGGATGCATGTTTCAGAAAAAAATGCTTAAAATGTGTGAAGCATTTGGATGGAGTGTGTGAACAGGTGTCAGAGTCCTGCACTCTACCAAGCTGACAGTCGTTACACACGGGTCTGAGGAGGAGAGAAAAACACACACACACACACAAGCTGTTCATCACTCATCTGCTCCAGAGTCAACACGGTAATGATGTCATCATCAGGCGTCCAGCCAGACTCGCGCAAACTATAGTGAACCTGCGAGCTGTATAAAGAGCCTTATTTAGGTTGGGGAAAGAGAGAGCAGGTTCTTTTTTCCACTCCACGGACAGAGTGCTACCTCCCACTGTGAAATATATAAATATATAAGAAAAAAAAACTCAGGCCTGCCTTCTAAAAACACTTTTGACAAACAACTCGTTATGGTGCTAATTATTTTCTAAGGAAAATAAGCAGACAGAAATTGCAGCGTATGTTTGTCTAAGCTGGTGCTACTGGGGAATCTCTCTGAGAAAATAAATGTGGCTAATTAATTGAAGGAACGGTGATTTAAATCATATTAATCATATGGATAGAGGAACCAATTGGCTTCTCTACTCTGGGGTTATGGTTGCACCCTGATGGATGTCCTGAAGTCCAGTATTAATGTATTTTGCTTGTCGAGCCACTGATAGACTGAAGGTCTGTATGCTGGTCATAATCACAGTCAGTTTTGTTGCCGCTGGAGGTTCATCGTCTGCTTGACCTTCTTGAGAATGGTATCACTGATAAACCTAATGGGAGGCTTTATGGGAAGCCATGGCCCAATGGTTATAGAAGCAGCTTTGGGACCAAAAAGTTGTTGGTTTGATTCCCTAGACCAGCAGGAATGGCTGAAGTGCCCTTGAGCAAGGCACTGCACCCCCAGGCTGCTCTGGGTACGTTGTACGGTATATCACTCTGGATAAGAGTGTCTGCTAAATGCCTGTAATGTAATGATCGATCTGGGATTAGGTAGAGAGGAGTGCACTTCCAAAATGTGAAATCATCTCTCGAGTCTTAGGATGCATTCACACCTGCTTAGACCATTTGTTGAGTCAGAATCAGATAGATGCTTCTGATTAATTTGGTTTGGTTTGGTTTCACACTGCACAGAATTAAATACATAGGGCTGAAAATGACCCAATAAAACTCATAAAATGTAAACAAATGTTTCCAATTGAATGCGTGTAGAGATCACAAAAATCAAGCAAGCATTACAGGCATTTAGTAGACGCTGTTATCCAGAGCAACGTACAACATTCCCAGGAGGAGTACCTTGTTAGGTGCCTTGCTCAAGGACACTTCAGCCAGTCCTGCTGGTCAATGGAATTGAACTGGTGACCTTTTGGTCCCAAAGCTGCTTCTCTAACCTTTAGGCAATGGCTTCCTCAAGCACAGAGAACAGAGCTGAGTCTCAATAAATGACAAGATAAATATATAAATAATGAGTGTAAAATGTTTTGGGTGTCATATACAGAGTTTTGGATGTTTTTGTTTGTCCAAATCTTCAGAACACATGACATTTTTTTTTTTTGCAGCGCTACAGTGCCGTCCTTCGAGCTGGATGAGGACTGAAAGGACTGTCTCACCCAACTTGCTCAGCAGGGTTGCTGTGCTCTCACCTGCTTAAAGAACTGCACTGATGGGGAAAACACACCAGGGTTCAGTTCAAACAGACTAAACGTGAAATGTGAAAACACCCTCAGAGTACTGTTTTAGGCTCCAAACTGTTGATACTGCTACAGAACATCAACTCAACCATGCCAGATCATCATTGTTTTATAAGAGACAAATATGTATTGGATCACCTACAAACTTCAGAAGTGTATTTGGAAGTATGATCCATGGTTGTTGTCAAGCTCCAGAACAGAGAAGGATTTGAGCTTTACCAATCTGCAGGACAGGGGGTTCTCCAGGACCAGGGTTTGAAAAGAACACTGTAAAAGAAAAAGCCAGCGTTAATATTGAAGCGGTTACAGAAACAGTGGCTGACTATAGTGGGGTCAGAGATAGAAGCATACGGGTAAGTACATATGCTGTACTGTCATATCCAGCCATCCAGGGTGCCACTTTCAAACAAACAGTTTTCACACTGTTTACTGAATTTGTGTTTAACTAGCAAGCCATATAAAGCTTATCAGCTTCTTCTTCTTTTTCTTCTTTTTCTTCTTATGGCTGTTCCTGTTAGGGGTGTCCGCAGTGGATAATGTCTCTCCATCTCCTCCTGTCCTCTGTATCTTCTTCTGTCACACCAACCATCCTCATGTCCTCCTTTACCACATCCATAAATCTCATCTTTGGTTTTCCTCTTTTCCTTCTACCTGGCAACTCCATGTCCAGCATTCTTTTCCCAATATGTTCTTATCCAGAGCATATATAGCTTATATAACAAAACAAAACACATTAGACAGTCCATACCTACAAATGATGACAGTAGCCATCATAACAGTGCTTTCTGGGTTAATGTGGGTGTGTTAGAATAGGGAAAACAAAAAATCTGCAGGACAGGGGGTTCTCCGGGACCAGGGTTTGAAAAGAATACTGAAAAAGAAAAAAGCCAGAGTTAATGTTGAAGCAGTTACAGAAACAGTGGCTGACTATAGTGGGGTCAGAGATAGAAGCATAAGCATCTGGGGCTAGATCAAGAATTTAAAGTGGGCAGCCCCTGAAACAAGGGTAAGGTCAGTGACAGTGACAGGCTCATGGGTAGAACTGACATGTGGTTGGGATTGGCAGCATAGACTGACATGAGAGCAGAGCCAGGGTCAGGACCCATGACAGAGATGGGGTCAGGGACTGAGAAGAGACGGGGTCAAAGACTGAGACAGAGACTGGCACCAGATCAACGCCTGAGACAGGGCTTGGGACTGACACATGAGAAGGATCAGTGGCTGAGCCTGACACAAGGGAAGGGTCAGGGATTGAGCTTAAGACAATGTCAGAGGGTGACATGATATGATATTAGAAGCACAGAGGCTAAGACAAAGCTAAGAGCAGATGTATCAACAGAGATTGTGTTAGTAGGAGCAGTACCAGGGACAAAGCTGAGGCTGTAGATAAAGCTGTGATTGAAGTGGGGGCTGGTGGGCTTGTTGCTCCAAATCAGAAGCTGACTCATCAGGATCTAATCCTTGCACCCCATTCACACTTACAGTGAAAACTGTTTATTTATTGCTGTTATGCTGTAATGGGGTTCTGTGGGATGGAAGCTAAACAGAAAAGTTGAAATGTTAATTTATCCCCTAGAGGCCTAGGGACTTTAGGGTGGCATGGTGGTGTCGTGGTTAGCACTGTTGCCTCACAGCAAGAAGGTTCTGGGTTGGAGCCCAGTGGCCGACAAGGGCCTTTCTGTGTGGAGTTTTCATGTTCTCCCTGTGTCTGCATGGGTTTCCTCCAGGTGCTCCTGTTTCCCCCACAGTCCAAAGACATGCAGTAGGGTCCACATGGACCCTGACCTGGCAGCAGTGCTGGACAAGGAGGAAGAAGAGACCGAGGGACTTTAGGTGCTTTTGGACCAAACAGTTCTAGGGACTCCCTGAGAGGAACTTCCTCTAGGAAACTACATACCTTCAAGGGCTTTTTTTCTGTATGTATTCGCACCACTAGTAGGAATGCTGAAGTGAGAAAAAACACTTGTTTGTGAGGATAATCAGAAGAAAAGGCTTCAATTGGCCGGGGAGCATAAAGATTGGTCTCTGGAGCAATGGGAAAAGGTCATATGGTCTGATGAGTCCAAATTTACCCTATTCCCAGAGCAATGGGCATGCCAAGGTAAGAACATGGTAAGAATACAGTCAGGTGGGAATACACCACACCTGTTACTTTACTATGATGGAAGACTGAGTGGGAAGGAAACATTTTATCTATGCCTTGTTAGCTCATCCGGCCGACAGGCGATGAGTTTATGCCATCATGTGTTGTCCGTCGTCGGCGTCACCCACATTTCACGAAAATTGCTTCTTCTCCCTCAATTCTTCACCGATTTTGATTCTTTCTGGCATGAAGGTAGGGACACCTAGGGTGCATGTAACTTCTACCCAGATTTGCTTCATTGCAATTATTAATGAAGTTATGGACTAATTAATCCTCAATGAGCAGTTCAACAAAAATCGCTTCTCGATTCCTCGCCATTTTGGATTCTTTCTGGCAAATAGGTCGGTATTCCTAGGATGGCTATCGCTTCTATATATACAGTAGCTTGTATATAGCGTATATAGCTTGCAACATTTATTGCACAAGGTGGCCCACTTTAGATCGTTCTTCTGGACTAGACAGGGCTGGAGTGAGCTACTCCATCATTGACAGACTTGTTGTTTTTAACTGATACATTAATGGGTTTCTTATGTGAAAGGGGCTTTAAAGATATGAAACAGTGACCATAAGATAGAAGATAATGATTATTTATCACCACAGATGTTCTCATCTATAATATACACACTGTACTATTTGCTAGCAATGGTACTTGTTTTTCGGAAAGGGTCTTGGCCCTTTAAGGTCTGTTCCAAGGTAAAGAAAGTAGTGTAGTACAGACTGTCCTATAAACCAGTGATGGACAACAAGGCTTTTGTCCCATGGGTGAAGGAAGCAATGCAAGCTTAGTGTTCCTGATAATCCACTAGATAATTATGGTTGATTTTAGTTGGATTAGAAAGGATGTTCTCACCATATGCTCAAATTAAAATGAGGACTGGAAAACAAACTTATTTAGCCCCTGGGAATACCATTATAAAACCTAAATAAAGGGTCTTGTCCTTTCGGATTTGGGCTGAGGAGCAAGTCTTGATTGCTGAGGCCACTGAGACTGGAGACACAAGAAAATGGTTTACCAAGAGCTTCAGGTGTTGCTGCAGTCAATACTACACGACGTCTCTGATTAATGCCTTTATTTCTGACCATGCCTTATGTTCATTACCCTGAAATGGTGTTGGCAACATGGACTAAAAGGAAATAGTGCACAACTTTACACATTAAACCTCTGGTGACTATCTGTATATTTGTGTATATACAAGTGTAAGTGGTGATGTTGGTTGTTTATGAGAATGCTTCTACCTGTCAAGATGCACTGTGAGCTGTTTATAGCCTTTGCTGGTATGTTTTCCAGTGTGTGTGAGTGTGCACGAGTATGAGGGATGAACGCCACAGGCCGCACAACGACTCTACTATAGAGTCCAGCACAGAGATGGAACTCATGTGAAGAGAGGCCATGCGTGATTTATGAAGTGTTGAATGCTGGTTACGTAGTGGAGAGAGAGGTAAAAAGTACACAGGACACAGTGTTACAGGTGGAGGCAGACAGACACACAGACACACACAAACAACACGCACACAAACAGAGCTTTATACACACCCCTCCTCTCGCCTCTGTGTCAGCTCATATGAGCCGAGTCCATTTCATTCTGTCCAGGCATAGATTAAGCTGGGGCCTGTGATGTGTGTGTGTGTGTGTTGAAGGTTGGCATCACACAGCATCGACATTCTTCTATCTCCATCTGTCTGCTACATTCAACAGGACTATGAAGGTTAAGGGTTCTAGCTTTATTAAAAGGTTCTACCTTTTCTGCAAGGTTCAACAGAATTTATAAGGATGCTTTCACATATACAGTGTTTAGTCAGAACCCTGATGAGGTTATTTAGGCAGGTAACAACACAGCAATCATGCTTGGGTTCGAGAGCATGGTGAGGTGGTCTTGCCTCAAAGTAAACTCTAGTGGAGCAGCCATGACCTAAAGGTTAGAGACGCAGCCCTGGGCCCAAAAGGTTGCTAGTTTGATTCTCTGGACCAGCAAGTACATCTGTGGCTGAAGTGCCCTTGAGCAGGGCACCTAATCCCCAATTGCTCCCCAGGTGCTGGGTGTGTACCGGTATGTGTGTGTGCTCATTGTATGTTGGTCTGGATAACAGTGTCTGCTAAATGCCTGTAATATAGTGAAAAAGATATTCAACTTTGAATCGACTTGACTGCAGGAAGTGTATCATGTTCACGTGTTTTTGGTTGAAGCACTATTTTGTAGATGTGATCTGCTATACACAAACTGAGCCAAAGCACAGGTTCAATAAAACATATTAACACAAGTGATGGATAAGGCGGCATGGTGGTGTAGTGGTTAGCGCTGTCGCCTCACAGCAAGAAGGTCCGGGTTCGAGCCCCGTGGCCGGCGAG
>JAODOK010000015.1:2273252-2283253 GCA_027576575.1 Netuma bilineata
GTCAGCTGGGATAGGCTCCAGCTCGCCTGCGACCCTGTAGAACAGGATAAAGCGGCTAGAGATAATGAGATGAGACTTGTTACAAGATGTGGATAATATTAATGCGTTTCGTTACTTGTTATCCATATAATTTGTGTGCAGTGCGAAGCCGAAAAATAAATCGAACTACATTTCGGATAAAGGGGGGTAAAACTGTAATTTTTGTGCACTTGTAACTAATGTATTTAAACCTTCAGATGTTATTTCTCTCCAGTGATTGGGAAGGACTCATTCCTGTGATGCTGTGCATCTGTTTCTGCTCGTAGGGACAACAATATAGAGGAGTGCAGTTTGGAAATGTACTTCACTGTCGATATGGAGATTCTGGGCAAAATCACGTCCCACAACCTGAAACCAGACGGCGACAACATTCTGGTGACGGAGGAGAACAAGGAGGAGTACATCGGGTAAGGGTTTCGCTTCACAGCCAGAGGACGATGCGGCTGTCCAGCGAGAGCGCTGTGCATGATTGAAGATGTGATTGTCCTGTGCAGGTTAATGGCAGAGTGGCGCTTCTCTCGAGGTGTTGAGGGTCAGACCAAAGCGTTTCTCGATGGTTTTAACGAGGTCGTTCCTCTGCAGTGGCTGCAGTACTTTGATGAAAAGGAGTTGGAGGTAAAGCCTGTAGTATCTGAAGTGTTCCTCAGGTCCTTTTTTGTTGTTAGTTCAGATTTCCTGCTGTAGATTTTATTTATTTATTTTCCTACCCAGATCTTCAGCCATACGGATAATTTCTGGTAGATTGGTATAGCGTGTGTGTGTGTGTGTGTGTGTGTGTGTGTTTTAGGTGATGCTTTGCGGGATGCAGGAGGTGGATCTACAGGACTGGCAGAGAAACACTGTGTATCGTCATTATACCAGGAACAGTAAACAGATCATGTGGTTCTGGCAGGTACATACTGTCTCTCGTACCGTTTCACAATATAGAAATATTTATCCACCGTGTCGTAATGCAGCCTGATGCGAAGCAGAATTATTGTTGCCGCCCTGAAGTTGGTTATTTTCCGATAATCGCACTTCCCAAAGTGTTTTTCTTCTCCTTTTTCTAAATTCAACTTCTAACTACTTTTTCCTTCCTTTTTCTTCTTCCTCCTCCTCCACAGTAATTTGTCAGAAATTTAAATTTTTAAAATGTCTTAAACTACGGATACAAATAGTGGCGCTCGCTCTCTCCGTCTGTCTGGGTCTGTCTCTCTCTCTCTCTCTCTCTCTGTGTGTGTGTGTGTGTGTGTGTGTGTGTGTGTGTGTGTGTGTGTGTGTGTGTGTGTGTGTTATCAGTCATGGCTGAGTTTGGCAGGGCAGCAGGTCAGATGCTACACTCAGGTCACATACACAGTGTCGCCACCACACACACACACACACACACACAGAGTTTCTTTTATCCCAAACAGATAACTAGGTATATATATTTTTAAATCCGAGACAGATCATCCATGATCACCAGTTGAGCCTAAAGCCAGAGCAGTAACACAGGTAATTATATTAATCATACATTAACATTTGTGTGTGTGTGTGTGTGTGTGTGTGTGTGTTCAGCTCCAGCAAAATGCAAAACAGTCTGTGTTACTTAATTGTAACATAAAGTTTTCATAATGTATACAAAGATTTGGTTAAAAATGCTTCAGGAAAATAATAACATACACAGCTTTCTCTACTTTTATAAAACTTTTTTAAACTATAGCACAGAAATATTTTATTCTCTAAATTTCCCTATTTACATTACATTGTTCCATTAGAACCGTTTACCATATTCAACACCTACTGTAGTAGAGTCTGTGGTCCTCCAAAGAGTTGGTACTGTATATATATAATATAATAATTATACAGTACAATGGATTACATCAAAATAGAACAGCATGTGATCGAATATGATACAGTGGAATGGATCAGAACAGAACAGAATATGATCCAATAGAAGAGAATGGAATTGATGAGAAGAGAAGAGAACAGAATATGTTACGGGAGAATAGAATATGGTATGATAAAATGAATGAGATTAGAATATAAAATGATACAATAGGAATAATTTTATAGGACTCAGTAGGAATGATTGGAATAGAATAGAATAGAATTATCACAGAACATAATGGATTAGATCAGAATAGAATGGAACGCAATACAGTAGAATGGATTCAATCAGAATAGAACTGAATCAAATAGAATTTAATTTCACTGTGTGGGCAAATTATTGATTTTTTTTTTTTTTTTGGTCAATAGACCCAACAAATGTAAACTGATTTACAATAACATAACACAAATACACATCAAAACAAACAAACAAACAAACAAACCTCTGCCTTTTATGTTTGAAATTTGTCACTGATTCTGAATCTCTGAGAATGTGGTCTTGTCTGTTTCTGACCCAAAGTGACCTGTGTGTTCCAGGGTTCAGAGTCTCTGTATCAGGAACAGCAATTTATTCAGCTTTAATACAGCAGCGCCACCTGCTGGCACACACCTGTACCTGCATGCACAGACCATTAATGCACCTCTGTGAAATCTGGTCGAATTCATAGAATGACTATAGTACAGTCAATCTAATAATAATAATAATAATAATAATAATAATAATAATAATAATTTATAGATAAAATAAATGACTGTAATAAACACTGAGCGTGGAGTGTGGTGTGATGAAGCGGAGTTACTGTTACCACACCGAAGATGTTTGTTTTTCCTGGAGTGTTTTATTCCCCTTACACAACATATTTTAGTCAACAATTACAAGTTTTTTTTTTTCTGAAAGACTTTTTTTTTTCCATTCATCGGTAGATTGAATGTTGTGTAATTTTACTAAAACTACCGGTACTTGGTTCCTGTTCTCACTCATGTTATAGCAGCTATAAACAGCCTATCCCTTACCCACCTCTCTTTTTTCTCTTTCAGTAAGAAGAAACAAAACATCGCAGCTTGTCATGTCACTGCTGTACAGGTCCTTGTGAATGAGCTGCTACTGTAGAAATGATAACACATTAGACAGAGTGTGTTAACATAACCGTGATTTCGAGCTGCTGTTACAGAGAATTACTGAACACCAGTGGAAACCCAGAACTCCACCGTGCTGTGCTGTGTCCATCAGCTGTACACTGGAGTGGACTGTGTTCCAGATGTTCACATGGCTGGAGTGTTTATTCTTTATTGCACTGTTATCAGTGACATAATGCTCATGGGTCTTTGAAAAGGCTGTTCTTTAAAATCACTTTGCATTAAAAAAACCCAACACAAAAACTTTTCGTGATCTGCTGAACTCCAAGCCGCCTCCAGAGGGGAAAAAGAGCAACGTGAAAGAGCAAGCTAAGCGCATTTGTTCTTATCTCTGAGAGCAGAAATGAAAGACAGATCACTCCTTCACTGAGTGAGGGATGAGAGAAGCACTGATAGCATAATCACTCTCAGAAATAAAACAGTTAATGACTACTGTTCCAGTTTCACAGCGAGGCTCATGGTGTTACAGTTAAAACTGTGGTTTAACCCATGTGTCCTGTTCACACCTTCTAATATTTGAAATAACCATAAGAGAGTGAATTTGTCTTGGGGGACGCCAGGGCCTAATGGTTAGAAAAGCAGCTTTGAGACCAAAAGGTTGCTAGTTTGATTCCCTGAACCAGCAGGAATGGCTGAAGTGCCTTTGAGCAAGACACCTAACCCCCAACTGCTCAGGCTACATCGTAGGTCGCTCTGGATAAGAGCTGAATTAATGTAATGTCTTACAGGCCAAAAGTATGTGCACCATCGCACCCATATGTGCTTGTTGAACATCCCATTCAGATTTGCTGCAATAATAAGCATCACTCTTCTCTTCTGGGAAGGCTTTCCACTAGATTTTGGGGTATGGCTGTGGGGATTTGTGTTCATTCAGTCCACCTACAAGAGCATTACTGAGATCAGACACTGATGTTGAGGCTCCGGTTCCAGTTCATTCCAAAGATCTTCAGTGGAGTTGACTTCAGCTGGGGCTCTGTGCAGGACACTCGAGTTCTGCAGTCCAACCTTCACACACCATGTCTTCATGGAGCACTGTGCTTTGTGCACAGGGGCATTATCATTCATGCTGGAACAGGTTTGGACCTGTTAGATCCAGTGAATGGAAACTACACCATACAAAGACATTCTATACTATTGTGTGCTTCCAACTTTGTGCTAACAGTTTGGAGAAGAACCTCATATAGGTGTGAAGGTCAGGGGGGCACATACTTTTGGCCAAACAGTGTGTTTCACCACTATTTGTGATCTGGGTTTTCCTGGGACAAAATGACCAAAACGTAACTGGTGTAATGTCATGAAATGAAATAAACGATATGAACATGAAGACAAGTAAATTTGTTTTTGGTGCCAAATTTCTGCAGCCACACAACTAGACCAGGTTTATAGGGTTCCATTATCATTGTGTGCTGTAGCATTAAATAGAAATAAAATAAAATTTGGAACGTTTAATTTAACACTGTCCACTCTGTGAAGGCTGAAATAGTTTGTGTGAATCAACTCTGGAATCCTGTCGACTCCGACAGAAAAGCTTCAAGAGCGTGCAGTCAGATACGAAACTCGCAGGATAAAGAAAGAACACGTTGATTATAAACATCCCCGAGTGCTTTCCGCAACGCAAAATGTGCGTTTTCATCTATAATCTGCTCTGATGGTGGACTTTTTCCACTGATGGATGGTTGGGATGTGTGTGTGTGGGGGGGGGGGGGGATACTTTTATGAAGAGTAACAGATGACATCCACATTGACATCCACATTTAAACTCATGCCCAAGTTTAATTCAAAAAAGGTTTGATCTAAAATGAGCTGCCAGCATTTATTTTTTTACAAAACAAACTTTTCTCCCGTATCATCTAAAAAAAATAAAGATAGTAAGAAACAATAAATAAAGATGAAGATATTGTGTTCTATCGGAGAGAAGGGCACGTGTTCTACACCGCTGATTATACAAAGGCAAAAAGTTCACACCTCTAAAATCGAACATTAAAAAAACGGAGAAGAAGAGTTCAGATAAAAACAAACAAACAAAAAGAACTTTGAATAGATTTTCTTCCTTTTGTCGTTTGACACTTCTGTATGCTTCACTTTGAGAACTGTATGTCATGTTTTCTTCCATTAAAAAGCAACAACAATAACACTTTTCCCCCCGATTGAGTATAGCGTGTAAAACTGCTTCCCCTGCCTGAGTCTTGTATAAAATCCAGTATGAATGTTGGACTGGTGTCGTTTCGATCAGTGGTTCTCAAACATTTAACAGTAAAATAAACTTCACAGACCACAGTTCAGATTAATTTTATGAACATACTCCAGCTATTTAAATATTAGGCTCGTTATTCAAATATCTGCTATAATATTCTGGATATTTATTGGGGATTTTTATTCCTGAACCCTCTACCAACAGTTTTGATTTCAACTCAACCAAAATACTCATAACAGCAACAATAAAACCGCATATTACAACTTCAGTAATGATGAACAATGAATTCCTCCACTATAACAAAATAAAAAATAAAATCACTGGCCCCCTGGCTGTGCTACATGGACCCCTGTGGCTCCCAGACTCCACTTTGAGAACCACTGACTTAACTGACAAATCAGCGAAATTCAACTAAAAACAAATTTCTAAAACCAAAAGCTCCAACTGTAAACCCAGGAAATGCAATATAAATTTGAACATTTTTCTTAACCTTCAAGCACCAAATGGTTCGTTCCTTGTGTAAACGTAAAGTCTCACATTTTGTTAACATCTTCCAGAAGTTTCCAGAATTTCCAGTCTCATGATAAGACACTGTGGTTGTTTAATGAAAAAAGCACCAATTGGCTAAGCACCTGAATCTGAGTTCAATATAAAGTAGAAAAGAAAAAAAAAAAAACACCTCATGTTTAAAACTGAGTCATTTTTTGAAGCACCAAATGATTCACAGACTTCCTTCAGTCCTTCAAATCCTTGCCTTGCGTCAAGTATCTTCCTCTTCTTCCACAAGAAGACGTTTCCAGAATGCACTTGGTGGTTGTAAGAGGAAACTGTGATCTACGACACTTTGCAAAGACGCCTGATATCAATCGGTACATAAAGGATCTGTTCTCCAGCTCTCAGTAATTCCGGATGCTAAAGAAACCCACGCTAGTTGGAGATTCTTTCACAGTTACAGTAACCAAATTCGCAGTGACATCAGTAACGAAAACATGTTCAATGAGACTTCGTGTTGGCCTCCAGTCCTTGCACTCTGACTGCACGTCCAACGACAGCTCCTGCCTTTCCGCAGTGAACGGTGACTCCTGCTCCGATTCCGAGCTGCTTCCCTCCTCGCCTGTGCTCATCTCGCTTAGCGGCTTTGTCGCTTTGCTGCCGTCCTTCGAGCCAGTAAATGCTGGGACTTTCCTCTGCCTTCCTGGAGTCGCTTTCCCCAGTCTCTCCAACGGATCCTCCATTTTCACATTTTCTACCCCTGCTGGTGTGCTGACATCACGGGATCCTGGTCGACCCAAAAGCCCTCCGTCTGCTGGAGCACTTTTTTCCTGCACTGGACCTTTTTTCACTGTGCTCCCACAACCCCGAAGGTTAGTCACATCTTTTGGAGAAGCACTGATACTGGCTTGTGTTTTGTTGCTACCAGACAAGTTGGATACCTGAGTACTGGGGCTTTTCACCGAGGAGAGTGGGGATGCAGAAGGTTTTGTGTTTGCTGGTCGCTGCAGAGCTGGAGGTTCCTGCTTTTTTGTCCAATTAGGAGCTCCCCCCGCTCCCTGTCCATTGGGACTGTTGGTAAGTTTTGAATTGTGCAAACTCAGAGAAGCCACTCCTGGAGACTTAGAGGATGAGTTTTTTAAATCCAGGCTTCCCCCATTGCCCATGTCTGTGACGGAAAGCTTAAAATCCGTCACAGGTTTCCCTTGGGGCTGAGAAGATCCCACGGTGTTCTTTGGAGATTCATTGGTAGTAAAAGATCCTCGGTTCTGCATGGCCATTGTCTCCCTGTTGGCTGCTCGACTCAGGCCTGTGAAGGTGAAACTGGCAGGCATCAGCGGTTTCTTAATGTTGCTACGCAGGTCTGAGAGAGAGTCTTTTAGCTGTGGCTTCATGATTTTGCGTGAATTTTTGGCCTGATTCTGCTTCAAGGCCCTCAGCTCTGGAGCAAGAGGTTTCCTGCCTCGCTTCTTTTTCTTTGGAGGATCTGGTTTGGCCAGGATGATCTGCGCCTTCTTCTGCGGGACAGGGTGCAGCTCCCGCACTCGAGGGCTTGGCTTTGCCTTTATGTCGCTGTCATCCTGGTCGTCATCATCATCCTCAGATGAAGAGGACGAGGAGGATGACGATGATGATGAATCAGAGGAAGATGAAGATGATGAGGAGCTGCTTGATTTTGAGACTGGCTGAACCGGCTCCTGATGAAGTGACAAAAGGTGAAAAGAAATCACTTTCTGGTGGATAAACTGAAGTTTCATTGGGGAAAATACTATAAAGTCTACTTGTTCTCCTGGAACACTGAAGTCCAGAAACAAATGCTTGAGCTTCAGCACTGTATTTGTATCTAATATGAGGTCCTTACCATGATTTTCCGAGGTCTTCCACGTGGTCGTTTCCCTCTCTTCCGAATCTGAAGCTCTCTTTCTTGCTCCCTGGACAGAGCAGAATAGCAAAAGTCAGAAATGCCAGCACACAATAGTCATCAATGTTGGAAGAAATAACATTGTTGATGAGAACCTTCTCAGGACCATGAAGAAACTGAGGCTGAACTAATTAAGATAAACCACAAACAGTAGTTTTGTTTAGCGTTCAGATAGGATCAAGAGTCTTCTTCTTTCAGCTGCTCCCGTTAGGGGTCTCCACAGCAGATCATCATGATCCGCATATGATTTGGTGTAGGTTTTACACCAGACGCCCTTCCTGACACAACCTTCCCCAGTCTATCCAGGCTTGGGACAAGCACCAAGCATGCGCTGGCTTGTACAACCCCAGTGGCTGGGTATTTAACCTAATCTGCATGTCTTTGAACTGTAGGGGAAACCAGAGCACCCGGAGGAGACCCACATGGAGAACATGCAAACTCCACACAGAAAGGCCCAGGAGGTTTGAACCCAGAACCTTCTTGCTGTGAGGCAACAGCGCTAACCACTGCACCACCGTGCCACCTACAGTTGGATCAAGAGTACCGCTTGATAAAAGCATATCTTTAACTCTGCTATCAAAGGACTCACACTTATTATGTCCTGCTTCTGGGTGAGTCCTGCTTCTCATTTGAGTCTGAATCTACTTCTGACTGCAGAAGGTGAATCAAATATGCTGTCTGTTTTGGGTTTCAGTACATTTTTTTGTAGATATGAGCTCCTAACTGAGCCAAAAGACTGAACTATAGGACTACAGGAATGCCATGTGTTTGTTTGTTTGTAAAGGTTTGGTTAACATTTTTTGTTGCCATCTTTCTGACCAGTGAAATAAGAGTCCCCCATCATCACCCGCACTATCACCACCTCCACCACCCCCTGCCATCACCACCAACCCCACCATCACCAACCCTACCATCACCCCCAACCCTACCATCATCCCCCCACCCTACCATCATCCCCCCACCCCCACCATCATCCTGATTTAGACGTAACATGTAGTTAGGTGAAGAAGCATCCTTCATTTCTTCCCCTTCAAAAAATTCTCTCCAGATTTGCACAAGATAAAAAACAAACTGATGTAATTTCTCAAGAATACAATAAAATCTCATTTTCAGACCCTTTCTGAATGCCTTATGATCAGATCAGCATGTGCTTAACTACCTTTTTTATTTTGTTTTGATCAAAAATAAAAAATCCCCATCTTCATTGTGCCACCAACTCAAGGTTGTGAAATCTAGTTCCTGTTTTTTAGTTAAACCCATCGCCTCCACACTTCCTCTTGCCGAGGCCTCGCTGCAGAAACGTTATTTTGACAGACCTGCTTTTCTCTTTCCTTCTCATTTTTAACCAGACTAGAGATGCAACAAACGAGCATTTTTCATATGTTCATATACTCCCTGATCAAACCTTCTGCAAGTCAATTACAGCATTGTTGGTAAATTTGTTTTATCTCAATGCCATTTCTCTCATCATCTATTTTATGAGTTAAAAAAAAAGAAGTTTTAAAGCCCTTTTAAAACAGGGTTTGGACACTTTAACAATCTTCACATTTTCGGAACTCACACAGGACTAAACGTTAAGTGCTGAATATTCATTAAACCAATATAAACAAGGACGTTTTAAATGACTGAAAAATCACAAAGACCAAAAAAAAGACTGAAAAGCTTTGCTCATGACCTCGTGTAACATGACCTGACATACGAATATAATCCATCAGTAACGAAGAGAAAATTACTAGCAGTCATCAAGGTGATGAATGTATTTATCATATCATAAGTCATCTTTTCTAGAAATACCTTTCTAGAAAAGCCAGAGTGTAAACAATGAGCAATTACTTCAGTTCGGTCTCAAGACCATTTTTTGAAGGTTTCAGAATCGACTGCATTTTTACTCGGTCTTTTCTCGGTCTTGGATATGGAGGACTCGGGATTTTATTTCAAGGCCGGTCAAGACCACAGCTGTAGGGATTTCACTGAATTGTCTGATTTATTTGTTTAACATTGTTACTGTGATTGGGTGGAAAACTTCCTGCTTCAAATGTGACCAATAACGCGACTCGTTGCTAATTTGAAAAATTTCTTCCTGTTAACGGACGCCACCCCTCCCCCACCCTGATCTGGTTCTGGTCTTGACTTGGTCTTGCCCTGCCTTAGTCTTGGTCTTGACTTGATCTCAACCCCTCAGAGTCTTGGTCTTGACTTGATCTCAACCCCTCAGAGTCTTGGTGTTGACTTGATCTCAACCCCTCAGAGTCTTAGTCTTGACTTGATCTCAACCCCTCAGAGTCTTAAGGGCTGTTCACACGGCAACTTTTACTCCGGTGTAGCACCGGGGCTGCCCCAGTAGAGCGTTCACACGGTACAAAGTTATAC
>JAODOK010000015.1:2385774-2398765 GCA_027576575.1 Netuma bilineata
GATACTGCGCAGAACCCTCAAACTCCCAGGCCTCTGGTAGAGGACCCGAGCTTGAGGATGACATGGATACCACCCCCCGCCGGGGGTGAGAAGGAGAGTTTTATATATATATATATATATGAGGGTAAGTCAAAAAGTTCTAAGACAAATTGAAAAAAAAAATTATGAAAATAACAAAGCTAGTTCTCTACATATCCTCCATTTATGTCTAAACACTTCTGCAAGTGGTGTTTCCATTAGAGAATTCCTTCTTTGTAGAATTCTGGGGGATGTCTTTCTCACCTTTTAAAATTATAACATCTGTCTTAGAATTTTTTGACTTACCCTTGTGTGTGTGTGTGTGTGTATATATATTGATGTTATAAAGAAAATATTTTTTTTTAAATGTAAATAAAATCATTAAGAGAGGTCTCAGCATAGCAATGTTAAAAAATAAATATTTTATTTTTAAAAACTAATATTCTTCAATTTGAAACATTCATTTATCAGAAATTAAGTCAAAGACAAAGAATTATCAGCTAAATAGCTTTAGATGTGGGTGCTGACAGCCATCTGCTGGGACACACACACACACACACACACACACACACACACACACACACTTCTCTCTGTGGGAGGATTTCTATGCAAGCATCTGTTCACTTTCCTTTCAGTGTTGCCAAATTGGGTGTTTTCCCACCTTCTGAGCTATTTTTACTCACACTGGGAGGTGGGACACACTGGGCCATGAGCGAGTGGGACACACACACACACACACACACACACACAAAATGAGAGAGTGAGCGAGAGAGAGATCCTTTATTTATTCTGTATAATCCAGCAGTTGCGGTACATGGCACGGGTCAGATCACAGAGTTTCCGAGGCTGATCTATAATCATCATCCAATCAGATCAGAGCTGGAAGAAAACAAACTTTCCATCACAGCCTGTTTGTTCCCGCGAATCTGCAATCGTGAGCTCGTTACGACAGACAAGAGAAAAGCTGCAAAACTTTGGCATGTGAACTCAGTGACCTGTGCACTTTCATGAACATCCCACTCAAAGTTCTGTCGTCTCCAATCCGGGCCAGACTCAGCGGAGTTCATTAGGCACCGACTCTGTTACTAAATACACTGCAAAATAACTGTATATGGGAGAAAAATCAATAAACACAGATATAAATGTTTTTTTTGTTTTGTTTTTTTATTTTAGTTTCTCTGCAGCACTACAGCACAACGCTCACTCTCTCTGTACTGGTTAAAACAACTGCATGAACATTTGTAGAAAAAAACAATATATAAGTCCCAAAGTGTTTTATTCCTCTTATACCACAGCAATTTGCCAAACCATTTTATTTATTAATTAACCAAATATCACTTATATACCAAACATATCCATTTTATTCTATCCACATTCACTGGATATGAGCAATCGTGTGCTCTGATTGGCTACTCTACTATTAGGATATCAGCTCATATACCATTAGTAGAGAAAAACAAAATGGTGGAGCGGGTTGCTGAACCAACCGAGGACAAAATAAAAACTCTACTTGAAAACAAAACCCCAAAAATTAAAAAAAGCAACAAAATATGGAATGAAAAAAAGTGTTTGATGGTAAGAATGTATATTTTTTATTTTTCAAGAATTATTATTATCGCATTTTTCATAAATTGCTCCTGTCATTTCGCCAGTTTGTTTATGCTGTAAGTGGAAATGATTGTCAGATGTTTTGTAAAAAGTTTTTATTTATTGAATTTGCAAAAAAATTAAAGTAAAAATTTTGCTCTGTTTCTCAAAATCCAGTGAATGTAGATAGAATAAAATAGTTATTCCACTCAATCTTATTGTACATGGATTATAGACAACTTGGTGCTACGCACTTCGTTGGCTATCAGCTCATGTACGACTTGATTTTGTGGAATCACTGTTAAATAGTTCAATTCAAATTTGTGAACTATCCCTGAAATAACATAGTTCCTGTTCTGACTTGTATCACAGAGCTCGCTCTTTTTTCTCTGTCTTTAAGTGGCTGGCTCAGCTCACACTACCCACAATCCTCTGCACCAACTAGCGAGTCACCGTATTCCCAAAATGTTCGCAAACATCCTGGACCATCAATCTTAAATTGTAATGTGAAATTGAAGATATTTTATCAAAGTGGTTCTATTTTAAATTCTTTTGCTCGATCCAGTCCATTTTCATGGACTGCTCCGTTTAGTGGACCTGCTCTGGTCTTGGTCATCTCATGGGTGACACTAAGGAAAGGAAAGACAAAGTATATCTTGTTTGAAGTGTCCACATATGACATGTAGATGAATCAAAAGTTTGAGATGGATTCCGAAGGGATCACTAAAAGTGAATTTGCGGAGGTTTTGCTGCACAGAGAGCTAACGCAGTAGCGATCACGTAATTTCAAAACAAAAACAATGAACTGGACTCTAGGAATCATGAGTCAGCCGCTTTATGTTAATGACACTGGAGAGTCCTTCTATAAATTCGAAATAAATATCTCCTGACAGAAAACATCACATCAGTGGTTGATGGAGGCTTCACAGAGCTGATATCCAGGATCTGTGTCAAGTCCAGGAAAAAAAAAAAAGACAAATTTGATCCAGTGTCACAGCCTGCTTTCCTCTTCATCTGCTGTTCTGGTATTTTTCTGCTCATCTTCACTCTGCCAATAAGCCACACCCACCTCATCAGCCAACTCTGTTCACCTGCAACTCATCTGCATCAAGCCAGTATATACGCTTCTCTTCCCTGCTCACGTTTTGCTAGAATGTTCATTGCGCTGCCATACAAGACTCTCCTGCACTCATCATTGGCCTGATCTTCCATTGCCGACCCTGCCTCATCTCCATCCTTCCTGCCTTGCCTCTGTCCTGGTAAACACCTCATCCTTCCTGCCTCATCTCTGTCCTTCCTGCCTTGTCTCTGTTTCAGTAAACCCCTCAGCCTTCCGTCCTTCTTGCCTTGTCTCCATCCTTCCTGCCTTTTCTCTGTCTGGGTAAACACCTCAGCGTTCCATCCTTCCTGCCTTATCTCCATCCTTCCTGCCTTGTCTCTGTCCTGGTAAACACCTCAGCCTTCCATCCTTCCTGCCTCATCTCCTTCCTTCCTGCCTTGTCTCTGTTCCGGTAAACCCCTCAGCCTTCCATCCTTCCTGCCTCACCTCTGTCCTGGTAAACACCCCAGCTTTCCATCCTTCCTACCTCATCTCTGTCCTTCCTGCCTTGTCTCTGTTCCGGTAAACCCCTCAGCCTTCCTTCCTTCCTGCCTCGTCTCCATCCTTCCTGCCTTTTCTCTGTTCCGGTAAACCCCTCAGCCTTCCAACCTTCCTGCCTCACCTCTGTCCTGGTAAACACCCCAGCCTTCCATCCTTCCTACCTCATCTCTGTCCTTCCTGTCTTGTCTCTGTTCCGGTAAACCCCTCAGCCTTCCTTCCTTCCTGCCTCGTCTCCATCCTTCCTGCCTTTTCTCTGTCCGGGTAAACACCTCAGCCTTCCATCCTTCCTGCCTCATCTCCTACCTTCCTGCCTTGTCTCTGTTCCGGTAAACCCCTCAGCCTTCCGTCCTTCCTGCCTTGTCTCCATCCTTCCTGCCTTGTCTCTGTCCTGGTAAACACCTCAGCCTTCTATCCTTCCTGCTTTGTCTCCATCCTTTCTGCCTCATCTCTGTCCTGCAAATGTTGACATGTAAAGAAAATTGTGTATTATATTTATACTTTATTTTACATATTTGAAATTTAATGAGTTTTTTTGCATGAAATTGTTGAACTGATTTATTATTTATTTTTTAAGCATGATTTAATGCAAGTTGTCTTTTGTAGCTTTTTTTTTGTATTATCACTTATTTTTTTTGTATTTCTCAAGGTTTCAGTTGTGGTACCCGGCCATCATCTCTTCTTTTCTTATGTGGAGTCTCCACTGTACAAATCTGTGAATGAGTCATTATCGAAACAATAACATATTCGAGCGAGGACACTAATACAAACTGTTCTACAAAATTAATCAACACCTTCTGTCCAATCAGAATCCAGCACTGAACAGCACTGTGGTGTGACATAACAGCATTGACAAGTATGAAGACACACATTCAGAGGTTAATATTAGGTCAATTCTGCTTTCAACACAAGTGAATCACAATTTCTTTTCTTCACACGCCAACATTTCCACCTCTGCCAAGCAGAAAACCCTGTGTAGGAGCCATGCAGGAGTTCTTTTCAAAGTCTACATGAAAACTGGTGCATGGAAACCCCATGACGAAGACGTAGGTGTTTTCTGAAGAGCCTGTTCTTGGTATTCTTGGTCTTGTACCAAGTAACACCTCCACATTCTGCTATACTTTGATGAAATGATTCCCTCTGTTGTTCTAAATCTCTCCCAGGCTTCCATCACTCAATTCTTGGACAACAGTTTATCCCACTCATGAAGTCTGATCCTGTCTGAAAGGCTGCAGTAAAAGTATAAAGGAAAAGATGAGAATAAATCTGCCATCTCTATCTGTTTAGAGAATCTGCAGAAAGTTTGACATTGTGTAATATGAGGTGACTAGAGCTTGGCCTTGGCTGCAATGGTCTACATCTTCAGATGCATAATGAAAATCTTTCCTTCAAGGCCCTGCCTGAGGATTGGACTTTGCTGGTTCAATGTGTCTCCTGGCAGGCTTTACACCACACAATTACCACCAGCAATTATATGTTTATCAGGACCACTTGAAGTGACGGTTGCCTCCTTTCTCTTCTACATGAACATCATC
The DNA here is from genome assembly GCA_027576575.1 of Netuma bilineata. Lineage (NCBI taxonomy): Eukaryota > Metazoa > Chordata > Actinopteri > Siluriformes > Ariidae > Netuma > Netuma bilineata. The sequence continues at coordinate 2,390,512 of JAODOK010000015.1, forward strand.
CCTTTCCTTTCACTGTTTCAGGTGATCATTTTTGTGAATCAAGTCAAGAGTTGGTACAAAGCTTCTTACCAGACTAATACTATGTTCTTGTTACAAACTTCATTACACAATTCAGATTGTTTTGCTCAGATCAGATTGGATCTAAACCACAAGTTGAACCACACATTCATTTCTTGAGCAACTGTTTCACTACACTACTCAATTCACTACGAGTTGGCCTAGTGGTTACCGTATCCACATCTTGACCAGGAGATTGAGTTCTACCAAAGACCATCACAAAAATGGTACCTACTGCCATATGTGAGTAGAGAATCAAACTCTTGTGGGCACCACAGGACTGGTCCCCCACTGTAACCCTGGCTATGTAACAGGTGAGGGGCCGAGGGCTATGAGATTGGCGATGCCCAATGCACCTTAAGGGCCTGGTTAGTACTAGGATGGGAGACTGCCTGGGAAAAACAGGTCCTGGAGGGACTTTGACTGTTTAACTACTCAGTTCCATTGAATATAGTCACGACTCTTGTTGTTGTTTTTTGCCAACACTGCAATCTCAGAAAATAAAGTACATTTTTGTACCTTTAGGAATACAACAGCTTGTCACTGGGGCAGTTCCTGCTAAGGTACTTATTTGTACCCTTTTATCTACTGCTTGGGAAAGGGCAGCACGGTGGTGTAGTGGTTCAAAGACATGCAGATTTGGTAAAATTCCCAGCAACCTGGGTTGCACAAGCCAATGCCTACTTACTGCTGGTCCCAAGCCCAGATACAGTAAATTTGGAAGGGTTACGTCAGGAAGGGCATCCGGTGTAAAACCTATGCCAAACCAAATATGTGGAATGGATCCGCTGTGATGACCACGAACATATGGGAGCAGCCAAAAGAGGAAGAAGAAGAAGATATACTGCTTGGGAACATATATGTACCTTTTTGGCCCTAAAAAGGTCCACATAATTACCTTGAGGTCCAAAAATAAGCCCTAGGGGGTACATTAGTGTAGACTGCACCCTGAGGGATAGAAATGGACTCCTCCTGTACCCCTATTTTTGACAGTGTGTAAGATGTTGACAGTCTCATTCGTGTCACATGGCCACATATTACTTCAGCCTGGTGATGTCAAAGACTTCTAGAGTTGATTTCAAACCTCACATGTAATACATTGTGCCTCATTTATGCATCATTGTGATCTTGAAGTATTCTGTAGTGTCATACTGAGTCCAGTGTATTAAGTCCAGCGCCACTGTCTGACAGTTTGATCTTAACCAGAATGTGTCATGCTGAAATTTATGTTTTGGATTATAAAAACACTGAAAATGATAATACAGTAAACATAAAGTGAATGTAGCAGATGAGCATTGGGTCGAATTATCCTTAAAATCATGGGCATGTTTTGTTTGTATGAGAGACACCGATTTCACAAACAAAAAAACCCAAAAAATAACGACATTATTTTATTCGGTCACCAAATCTAGACTGCATATTACTGTAAATGCTTGATAAATTTCTCTACATCCCACACACACACTACAATTTTTTGACCTTTATTTAGTATCTTATGGCTTTGTACAAGTACACAGGTTTTGCACACAATGACAGAGTTCTATCAGGACATCATGAACATATAAAAAGCAAAATAATAGCCTGTGCTGGATTGAGTGCCATTTTATGAGCTGTTGAGTAAATGAGCTCAGATTTGCAGTGATTGTAAGGATATCAGCCAGGATGATTCACGTGTGACTTGCTGATTTGCATTCGTTGTTAGCCTTGTTAGAATTCTTCGTGTGCAACCACGTGGCAAAATAGTGTGATGTATGTATCCGCCACCATGTTGGATGGTATACAAATCCAAAATGCTGTCTCATGCGAACAATAACTGTGATGCATATCCGACTTTCTTTCAAGATCTCATCTCTAATTTACAAGTCGGAATGCAGTTAACGCACCAGTCCGAGTCTAAGTCTTCAGTGCTCAAGTCCAAGTCAAGTCACGAGTCCTTCAAATTAGGGCATGAATCAGACTTGAGTCTGAGTCCTGGACTCGAATACTACAAGCCTGAACTCAAGTACGCAAAACACAAAAAGGATAGTTTGGGCCAAAATACTACAATGTAACATAATGAATCTAACCAGAACCATGTTAATTTAGCCATCTGAGCATTTTATTTATCTAACTCAATTCTTACCCCAAAAAAATGATGGCATGAATGAGATAGTGTCACAACTAGAAATTCAAATAAATTCATTCAAGCCAAGTAATCCAAAAAAAGTTAGGATTAAAATAAAACACTGCAAGGAACAGAGACATGAGTTATATTTTTTTCTTACTTCCTGATACCCAAAAACCACCACCATGATCTTGCTGGCTCATTAGAATTGTGAATCATTCAATCCTCCTGACTCCTTGGTGAAAACTCGGACAAAAAGAGCAGACGAGAAGCTGATCAGAAAAGCAGATGAGATGTTATTTGTGTGTGCATGTGTCGGAGAGCATATGTTTGGGATGCTGCGTTTGAACTCCTCCTTGTTCCCAGCACAGTGTGAAGCCCACCAGCACTACGGTGTCGCAAGAGAGCCTTAATAACCACTGACTTCGCTGCAACAGAATGCTTTATCAAACGGCAAGATCATCACACGATCCCACAACATCGGGAAACACTGCTCCTGACAACAGAGTGGAAACTTGGAGACAGGTGTAAATAATTAATTACAAAACATAGATTAAAGTTCGATTTATCATCAAGGATGTGAAATGTATGGCGGATGAGGGATGAGGATAGAAAAGTAGAGCAGAGTAGAAATAGCTGTATTTTCTTCTTCCTTTACATTAAGGCTTGTAGATGAGGATCTCATTTACATAATATTTCATACATGAGCACAATGGGAATTTATTCAGTTAATCATCACACTCAGAACAGGTTTATGATTATCCGTGCTTTTTATTTTATCCAGCTCCAGTTTAAAATGGTTACAGGTTTGGTTACAGATTCATGTTCTGTATATATTTGAGATTCTGTGACTATGGGTGTATGTGTGTAAGTGCCCCCTGGTGGTCAGGGTCCCTGAGTGGTGGTGAGGGACAGAAAGTCAGACAGGTGGTCACTGAGAGACTCCTTTTTTTTTATCCAGTCCTCTTGAAATGCCTGGCAACAGCAATTGAGACCAAAAGAACTGCTAGCAATGCCCTGTCCCCCAGAGCTTTGAGTGCAGTACCGAGGAGACTATTCATCTGAGATGGAGAAGAGGGGCGGAGAGGGCCTCCTCCACTAACTAGGACTGGTCAGCTGGAGGGAGCCTGAGACTGGAAAATGCAGGCTGATGTAGGCCAGCAGCTTACAGTCCTACCAGAGATTACCACCTCCACCCTCAGACCAGATCTAATCTGGTCCAACACCCTGTGCATTGTCTACTTTGTAGAGCTGACAGTACCCTGGGAGGATGCAGTTGATGAGGCAAATAAGAGGAAGAGGCTGTGATATGCAGAGATGGCAGCTGAGGTAGAATAGCAAGGCTGGAAAACAAGAGTTTGGCCAGTGGAGGTTGGCTGTAGGGGCTTTATTGAAACATCTACCATCAGGTTGCTCAAAGAGCTGGGAATTCAAGCACAAGCCCTGTGCCAGACAATAAAAGAAACATCAGGGACTGCAGAAGGCTGTAGCCAGTGGTTGTGGATCAGAAGGAAGGACCCCATCTGGGCCCCAGGATTTTCGGGACACACAGCCAGGTCTGATCAGCTTGTGGTGGGCCTGCCTTAGCAGAGGATGTATTGTGATTAAAAGGCCAACTGACGAGTTGTCCCTAACATCTTTTGGTGGTTTCTAACATCTGTGAGTGGTTGGCATCTAAAGTCAATATATGTGGAGGGCTTCATACAAGGGACTATCAACATCTTGTCCTAAGTTTTAAAATGGTTGGTTGATTAGACATACTGTAAAAATAAATAGAGCCATCATGTCATGTGACCTGACTGTCAGGGAGCTAGGATAGCATCTGCTATTAATCACACAGCAGCAAACCCTCTTCCTTTCCTCATTCCTCCTCACAGTGCAGAGGTCATCAGGAGCCCAGTGATCATACACTCACATCTCAATGTACTTACACAGCCTGACGTGTACAAGGTGGCTCTGAAAACAGTACAGCATAACTTTTATTTCCTTTTACCAAATGGAATAATCATATGATGAGTCAGGGTTTATTATGATCCTCTTTCATTTATTAGCTGTCTTAAATTACATTCTGTTGCAAAATACACACGCTTATACAGGGACAGATCCAGCCCAAAAATCTGACGGATGCAAATTTGCAGAAATATTTTCACTAATTTTACTAGATCGCTATGGATTTTCACAGGTGCAGAGAACACGCTGAGCCCTTTCCAAAGAGGGCAACCACAGCCCGCTCCAACCGCAAATCAGCCTGTTATTTGCCCCTGAACTCCCCGGGCAAGCGCGGTTCACCAAAAACTTCAATATGAGCCCTAGCTCTAGCCGCGTGCGCATGCAGGGATTTAAAAATTCATAACTTGGCCACCGAAAGTCATAGCCCTGCCAAACATTACAAGCACCTCCCTCTCTCCATGACATTTCAAAACAGCCCAAGTACGGCCCATTGTTTGCGGTGACTTTCAAATTTTGACCTCTTTCTGAAGCATTTTATTGGTTTGACCTAGATTCTTTGTCTCAGGTCATGCTATACAAAGCATCATGAGAATACAGGTAATTAGGTCAGGTAAGCATCACCGCTTACCACAGGTGGTCAGATCCTGAACCATTGGTCTCTTGGTTGAGCATGGCTATGGCCCATGTAGCCAGCTAGCAGTAAAGTAAACAAATGCCTCATGACCAATGCCAAGTGGTGCATATATATTTCTGCCCAATGCACGTGTATCAGTTGCATCAGTCTGGATCCATCCCTCATTATATCAGGAGTCATCAACGAGAGAGAATCGAATCTGTAATCAATCAATGTCTGTTTGTAAACTTGACAATGCCTGTGAAGAAAAACATCATGCTAATTTACGAGCTGGATGATTGTGTATTTCATAAGAACATAACAATAGCACATCCTATCCTATCTGTGTTTCCCTCAAGCAGCAACTCCAGTCCTGAAAAGTGAAGCCAATGCGGAAGTGCTAAAATCTGCAGTTCGTCAATTAGCCACTTGAGGCTGGCTCCAAAAGCAAATCAATTCCCATAGATCCCCATATTAAAATGTTCAAATTTACAGTGAAAACATGCATGTTTACAGCCTGGTACAAAAAATAGCTTTGGTCCCTATAGCTAGTTTCCTCGCTCATGACAACTGTATGGGGTGAATTTTTATACAATTCAACAGTTTGAATTATATTGAGCCATACATTTATGCATAATTGGGGTGGGGCCGATTTGAGTGACAGCTGGGTTTATGTCATCTTGTTAGCTACTAGCTAGCAGTACCTCAGAACTTACCTCAGAAAATAAATAATTTATATTATGGACCTTGCCTATTTCCATCTAAGAGCTTTTCCATCTAAGTGCAAACACAAGTTTTACACACTACTACACCTGGAAGTTACTTTAATTTGTTTTATTGGATTGGACTTACCTTTCAATATTTTTGATCTAGTTGCCACAGGTGAAGTTTATCAGGGTCTTCCCTTTGGTAAATTAGGCTCAGACCAATGGTGAAATGCCTGGTATTTTTTTTTTTTTGTTAACCAGCTGTTGAGGTTATGGTCTGTATCTTATGAAGCAGCTTCTTTTAGTTTAGCCAGTAACTTGTTGGCTAGCTTGCATAGATAGCTTCTTAACTTCAAGGTTAGTAGGCGTGTTCCAGCCATACTATTCCAGCGGCCAGGCTTCACTGTCCCCGACCCTTTTTCCATTTATGGACTAGCCAGAAGTTAGGCGGAGTCAGGTGCTGCCAAGATGGCGACGCCCGTAGCCTCCTTATTTGAGCTTCAAACCCACTCTTCAGAAATCCTATGTGTGATGTCACAGAGGCTTTGTCCATTATTTTTACAGTCTGTGGTTTTCCTGAATTAATTTTATTTATGACATTTCATAATTTATGTCAAAATTATAGTGAGAAAAATATTCTTTTACCATGTGCAGCCTGAAAGCCACTTCAGTATTTATTGTATGTGCAAAGCAATATCACTGAAGGGCAGGTGTTAAAATTGTGATTCTGCCATTCAATGAAAAATGAACGAGTGTCATGTCTGCACCCACTCACACTCAAGACTCCTTCTCAGAGTTCACAGTGGCCTCCAACATGGCCACCACGGACTACAATAACCAACCTGCATGGCACCGCCCTCTCTCTCCAGAACACTGATTATCGCTCCACCTGTTCCCAATCTCACCTCATCACTGGTGTGTATATCAGGACTCTCTCTCTCTCTCTCTCTCTCTCTCTCACACACACAGACAGGTGTGAAGTAAATGCTCAGTGTTCCCTTGCATGACTTTACCAAACCTTTATACTAATCTTGACTTCCTGGTTGTTGATATTGTTCTGTATTTTGGTTTATGTCTCTGCCTGTGATATCCTGCATGTGTCTCGCCTGACCTCTGCCTGCTTCTTGACTGACTTTACTTCACAATTTGGATTTGGATAATCCAATCCAAATCTCTGCCATTTTTACTTCTGTCTGTTGCCTGCGTTATTGACAATGAGCAAATAAGCATTTTTTTCTCAAAGTTATAACAATATAGATAGGAAAAAAGATGGTAGTTGTGTAGGAAATCTGTGTACAGAATTACTATCATCATCATCATCATCAGATGCCACACATTAAAAAGTGAACGTTAGAGAGTAAACAGAGAAGGTTACCAGATGTATCGCATGCAAGACCAGGGCTGTGATTGTTACAGCTGGATCACTCAGCATCAGTCAGTAATAGAGAAGCCATGGTCTAAAAGTTAAAAAAGCAGCTTCACAAGCAAAAGGTTGCTGTTTGATTCCCTGGACCAGCTGAAGTGCCCTTCAGCAAGGCACCAAACCTGTAACTGCTCCCCGGTTGTACTGTACTGTACATCGCTCTGGATAAGAGCATCTGCTAAATGCCTGTAATGTAACATAAATGTGTTTATGTAATGTTCATGGAAGGAGTCTCCAGTGTCAGTGCTTTGGAACTGTCAGAGTTAAAGCTGTAACAAGCTGCATTTTTTTCTTTTGTCATTAATTTTCAGGCCAGTAAGGGAATGAACATTTATAGCTGCTATAATGCAAGTAAGACATTTCAGATCATAACTGTAAACATTAATAAAGAAAGAATGTTAATTGTTGGTAAATGACAGTGGTGCAAAAAAAAAAAACAGTCGCTGAAGTGCTGTTCGAGGAAAATAATCAACGTGTAACGGTCAGAGTAACTCCATCCAGTACGGCTTAATGTCGAGTCTGTATTCCCGTGAAGGAGCTGACCCAAGAGTTTACAGCGAGCAATAACCTGCAGGAATAAGTGCGACTGAGGAGAACGAGTCACGCTGAAGGGAAAGAGGTTTAAACTCCTGCTGATTATCTCAGATGATCACACACACACACACACACACGAGTTGGTACCAGCGCCAGGACAGAGTGAGAAAGACAGGAAAGAGAGGCAGAGAGCTGTCACCATCTCCCTCTCCTGCTCACCAGCCTGTCTGTTAATACCCTCAATTATCCTGCAGTGCATGCTGGGAGAGTGAGCGCACACTCTGCAAGTGCAAGTCAGAAAGTTTTTAATTTGACAGCTTGGCTCTGTAATGATGGTGTGTAATTAGGGAAAAGGAGAGCTTTACGTGTGTGTGAATGGTTGGCCTGCACTGGGGACTTTTAGTATGCGTGTGTGTGTGCACATGTGTGTGTGTGTGTGTGAGAGAGAGAGAGAGTTTTCTAGTGTTGTACTGCGACCTGCTGAAGCTTCTTAGTTTACTGAAGCATTTCTGAGTTCCATTATGGTTTTTAACGACTATGTATGAAGTGTAAATCACCAAAATCACCCGAGCGTCCATGTTCAGAATGAGCATGTGATGTGAGGACAGAGTGTGTGCAAAATCTGTCTCTTAGTCATTTGCAATTATAAAAGGAGCAGTTTTCCCCAAGACATGTTGAGTGTCTGGATAGTTAGAGACCCAGTACCATTCCTTTGCACATATGAAAATGTCTGAAGTGCACTGTGTGTGTGTGTGTACCAGTATGTACACCGCTCGGCGTAAATGAGTGCACCCCCTTTGAAAAGTAACATTTTAAACAATATCTCAATGAACACAAACAATTTCCAAAATGTTGACAAGACAAAG
>JAODOK010000015.1:2586030-2600031 GCA_027576575.1 Netuma bilineata
TGAGAGAATAATTGGGTGTTTTTGTATGTATATATATATATATTTTTTTTTTTTTGTGTGTGTGTGTGTGTGTGTGTGTGTGTAAAGGTTAATGTGGTGCAGTTCTGTAGCAGAGACTCTGAATGTCTCTTAATGAAGTGGGTTTTACTGCAGGGGAGGTGCTATTGACCTGGGTGTTTGTGTGTGCGTGTTGCTGGTCAATCGAATGCAGAACCTTTTTGCAGTCAAGGGGCCATAAACATAGTGCCTGTAATATAAGTATTCTCCATGGAAACGTAGAGGTGACAATATTTTTGAAACCAGCATTTCTAAACTAAACTTGCACTACTCAGGAATTAAAAAAAAAAAGTTTTTAAAAATTGCAGAATCTCTGTAATCTATACAAGAACCTATATAAGCAAAGCTGCCATGCTATTTATTATTTTTTGTATTAATTTTGATGAAGTGTACCAATATTTTTGAAATATTCACTGTAGATAGACAATTAACATTCTATATTTTAGATTCTCAGAAAGAGTGTTGTGTAGATTACTAATGAGCTCATTATACAGTGTGTGTGTGTGTGTGTGTGTGTGTGTGTGTGTGTGTGTGTGTCGGTCTGAGTGCTGCAGGCAAAAGACAACTCTGGCCACGATCTATTACTCTGCGGCATGTTGAAATGGAGCCGGGGTGTGAGGGCACCTTTCACACCCAGCCTGCTGCATGCTAATACACTCATCACACTCATCACACACACACACACACAGAAAGAGAGAGAGAGATGGGTGAAGTTATGTACACCCCCTCAAGGGTTCTTTGGGTAGTTTTTCTTTACTGAGAAAAAACAGAATGATGTGGTTAAGAGAGAGATGGCGATTAAGAAAAGGATAGAATAAGAGTGTCTAAATAATAATAAAAAGGAATAAAATAGAACAGATATAATAACAGAAATTGACAGAATGATGTAAATCTAAATAAGGAAAGCTGGGAAGAGCGTATAAACAATAAGAACAGAGATAAAGTAATAGAGATACATAGGGATTGTGTGGGTGAGAGAAAGAAGGATGTATGGATGAGTGTGAAGGATGAAGAACAGATGGAGAGAAAGAGAGACATGCTGTATATCAGAGAGAGAGAAGAACAAGTGATAAAGAAGGAAAAGTGAGCAGCACATACCTGTAGCTAGTGCATGAAAGAGCATGAAGAACAGCAGAAAGGAAAGGATGAGAGATGGAAAGAGAGAAAAAAAGAGTGCTGTGGGCTGAAGTTCGTGATAAAACGAATGACAGATGTAGGAAGGAAGAAAGAGGTGTGGGATGATGGGGAAGGAAAGAGGGTTATAGAGTAAACAACAGATGTAGAGATCTGTAGAAAAAGTAAGAAAAATAAAAAAGGAGGTGTAAGAAGAAATAAAAGGAAGGCAGACAGATTAAAAAAGAAAGAAAGAAAAGGATAAAGTGGAAGGAGAGTGACCGGGAAAAAATGAGTATGTATGGGGGGAGAAGGGGGAAGAGAGAGAGAGAGAGAGAGAGAGAGAGAGAGAGACAGAAACACAGCATGATTCTCAGATGCTGCTGACTGCAGAGAGAAACATTGATGACAAGAGACTCCTCATTTTCACATGAGTCACCAGGAAGAGAGAGAGAGAGAGAGAGATTCTTCCTGCAGAGAGCAGGCGAGCATTAGACAGATCTCCGCTATGCCACGATTACTCAGATTTATCACTGTCAGTGTGCGGCGAGCATGCTCTATCACTTCTCTCTCTCTCTCTCTCTCTCTCTCTTTCTGTCTGTCTGCAGGGGGAGACCTCTTTATTCTCTCATTATGGTTCAACAACAACAGCTCCAATGTGTGTGTGTGTCATGTTTTTTTGACACTTGCTTCTCTACACACTGCATATAAATCACCTACAGCACAGGCATTAAAATGCACTGATGCCTTTCCTGTTCTGGACAAAGTCTCTTTTATAGTCAACGATTGTCTCCAGTGCAGTGGTCTCAGTCTGGAGATCATTTAGGACTAGATCTTGTTATCACTAGGTGCTGTATGGTTGTAATCTTGAGATTAGAAATTATTGAATTTGTAATTGTCATCCTAGCCAGATACATACATACAGTCGAGTGAAGTAGCATTGTCAGGAGTCTCAGGCAGCAGTGAACACACTCAACAACATGCAGGACAAAATTAGAAGAAGACCACCTTCCAGTGGACCAACAATGAGGACAACACAATAAATCCAACACAAGGCATTATAACATACAGTGCAGCATGACTGATGTAACAGTGTGTCCTCGTGGGTAGTGTGTGTTGAGTAAAGTGTTACCACCACACACAGCAGAGAAGTCCCTGAGTTGTAGTAGTAAAGTGGCTCTATTGCTGTAACTTTACCAGAGCTACTGGTATCGGTGGACAGTGCATAGTGATGTTCCTAAGGAGGTATCCATGAGTCTGATACAGTAATAGGAAAGAACAAGACAAGGACATGGAGTGCTTATTGGTTAAAGCGGCTAATGCGTGATGGAGGTTGTGTCCACTTCATTCTGAGGGAGTTGGGAAGCAGGCAGATCATTATTGAGGGTCCTTGTTGAAAGAAAGAGTTCTGCAAGGTACAAAGGTACAACAAGTTTATGGAAGGGATGAGATGGGAAAGAATAGAGATAGGGAAGAGACCCAGAGGAAGCCCAAAGAAAAGATGGGGGATCTCATCAAAGAGGATGCTCAGCATATTGACCTGACCCGGGTGAGTGATAGACAAAAATGGAGAGTGGATGTACAGAAACCCGACCCTTGAGGGGATTATATGGGATGATGAAGAAGAAAGGGGTGTGCCACTTTTCTGTTTATATTCCTGAGGTAGCATTTGTTGTATATGTCCTCTATCAGAGGCAGACAGTCCACCATGATTATCTCCACTTCCTTTACATTAATGGCATTTTGCAGATGCTCTTACCTAGAGAGACATACAACATACCTAGAGGGAGCAGTTGGGGGTTAAGTGCCTAGCTCAAGGGCACATCCTACTGGTCCAGGGATTTGAACCAGCACCCTTTTTGTCCCAAAGCTGCTTCTCTAACCATTAGGTCATGGCTTCCCCACACTTTCTACTGCAAGATATTGCAGCTTGCTGAGGACACTGACATAATGTAAACCTATATGACACCTCTGTAAAACATAGTGAGGGTGTGTGTGTGTTTGTCTTGTCAACATTAAGTGACACCAGTCCACTAGCTGCTCCACCTGAGCTCTGTATGCTGTCTCGTTGTTGTTGATGATTATGAGTCCCACTACTGTGGTATCATCTGCAAACTTGATGATTCAGTTTAAGCAGTGCCTCGCAGTCGTCATACATCATCTGAGTGAACAGCAAGGGGCTGAGCACATAGCCCTAAGCTGTGTCAGTGCTCACTGTGATGGTCTTGGAGGTGTTGCATTTGATTCAAACAGTTTGTGGTCACTCATTCAGAAAGTCTGGTATCTAATTGCAGAGGGAGGAAGTGAAGCCAACAGGTTCCATTTCATGACCAATTTCTGTGGGAATTATTGTATTGAAGATAGATCTGAAGTCAATGAACAACATTCTGACATATGTGCTCTTCTTGTCCAGGTGGGACAGGGATAGGTGGAGGGCTGTGAATAAATAATCAGGGGGCTGGTTTGAGTGATATACAGACTGATACAGGTCAGCTTTGATAAACAGCATAGATAATATATGATTAGATTCTGTGGTCTTAGTCTGGAGAACAGTTATGACTTCATCTTGTGGTCTTAGTCTGGATATCAGTTTTGACTAGATCTTGTGATTTTATTCTGAATATCAGGTCTTATTCTGAAGATGAACTATTCGGAGCTATTGTGGTCTTAGTCTGAAGATTGGTTATTAGATCTTATAGTCTAACAGGATCTTGGGGCCTTTGTCTGCATATTGATTACCTCTATCAACTTTGTTGGAGTAGGTTATATTTTCACCTCTCTGTTTGTTTGTTTGTTTGTTTGACTGTTCCCAACATAACCCAAAAAGTATTGAACAGATTTTGATGAAATTTTGAGGAAAGTTGAGCCATGGGCCAAAGAACAATTGATTCAATTTTGATGCAAATTTGGATATGGATGTGAATCCAGGATCTTTTTGTCTGTTCCCAACGTAACTAAAAAAGTAGTGAACAGATTTGGATGAAATTTGGTGGACAGTTTTAGTATTATCCTGGGTTCAAGTGATTTCACTTTGATGTTGATAATACTTGGCTTGATGGAGGTACAGTATGCACTCTACCAAGTGACATTCTAGTTATAACTAGATCTGTCATAGTGCAGAGATCTGTTTTGACTAGATTCTGTCATTTTAGTGTAGATTATAATCAGCTCTCATGAGATTAGTCTGGAAATGAATAGGACAAGATCTTGTGGTCTTAATCCGGTGATTGGCTAGACTTTGTAGTCTGACTAAATCTTGGGTTCTTTGTCTGAATATTGAATATATCCAGATACTACCATAGAATAGAGCTTGTAATCTTAGCTTGGAGATCAGTTGTGACTAGGTTTTGTCTCAAATATAATTAATCCTGTTCTAACTCTGTTTGTGGAAATGAATTAGTTTGAAAATGCTTCACCAGATGTACCATCTACCATATTCTCTTGTACATCCTGTTTGAATCTTTCATGCTGCATCTCCATTTCCTGTACTGTTCCATGCAGTTTGTTCTCTAAGGAGCTCCTGTAAAGATGTGGCCAGACTGGAGTGGTTTTGAGTAATGAATCCAGCAGCACTGAAGTGTGACTTTATCTTAGATCAAGCAATAATCCAGGTGGCTCAGCTGATGGTTAATTCCTGCATGTTGGCAGCTGATGTGCAATTGGCAGGTGGCAGCACTACATGCGTGTGATGAAACTTGAACTGTTGTACAAAGCACACACATATGAGAGTCACATAACCACAGAAGTTGCTGGTGGTGGCAGTGGAGCAAGCCATATGTGTGGGCTCTAGACACAGGCGAAGATGCTGGCAGCCCACACACACACACACACACACACACAGAATGTTATTCTAATTTCTTCTGAAATGGTTATTATATTCCATAACACACATGCTCTCTACATTATTCCATCTGTATTGCTCTCAGTGTTTGCACAGATTTGAAACTTGTTGTGATTTTAGCCTACAACACTTCCATTATAGCAGCTATAAACATTCGTTCCCTTCACAAGTCTGTCTTTATGCTAAAATTCACTTAATGCAGTTGGATCCACTTTCTCACCAGAGGTTCTTGGGCCTGAACATGATCAGTGACCTGCCTGAATAGCAGCACTAAGGAGGAGGACACACCTGGGTTCCATTCAAATGGACTAAACACTGGATATTAGCAAGTACATTAAAGTAACAGCATTTTAGCCTCTTTAGCATACACACATAACAGTTATGTTTCAAAAACAAACTTCATTATTTGAGGTCCACAATAAGCAACTATAAGGACCATTAAGCAATTCTGTGCAGGAAAATTAGGCAATTATGTCGATTATGTGTGGAAAATAGGGACATCTTTTTCTGTATGCTAAATGAAGAGTGACTGCTTTCTAATTTCCCCTCATCATCAGTGATTAAAAAATAAATAATAATAATAATAATGAATAAATAATTCACCTCACTCACCTCATCAGCTCATCACCCAGCCAGGTGTGTTTGAGAAGCTGAAAACCACCGATTTAAATCCTACCTTACTTTTATTGCTTTTCATCTGACTGCATCATTCTCAGTCCGTCCCCTGCTTTCCCACAGAGAATGATTTTTCAGCCTGGATGAAGGGGTCGAGCTATTAGCATGGGTCACCATTGTACGATTTCACATTCGTTTGTGCATGACAGGTCTGCCTCAGAGAGGCACAGAGAGAAATGCAAGCGTGCCAACTCAACCACTCTTTATCACCCATCCCATCCAGCACAACCTTACTGCTCAAACTCTCAGCTCATGTGTTAATGCAGTTAAATTGGGCATGCATTTGTTGGAACAGGAGAAAATTATGCTACACATGTGCATGCATCCATCCAGGATTTGAACTTCAAGTCCAACAAGGTCCAGTCACACCTGCTTTTGGTAAATGTTCATTCATTTCCTTTTCTAGCAGAAAACGTTACCAGAATGTTCAGTCAGTGTTTGACAGGATTGTAGAAGTACAGGATGTAATGTTAAAAAAAGAACATTCCTGCAAGAATTTAAAACATTTATCATAATAGTAATTTGTGCCAAAATTACTGGAATATATCCAACTCTGAGAAAGCAGAGTAATGAAGCTCAAAACTTACACAAACATAATTCTTGGCAGGACTTCGCAATGAATACATCTTCTTTGCATGTTTAGGAAGTGAACCAGAAATAAATTAGCAGAGCTTGCATTAGAATTCCACCGATGGTGACCCCTGCTGGAGAAAAGGGGCAGGATACTTGGTTAGAGTTACCAGTTTGGGGGGACACAAACATGTTCATGTGCATGTTAAATATTAATATTACATGTGTTGGGGGAGGTGCTTCTGAATGTACATAATTTTTAGAAAGTTTACTTGCAAATATCACAGGCTAAAAACAAAATAATTAAAGGTGCTGATTGCAAAGTCATCTGAAAATTTCCTTTCTTTTTTTTTTTTAATTGTGCTTGGCATTTTCCTATGTCCCACAAGAACAGTATCATGTAGATGAAATGTGATCATTTTGATGTGCTGAGGGTGGCTTTTCTCCATTTTGGGACCACTGATTCATGTGGGGCATGAAGGTTAGCCCATATGGTCCAATCCCACAGAAGAGCTACTGTATCACAAATTGTTGAAAAAGTTAATGCTGACACCTTTCTGTTTTAGCCAGCATTAACTTTTTCAGCAGTTTGTGCTACAGTAGCGCTCCTATGGGATTGGACCATATGGGCTAGCCTTTGTGCCCCATGCCAATCAATAAGCCTTTGACACCCATGACCCTGTCACCAATTCACCGGTTGTCTTTCCTTGGACCACTTTTGGTAGGTACTAACCACTGCAGACTGGGAACACCCCACAAGATGTGCTGTTTTGGAGATGCTCAGACCCAGTCATCTAGCCATCACAATTTGGCCCTTGTCAAAGTCACTCAGATCATTTGCCCATTTTTCCTGCTTCCAACACATCAACTTTGAGAACTGACTGTTCTTTTATTACCTAATATATTGTTGCCTTTGACAGGTGAAACTATAATGAGATAAGCACCCAAATCTGATTTTTCCACAGATCTATGTAATATTACACCTAGCTAAAAAACATGTCCATATCTACAAAAGGAATAGCTCATCTTTTGCTTAGGGAATG
Source organism: Netuma bilineata (assembly GCA_027576575.1). NCBI lineage: Eukaryota > Metazoa > Chordata > Actinopteri > Siluriformes > Ariidae > Netuma > Netuma bilineata. The sequence continues at coordinate 2,593,330 of JAODOK010000015.1, forward strand.
CAAATGTTTCCTTTGAACCCTTTGAAAAGTCAAAAACAAAGCACAAAATAGAAATTAACTACTTATTCTGAGTCAGTTTCTAACATAATCAGTTAGCTAGTTATTTATATACCATCCATAACTTCTTTTCCTTTCCTGATAGGGTAAGGACTACATTCTGATGGACATTTGAAAAGAGCTTGATTTTACTGGGACATTTAAGCTGTCATGGACATGTCCCTACCATACTTACACTAATTGAGTATACATCTACGTTTATACTGATCATCACCAAGTTGAAGACAAGATACCCTTTTGCAAAAATGATACAACTGTACTGCTATAAAATCTAAAGGGGTTTGCACTTTAGGCAGTGAAATATGACACTGAGGGTTAAATCAGTACACAAGGCTTCAGCTTACACAATGTGTTTAAAAAATAGTGTGTACTGTGCAGGAGAATGGGCTTCCCATGGAGGCAGCAGGAACAGTGTGAGATGTGAAAGGATTAATAGCATGGGAGCCAAGAGAGTGAGTGCAGGGAGAAGAATGATCCCTTCACCAGGGAGTTATTCCTCACTGTCAGAAAGCAACACAACTCCAGGCTGGTTTTGAGCAGATTTGTGCTTCTACTTTATATTGTGTTGTCAGCTAAACATGATCTCATGTGACATGTATGAAAGTAGTTAGAAAAACTTATGAATGTTAAAATTTTACCCACCAATGATGGACTGGAAATGGAAAACAGAGCTCACATGTTCAGTGACTTTGATTAAGGAAGTTTCCAGTGCAGAATGGCTATATCATGACAGCATACCTTGCTAGCTCTATTGTGGGAAGCCATGGCCTAAAGGTTAGAGAAGCAGGTTTGGGAACAAAAGGTTGCTGGGTCAATTCCCTGGACCAGTAGGAATAGCTGAAGTCGCCTTGAGCAAGGGCACCTGCTCCATGGGATGCCCACTACTGTGAGTATGTCAGGGTCTTGTTGTATGTTGCTCTGGATAAGAGCATCTGCTAAATGCCTGTAATGCAACATAGAACACTAACTAAGTTGGCAAGCTAGCATGTTTAATAGCCAATCTAATATAATGCAACTAGGGAAGTGGTGGAATTTGTTTGGTGACACAGTTCATAATGCTTTATCATGTCAGTAGCTCACTCATTCATTACACCCTGAAGGGTTCTTTGGTTGTCCTTTTGAGGGAACCTTGTATAGAACCCTAGAGCAGACTGATTCCTAAGAAAAACCCTATTAGGGAGCTAAGAAACCCTTGAGGAACATTTTTTTCAAAGAGATTATTTATTAACTGTTTAAGTGTGTGGCACAAACTTCAAATTATTGGTTATTATTTTCCTCAAAATACCAAGAACCTGTTATGTTTTTACCTCCATTTGTTTGTCTGTTTCCAACATAAATCAAAAACTAGTGAACAGATTTGGATGAAATTTGGAGGAAAGGTCATGCACGGACCAAGGAACAATGATTAGATTTTGATGAAATCTAGATATGTACATGGGACCAGGATTGTTTTTTTTTTTTTTCAACATAACTCAAAAAGTAGTGAATGGATTTGGATGAAATTTGGTGGACAGCTTTAGTATCATCCTAGATTCAAGTGATCTAATATTGATAACATGTGGTTTGGTGGAGGTATGCACTCAAATCTGTTGAGTGCCTTTCTCGTCTAATTGTTAGGGGAGGTGGAGGTGTGGAGAAATAAGGATCCACAAGCAGAACACAGACAGTAATCCAATAAAAAAAAGTTGATTTAATCCAGGGAAAAAGGGCATGGCAAAAAGGTGAACAAACAGGACAAAAACAAATGGCAAAATAGTCCAGGTAAAAAGAGACAAAAAAACTTGACAAAAACACAAGGTAGACAAGGACAAAAACACTAGAGCAAAAAAACCATAAACAAGAAAACCCTCAGTGCAAAAACCATAAACTAGAAAAAGAGCTTGAGCAAAAACCATGAAATGCAATAAAGGCACAGAAACAGCCTGAATAGCAAAACAAGACGTTCTGGCAAAGTCAGGGTCTGATAACGGCCTTTATATAGGCAGGAGTGAAAACCAGCAAGTGAGTTGAAGGTGAGCTGGAATTCCTGTCCTGGATGGAGATACGTGGGAGATCCGTAATCTGCGGAGTGGATGTCCGGAGCGGAGCATGCGCCCGATGTCTGGGGCAGAGCATGCGCCCAATGCACACGGATGTGACAAAATGCCCCCCCCAAGAGCTCCGTGCCATCAGCACTCTGCTCTGGGTCTGGGCAGACATGGCACCAGATTCTCAGCTTAGGTGGGGCTTGGTCTTGGGTCGGATCTTGAATAGGTGCAAGGGCCTTGATGGAGGCTTGGGTTCCAGAAGAGACTTGGGTTCGGGCTCTTGACAGGCCATGAACATGGGCTTTGGACAGGACATGGGCCCGAGCTCTAGACAGGACTTGGGTTCCAGACTGGACATGGACATAGGCTCTGAGTAGGACTTGTGCTTTGGACAGGGCATGGACATGGGCTCAGGCTCCAGGCTAGGCATGGACTTGGGCTCGGGACTAGACATGGGCTCAGACATGGGCTCGAGCATGGACCCTGACATCAGCATGGGTGCAGGTGTCAGCATGGGCTCAGGGACAGGCATAGACTTTGTCTGAGAAACACTTGTCTTTGCTGAAGCCAGGCAGTGTGGTGACGATATCTTTCTCGAAGCTTAAGCCAGGGTGCATGGCGGCAATGTCTTATTTGAAGCCTAAGCCGGGCGGCACAGTGTCGATGTCTTCAAAGCCAGGCAGCGGGACAATGTCTTCAAAGCTGGGTGGCAGGATGAAGAGCTTGATTGACTGCACTTAAATCTGGAGAAGAGGCCACCCCATCGACCTCTGGCACTGGCAGTAGAACAGAGGCTACCTTGTCGACCTCTGGCACTGGAGCTAGAACTGGCTGTGGAGTAGAGGCCACCCTGTCAGCCTCTGGTATGGGCACTGGCAGTGGAGCAGAGGCCACCCTGTCAGCCTCTGGCACGGGCACTGGCTCTGGAACTGGCAGTGGAGCAGAGGCCACCCTGTTGGTCTCTGCTGCTGGTTCTGGAGCTGGCAGTAGAGCAGAGGTCAGCCTCTGGCATTGGAGCTGGAGCAACGGCCTCCTCTGCTGCATCAGCCTCTGGAAGGAGCTCAGGAGTGATGGCCTCCTCTGCTGCCTCTGTGTCAACCTCTGGAGGGAGTTCTGGAGCAATGGCCTCCTCCGCTGCTGCTGCATCTGTCTCTAGCTTCTTAGCTCCCCTAAAAAATTTATGGCGTCCTCCTTCCCTAGAGCCTTCCCTCAGCCCATTGGCATTCTTGCCGCGTGAGCTAGTGTATCATACAGCCTACCCAGATGTGCTTTGAAGGCTTGGGCTCCACCCAAATAAAAGAGCGCACATTGTATTAGGAACCCATTTGAGGAATACTCCACCCCATCACAGGCACCCTGTGATGGGGTGGAGTATTCCTCAAACGGGTTTCTAATACAATGTGCGCTCCTTCATTCAGGTGGAGCCCAAGCCTTTGAAGCACATCTGGGTAGGCTGTATGATACACTAGCTCACGCGGCAAGAATGCCAATGGGCTGAGTGCCTGATACGAATCGAACATCCATGCCTCAGAGACTCCCAGTCATTCGGTGCTATGCTCAGGTACCTGTTTCAGGCTCCAGGGAAGGAGGACCCCCATAAAATTTTTTTTAGGTTTATGTCCAAATCTAATTGCTGCAGGAAAATTACTGATCTAGGTAGTGGCACAGAAACCCGGGCATGGTGTTGAGCAGCATGCCGGCTGTCTTCTGCTACATCCATGATATGGCAAAGTATTCTGTCAGAAAGCACAGGTTAATTGGAGTGAAGACGGATGTATATGCAGGAAGGGAGTCTTTATTGTAAAAGAAGCAAACAGGCATATAGTCCAAAATGGCAGGCTGAATCAATAACGATGAACAAGGAAAGGGTCAGGCGAGGCACAAACTGACTATACTAGGCAAAGACGAGAAACAGAATCCATGACACAGAATGAGAGTCAAGAAACCAGGAAGACAGTACAAGTACAATGGCTTGGTAATGGTAGTAAACAACGCAATACTTTGCACTGTCTGGGTGTGTGCAGCGTCCTTTTATGTGCACACCGATTATGCCTTAATCCAGGGCAGGTGCTAGGCATTACAGGCGCATGCTGTTCAGAGTGCACATGAGAGAAAGTCTGTTGCATGTGCCAATGTGTGCAGATGTGACAGATGTAGTTCGTATGAAAAGTATGAGTGGTATATTTCCCAGTAAAACACTCCTGTCCAGATATCATATTTCATATCACAATATGAAATTTCAAATTTTGCCTGTCTGGTTCACGTTCATTAGTTGCAAACTGATTCATTCAGTTTACCGTTGACCAAAGATATGAGCATGTTCAATGAATGGTACTCATTTAGTGCATTCATGCACAACACTGGGCAGAAAGTTTTAAGGAGAAACAGAGCTTGGTAGTCTGTTCAACATTGTTGTGTATGAAATCACTAAACATATGACATTTTGACTTGGAAACCTGACAAATGTTGCATTTAATCACCCAGATGTACATAAAGTATGCAGACGAATGTGTGAACAGTGGCACTTGTGTTGCTGCTGCTTCTGCATAGGCAACCAGAGCCATGTGTCAACTATAAACCAGACTCCTCTGTTTTGACATTGGGGTTTGCCACACCACCCCAGCATGAATTATTTTCCTTTAGTATAAATACAGAAGTGATTGTAGGAAATCACATGTGCTGATTGGTTGAGAAATGCAGACTATTTCTTGATAATCACCTCGAGAGACTCGGCAAAATGGCTGCCAATATCTTTGTCACCATAAGTGAGGAAGATAGACAAATTATGAAAGAAAATACTGTTCCTAAAAGCAGTAAAGATGCTATGAAGTTTGGTCTAAATCTATTCAAAGGTAAGGTGAAATTGTGATTTATTTGATCCATTTCAAAGCAAAGTATTTTATGTGACTCGGCATAGATTAGATTACATTTGCATGCCACTTTTGAAGTTTGAAACAAACAATTTTTTAACACGGGTTATTTGTTTGTTTGTTTGTTTGTTTGTTTGTTGTAATAATCACCTGTGTATTTATACTAAAACAATTATCCACCTCAGGCTCAGTGATTATCAGTGAATAATTACTTCGACTTTGTCTTGGTTATTATTCACCGATATTCACTTCACCTTTGGGGAATAATTGTTAAATAACAACAAACTCTGTAGCGTTTTATTTGTTCAAAGTGAAAAGTTGGATGTGACATTGGAAAAAGATGCGCCATTTCAAACACAACTGACTTTTTGAAAACCTGTCATGGAGGCTCATCTAGACTAGTAAGCTAATACAAGGAATATTCCTTTGGTTTTTAGTCATGTATGGTACCCATACATTACTGTCATAATACAACTTGCAAATGTTGCATTTGTTTTAAATTGCAAACTTGAAATTTAAAAACTTGTAGGTTGGTCAAAGTTGACATGTTGATGAAACAGTTAGGCCAAATGATTTCAAAAGTGTAATTCACGATGATTGTTATATGAACAGCATGCTGGGAATGTTTTTTTAGTTTTATTTTCCAAGGACTGAATCAGATTTTGGATTGGTTTTAGATATGACATCATCCATGTTTTTGATGCCCAATATGATGGGTTTGCAGCTAAATACAGGGATTGCCTTCCTGCCTGTGTGCTAGAAGATTGAATTCTTGACCTCTTGCTCAATATAAAACACAGATAGCTAGCCCTATCTTGTCCACTGACTGCATTTTGTCCTTATTTGTCCCTGTTCCCCTGACAACAAGGCTAAAAATGAACATAGTCTATGTGTAATAAAGATATGAATTGTCAGGGTTGTGTTATGTTATTTATTTATTGCTTTTTTTTTGCATCAATGGTAATGTGATAGCATGCTGGAAGGTTTGTTTCTGTGAAGCTCTGTCATGACATTTTCCCTCATTCATTTTTTTATCTTTTAGAAAATGCAGAGGAGGACAACAGAGTGACAGAGGAAGACAACATGTTTACTTTGGCAACACCACCTAAAGAAACTACCCAGATCTCCTCTGTACAAAATCCATGTGCAGGTATAATGATGCAACATTGTTTCTTATGTACATACAGATAAAAAAGGAAAAAGTTGAATAAATGAGTAAATAAATAGAACCATAATGAGTGCAGATGCTTCTGTGTATAAACGGCCCGGTTGTCCTTATTTTTAGATCAAAATGTCAAGAGGAAACTTGGAAGACTTTAGAAGAATGTTCATTATTAGGGTACAGATGGTAGAGGCTTTAGTCATAAAGACTGCTTAAGTGATTAAAGTGACTAGATCTAAGGGGAAAATAGTAAAGTGTGTGTGTGTGTCTTGCAAAAAATATATACAGTGTCTTGCAAAAGCATTCATCCCGCTTGGTGTTTGTCCTGTTTTGTCACATTACAAGCAGGAATTAAAATGGATTTTTTTTGGGGGGGTTAGCACCATTTGATTTACACAACATGTCTACCACTTTAAAGGTGCAATTTTTTTTTATTGTGACTTAAACAATAATTAAGATAAAAAACAGAAATCTGGAGTGTGCATAGGTATTCAACCCCTTGCGTATTTAACCCCTAAATAAGAGCTGGTCCAACCAATTCACTTCATAAGTCACATAATTAGTTGATTAAGATCCACCTGTGTGC
>JAODOK010000015.1:2601155-2612980 GCA_027576575.1 Netuma bilineata
AGAGGGCCTCGCTCAGTACTTTCAAGACCTCGGTCACAGTATTTCACGATACGGACCTCCCAGCTGGTAAATAACATATAAATAACATCATAGGTCACACCCTAGATACATAGAACTACTTTTTTTTTTAAAGCAGTTATTGAAAAGACATGTTTATCTTTTTTTATTGACTTATCTATCTTATATAGATTTGTTTGTCTATTTACTTGAATGTTTATCTTGTATAGATCTGACTTTTCCCCCCTTAATACTAAGTGCTTTTTGAATACACCGGCTGGATTGCGTGCTTCGGTTTCACTGAACTGTACGATGCAGTGACAATAAAGGAATCTTGAATAATTTACCCACAAATGTATTTATTTATTATTTATTCTGCCCACTGTGCGCTCTCTCACTCTGTGTGTTTGTGTGCACGCGCATGTTCACCACTTCAGATGGGTTAAATGCAGAGGAAGTATTTTGCTGTGCTTGAGTTTACATTAGACAAAATAAATAAATAAAGGCTTGTTCTTCTTAATTTACCCACAAATGTTTTTTTATTCCACTTGAAAAGTGTTCAGCAAACCCGCTACCAGATTTGGGACACTCCGACTTCCTGAACCATTTATTATTTGGGACTTCTAAATACACTGGAGATGCTAAAGGCTCACAAAAGTACAGATGCGTCCCAATACTTCGTGGCAGGTTTCATGCCGGAATGTTATGGGAAATTCCTGATAAAGAAAAATACCTTATTATGACAAAGGTAAGCTCAACTGTGGACTTATAACAACAAGCCAGAGCCTAGAGCTCGCATATTTTATAGTGTTTAGCCTCATCTACATTATCGGTACATAACAAACATGCTGCTAGTTGAGCCAAGCGTTAGGTCGAATAAAATATATCGCGTCCAAAGCCCACATCCAGAAATCCACACTTGCGATGACGTCATGTGAAGGCAACCATGATGTTGTGACCTTTTTGTTCTGTTCAGGTTTGCTTTGTTTGTTAAACAACATAATGTAATAGATTTGCCAAGGCAGTCGGGAAAAATTCTTCAAGCAGCAGCCATGTGTCCCGAGACACATTAAAATTCTGAACATGCATTTTTTTGGCTTTTTTTTTTTTTGCGTAAAAATGCACAATCTCTGCATTAAGAAAGGAAGAAAGCACAACTTTATTCATCACACACTTGTGAAATTTCCTCTCTGCATTTAACCCATCTGAAGCAGTGAACACACACATGCGCACACACACGTGAGCAATGAGCACACACATACCCAGAGCAGTGGGTAGCCATGCTAACAGCTCCTGGGGAGCAGTTGTGAAGAACAGATAAAGAAAGATCTCTGCAGTACTTCATAACCCACTGTGCTAGCAAGCAGCCTATAATCAAAGGAGTTACATTACATTAAATGTAATGTAATGTAGGCATTCAGCAGACATACAAGACCCTAACATAACCACAGCAGTGGGCAGCCTGGGGAGCAATTGGGGGTTAAATGCCTTGCTCAAGGGCACGTCAGCCATTCCTGCTGGTCCCAAAGCTGCTTCTCTAACATTTAGGCCATGGCTTCCCCAGTTCATCGAAATACATGCAATTAATCTCTAATGTTAAAAAAGTAGGTATTTTACCCGAAGGTGCCTTGGCCGATCTTGGCAAGCTTCTCATACTTCGGAACCTCAACGTCATCATAATATTTGGACATGATGGCAATCTTCCGGTCCAGCCTGGAACAACACACACAAAAAATAAGGGAAATATATAGTTACCAACCAGTGCAGAGTTTCCCAAAAGCATCGTAACACAAAGATCATTGTTAAATGGTAGCGCGAGCAGCACAATGAACACTTTCTCTCTTAGTTAAGCTGCTCTTAGCGTTAAGAGGTTTTTGGGAAACCCACCACAGTTTAATCAAAAGTACAGGGCAAGCTGATGAGTCACACTAATAACGAAGACTTTAGTAAGGAAACATGTCATCATGGGTCATCCTGAACCGCCTACGAACTGGAGTCAGTCGGTTCGGGACTACTGCACTTTAGCAGGTGCTAAAATACGCGAAAAGTCATGGGTAATCTGCGCATTATATAAAGAGCATGCGTGAGCGGGCAAAAAATGGTGAAAATGAGGTCAAAATGAAAAAATAATGCCAAATTTGGATAGAGCGCATTACCAAAGGTGTTAATTAAATCCAGCAGAAAAAAGAAAATTAACCCTTTGTTGATGATTTTAATGAATGAAATTCCATTGTCGTCACATTACTATGCAGGGACCTACTTGTATTTCTATTGGTCAAAGGATTTTTCTGGCATTTTCATTGGTTATCAGGTAAGGAGAATAAGATTGATAGTAAAATGATAGTAAAATCAGCTGTTCAATGTAAACAATGAGTTATGATGTTTACAAGCAAGGATCAAAATTCAGTTAAGAGAGTGGTTGCAGGAGAAAGAATTACTTGGAAATCTAGGTGGTGTTTGTCAGGTGTACAGAAAAGGTAGCATTTATCTACTTACAGACAAATCATTCAGCAAAGATGGGCTATGTTGGAGGTGCTCAGATCGTGAGTGTGGAAAGAAGTTTTCAATTCGCCAAGATTCTTGGTTTTCTAAATCCCATCTTTCTTTATCACAAATTGTGAAACTAACTTACTATTGGGTGTATAAATATCCTGCAGAATTTTGCATGAACTGCACCTAGGAAGTGAGCACACAACAGCTGACTGGTATAACTTTGCCAGAGAAGTTTGTGTAGAAATTTTGGAGAAAGACAACGAAAAGCTAGTTGGCCCGGGAAAGATTGTTGAGATTGATGAATCAAAATTTGGAAAGAGGAAGTATCACAGGGGAAAACGAATTGAAGGTGTTTGGGGGAATTGAGAGGGGCAGCAAGAAATCTTTCTTCAAGATAGTTGAGGACAGATCCTCAGAAACGTTGATCCCCATTATTAAGGAGTTCATCTTACCGGGCACAACCATAATTAGTGACTGTTGGAAGACATATGCCAGTTTGAGCAGTGAAGGGTATGTCCATCACAGCGTAGAATTTGTCAACAAAGACACTGGTGCATGTACTAACACCATAGAGATCTCCTGGCACGCCGTGAAGAACAGTCTACCAAGGAGTGGCACTGTAAAAGCTCTCTATGACTCATATTTATGTGAGTACTGTATTAGAAAGAAATATTTAACAGACTTCAGTAACAAATTTCTGAGCTTTTTGGAGCTAATCAAGCGTATCTACCCAGTAAAAACCAGAAAGATTCTTCAGGCTCAAACAACCAATCCCAAAGCACAGACAAACCAGTTTTGATGACTTTGACATATAATAGAACAAGGTAAGCCTTTCTTTCTTTATTACCGATAATACGGGGGCTGCCACCCTCGAAACCCCGCTTAAATGCGCTCAAATGCCGCTAGGCTCGGTAAAGCCTAGGTCACAACCAGACATACGATTTTTTGGCTGTGCGATTTTTGGTGTTTCCCCAAATCGGTGCGTTTTTTTTGTTCGTGGAGAAAGACGCACATTGGCCATAAGTTTGTCTTGCAACCTGAAAAAAACATAAGCGCCCGTAGAGTTTGTTTGACATGACAAAGAACATCTGCGGCCAGTCTACGGCTCGAAAATCAGCACGTCGCACGCCCTCCGTGCGTTTCTTGCATTTTTTGCACGTAGACCGGCCGTAGGAGCACGTACGGCTGGTTGTGACCTAGGCTTAAGCCAACTGATGGTTGCTTTAGTGACATCACTAGTTTGTTGTTTGCTTTCATGTGAATGTGCGTCTTGTCCACCAATGTTCTTGAGTCACTTTGAAAACAGCAAACTACAACATTAGGATTTAAACTTGCCCACTTTCTTGTGTGATGTTTCGCTCACATGTTTCTATAGAAACAGATCGTTCCACTGCGCTGAAGAATGGGGGGAGACCAAGGGTTCTGTGCTGACAGTAATTTCTTTACTTTGCATTAGAAAAAGTGAAATTGGGGTGGTGTTTGCTTAACATATGATACATGTTGTGTTACATCCAGGGTGGAATATTATTCTATAAAAAATACCCCATGGATGAGCACATTTAACTTAATTAAGATTTTTATATTTCGCTTTGATGCATCAAAGTCAAAATCGTGTTATATTTCCTCTATTGCATATACGCTCAATGAAGACTGAACCTCAATGTTAGTCTATTTGTCTGTTTTTAGCTCAGGCCGGATGAGCTTATGTGATCAGGCATCATCCATCTGTCATCTGTCCATTGTCTGCCATTGTCCGTCCATAATTTACAAAAAATTGCTACTCCTCCTACAGGATTGATTGTATTTCAATCAAACTCACATACAGTGCTCCCCAGGTGGGTGTGCATGAAAGTTGTCAAGATGGTGGCACCACCTGTCATATTTACGATTTTATGGGCATCTGAAATTTTTGGGTGACTCGTCACATTAAACGCTACTCTTCGTAAACTGCTAGGATGTTTTCACTGAAACTCACCCAGAAGACTCTAAAAACATATTCCAACAAGAATTGTCCACCAGGTGGTGCCACCTACCATGGATGTGGCTACACAGGGGTCATATGCAATTTCACAAAAATCACTACTCCTCCTACAAGACTGGTCGGATTTCAAACTCGCACACAACAACAGCGGCTGGCATTAGCTACAGCCTCACTGAGGCATTTTTTCCCCTTGTGCTAATGTTAAGAGCTGTTCTTTACATGGCTAATGTTTACACTGATTTTTAAAAGTGGCAGTTCCCGGTGCTGCATTGGCTTGTGTTTGACCAGTCAGCATACATTTACACCACTCATCATTCCTCTTGTGCTGGGACAGAACCTACCCTGAAGTAGGAGCTACAAAAGTCTCTCAAAATGGCATTCTAAGGACTACAGTTGTCCTCAGGTCCTGTAGTATGGACACGCACAAAAATGGGGGAACTTCCTGCAATGGTTCCAAGAACTATGAAAAGGTTCCTCAGGTCTGAAAGCAGCTATTCTATGGAGACTTGGTGGACCCAAACATGGGGACTTGTTGGAGCCTTATATGGGGTTTTGGGGACAAACAATAGTTTCCTTTTGATCTCCAAGTGGTTTGTAATTCCTTTTGTCCGTGTAGCCTAATTGAACTTCCAAGCTAACAAAATAAAATTTGTGGGTATTTCAGAAATGTGGTGTTTATTGTTCTTACTGCTTTGGAGGTATTGTTTGTTTACAGGAGCCTTCATAGTTAGAAATTGACTCTTTGCTTTAAGACACTGGCAAGGATCACAGCACAGGCAGCAAGGAAAGGTGAGGTGAGGCGAGGTGAGGTGAGGTGATTGGATGTAAAATTTATTTAGTCAAATTTTTAAAAAAGCATTTCTGTGGTAACAGCTTTCAAGCCATTTTGATTCTACACAATGATTCTGATTGTTAGAGATCAGACCATTCCACATGAAAGGGTTTTATGATGTTGAGCTTATCGATTTTGTAGTTTTCAGTTTTCAGTCTTGGAAAAGCATAAATTAGCCTGTTAGCTATGGGCAAGTCAATAATCCTGCAAGTAACACACACTGATTTAGTAAGATTGATTGATTGATTGATTGATTGATTGATTGATTGATTGATTGATTGTAAACCCTCCAACACCACCCCTCTTTCTATCTTAAAGGACAATAAGGATTTTAATACCAAAAATATTTATCAAATATAAAGCCACTCCTAAGAGGGAGAGGGAAAGAAAGAGGAGGAAAGGGGAAAAAATGGCAAACTTTACACACACTCATACATCTCAGTTGTACTGAAACAAAACATACTTGGTATAACTATGTGAATTCTGAAAATTTACATATCCAACAATCAGTAAGCATCATTCGTGTTATGGTTGTATAGTGTGTGTGTGTGTGTGTGTGTGTGTTTACATCACACTATACACTGTTTTGTACAGTGTGTGTGTGCAAGTGTGTGCATTGTCATTTACACATCCATTTTTAAAGGCATCTTTATCTGAAAACAAATGTGAATACATCCATGCCACTGTGTGTGTGTGTGTGTGTGTGTGTGTGTGTGTGTGTGTGTGTGTGTGTGTGTGTTCTGACTGTGTGGAGTGTTTGAACATTCAGGCCTCTCTGTGGGAGGAATGGCGTGACCCGTAGCTGCTTTGACACTGATCCATCCTGCCAATGTGTGGGTGGGTTCACTGTGTGTGTGTGTGTGTGTGTGTGTGTGTGTGTGTGTGTGTGTGTGTGTGTGACAGCCATTAAACAAGACCTTGTCACTTCACAGCCTGCTCTAATAGATATGTCACTTATTAAACATGAATAATTATCCACCTACAGGGAGAGAGAGAGAGACAGACAGACAGACACAGGGAGAGAGAGAGAGAGACAGACAGACAGACACAGGGAGAGAGAAACAGATAGACAGAGAGAGACATAGAGACAGACAGACAAACAGATAGAGACAGACAGACAGAGAAAGAGAGAGAGATAAACTAAGCAGTGGATCTGACATGTCTATGGAGGAAGAAGTCAGATATGGTCTGTAGCTAAAACTGAGACAGATCCATTAAAATGTATAGAGACGGTCTACAGACTGTCACTGAGTCAGACTCACCTTCTTCTTTCAGCTGCTTCCATTCGGGGTCTCCACAGTGCATCATCACAATCCGCATATTTGATTTGGTATAGGTTTTACACCGGGCTCCCTTCCTGACGGAACCCTCCCCAATCTATCCGGGTTTGGGACCAGCACTAAGTATGCACTGGCTTGTGCAACCCTAGTGGCTGGGTATTTAACCTAATCTGCATGTCTTTGGACTGTGAGGGAAACTGGAGCACCCAGAGGAAACCCACACAGACACGGGGAGAACATACAAACTCCACACAGAAAGACCCCTCTCGGCCATGAGGTTTGAACCCAGAGCCTTCTTCCTATGAGACGACAGTAATAACCACTGCGCCACTCAGTGAGTCAGACTTGTCTTATTCCCATCAAAACACAGGTCTGTTAAAGGAACAAATATAATGTGAGCGGTAGCAGGAAATAAGTTGTATTTGTCACGTTTCACAACATTAAATGTAACTATAAATGAATAAAAAGCACATCATTCATGTACATGTAAGTAAAAAAGTACTGCATTTAATGTCTGTGATAGAAGAGAAATGAAACACTTGTGGACGTGCTGTTATGGGAAACTATAGCAGTCACTTATTGTTTTCCTCCAACAGCATGATACGGAGGGTGCGATTCCTGCTTTAATCACTGATACTGACACACAATGTCAAATTCACAGCTTACAGATACTTCTTACTCTGAAATGAGTGCAAATGTATAAAAACTCCTCTCTTTCATACACACACACACACACACACACACACACACACTGAACTGAACCTCATGTTCTATTGTAACGCGCTACAGAGATGCAGAATGATTCTGAAACACTTCCAAAACCCTTCACACCCTCACATGTGTGCTAAAAACATTCCCAGGGGACTTTTTGCAGCACTGGGTCATGTTTAAAGCTCTGGGGTGTGTTTATTTCTTGTGGGTGTGAGATTCACTCATATACACTGAGGAACATTGGAGTTGTGTGCAGAAGGTATCAGGGTTCTGTGTCATGCTGCAGAGGGGCAGGGTTTTCTTTTGGGGGCAGGTTTCAGTGGGGCAGGTAGATGGAGGGATGGAGGGGTCAAATGAGGATACAGGCTGATGTGGAAGGATGGAGGATGGATCTTTGTTATAGTGGAGCCATCTAGTGGGAGAAAATGTAACTGCAGCATTGATATTGAGACTGAAAGTAAGCGAGAGATTGTGTGAGTCAGAGTCATTAGTCCTGGGCCTGATGTTAAACTGCATCCGATTGAGGACGTCAGTGTCTGATGGTGGTCTGTGGCAGATTAATCTATTGGGGTCAATGGTAGAGTGCCACCTTGGTGGCATGCGGAGGAACCAAAAGAAGAAGAAGCCTTTATTTGTCACATGCACACTCAAGCACAATAAAATTTGTCCTCTGTATTTAACCCTTCTGAAGCAGTGAACACACCCATGTACACACACAAGTGAGCAATGAGCACACACACACATACCCAGAGCAGTGGGAAGCTATGCTACAGCATCCAGGGAGCAGCTGGGGGTTAGGTGCCTTGCTCAAGGGCACTTCAGCCCAAGGCCACGCCATGTTAACCTAACCAGGCATCTTTGAACTGTGGGGAAAACTGGAGCACCTGGAGGAAACCCACACAGACAACATGCAAACTCCACACAGAAAGGACCCCATTGGCTGCTGGGCTCAAGCCCAGAACCTTCTTGCTATGAGGCAACAGTGCTAACCACTACACCACTGTGCCACCCAAATACTGGTAAACAGATGGCACCACCAGACTTGTTGTCAGTGCGGGACAACTTCCATATCCATCAAGTTCGTTGCACTTCTGTGCACCACTGGCATCTGGGTTTGGAAGTCCAGAGAGGCCATCACTGGGGGCACTACACTGTCCATCTTATTTTTGTGCAAGGCATGTTTTTTGGAAAGCATGGAAAGTCCTGTGCTGATGGAGTGTATGTGATGGCAGCAGGCTTGAGGATCTGGGAACTGCTAGCAGGAGCTCTGCACACAGGTGGCTCATACTAGATGGTTGTTACCTTGTTGAATCTTGGGCAACAACAGGGTTGAGGCAGCTGTGTGAGTGTCCAGGCAGCCCTCTTTAGGGACAGCACTGCCCACCCCAGAAGAGAAAGCCCCTAGAATTTGAGAGAAGAACCCATCCAGCTGCCAAAACCTTTGATCCTTTGCAGAAAAGACATCAAAATAGAAACCAAGATCAAAGTATATAATGTAGTTGTTCTTCCATTGCTGCTCTATTCAACAGAAATTATGGCATTATACCGCAGGCATTTCAAGAGGATGCAACTTCAGCACTTGTGAGAAATACCGCGCAACAAGTGGGAAGAGAAGGTACCAGATGTGGAGGTGCGCAAATGTACCAGGACAGTCACTGCAGAATCCCTTGTCAGAGCTTCTCAGCTGCGATGGACTGGCCATGTCACAACAATGCCACATGATCGTTTGCCAAAAGCTGTTTTCCGTGGAGAGTTGCGTGATGGAAAGAGGAAGCAGGGCGGACAGAAACTGTGTTATTTGAAGCAATCAATGTCAACCCTTGGGAGAATGATGGTCTAGAGTGAAATAAGTGGTGCTGTATTGTGAGAAAGTTCATCCCAGCAGTTGAAGAAAAAGGAAGGCTTGAGTATATTAACACTCACGACCGCAGATATTCCATTCCATGTCAGACCCGACAGCACACAGATGCGACCAATGTGAACGGCACTGTCAATCCAATGCAGCCCACAAATGTGTTTGTCCAAAATAAACTTCCATAAACACGATCAACATCGAAAACGATGGACTGCTGAAGAAGGAGTCAGAGTCCTGACACTGACCCAGTGCTTGCTCTTTGATAAACTATCACGTCTTTACACTCTCCAGGAAAATCTGTTCTTTAGTTTAACCTGTTAGCATCATCAGGATCAATCATGATAAAGACAAAAATGAAAACAATGACTGGAACTGCCTGTAAGCATTTTTAAAATTTGTAATGACATCATCATGTACAGCACAGGGCCAAATTCTTACCTCGAACCCCACCTTCCTTTCACTTCCACTGTCTTTTTGTCTGTCTATTTTCTTTTTTCCCTTCTTTTCTCATTCTCTCAGTTAGTTTCTTTTATTATCATGTTTTCTTTCCTCTTACCATGAGCTGGCCGAGTGGTTAGTGTGTCTGCCTCTCGATCGGTAGATTGCGAGTTCTACTTGTGGTTTGGTCATACCAAAGACCATCATTAAAATGGTAACTACGGCTATCTGACAAGACATGCTGCAATAAAGATGTGAGTAGGCAGTCAAACTCTCATGGTTACCAGAGGACCCCCCCCACACTGTAACCCTTGCTGTATGAGAGGCCAAGGGCTACAGAAGCGGAGATTGGCACCACCCAATGCGCCTTAAGGGCCTGGTTAGTACTGGGATGGGAGACTGCCTGGGAAGACCAGGTCCTGACATGGGAGGGACTTTGGCTTTCTTTCCTCTTGGGTGTATATATTATTTCATCTCTTCTCTCTTTCTTTTTTATTAATTAATTATAGCCAACCAATCAACCAATTAATTTATCAATTAATTACTTAGATTTTTAGTTTGTGTTTTAGTGTACCGATTTAACATGATCTCTCTCTCTTCTCATCTCTCTTTCTTGTCCTCCCTTCCTTTTTCCTTTCAACATCTCTGTTACTTTTGTTCATTCTGTGTTCCCCTTTCTCTTACTTTTTTGTATTTCTTTCTTTCTTTTTTCATGATTTTCTCTCTCTTTTCCTTATATCTGTCTTTCAATGTGTTTTGTTCTAATCCCCCATTAGTGTCATGCTTTACCACACTTTTACACATGTATCGTGTTCTTTCTTTCTTTCTTTCTTTGTGTGTGATTAGACAGATGTGGTTTCGACTTGAGGTTGAGCTCCCACTTCCTGCTGCAGTCAGTAGGTGGCAGTGTTAGCCTTTGCTTCAGTGTGTGTGTGTGTGAGAGAGAGAGAGAGAGAGAGAGACTTGAAGGTGCTTGTTGCAGCTTGGAGTGCACTGCTGAAGTGTTCAGCGCATTGTGTAGAGCAGAAGTGCAGCATCGCTCCATTATTCTCCAATTACCTGCATTAGAAGCTCCGGTCCCTCAAGAGCCGAGCATTGTGGGTAATTTCATCAGGGGAAACAGATCAGGAAATAAACACTGCTTTTGGGAACTGGAATACACAAGGATATGGATCAGATGGTGGATACAGTGTTTGTGTGTGTGTCCCTCCTTAATGCTTAATGGTTCATTTTCTATTTTTCACAAAACTGAAAGTCAGCAGGCGGTTTAGTTTGCCATCAAACACTACTGGCAGGAAAATAATTGAGAGAGAGAGAGAGAGAGAGGGAAATTGAACAGATGTGGGTCTTTAACACAGGAATATATTATTGTATATTCTCTCTCTCTCTTCAACATGGTTTTATTCCCATCACTGGGCCTCATTTATCAAGCTGTTTATGAACAGGTTTATTCCTAAATTGTTTGTAGGAGCATTTACAGAAGAAATTTAGTTTTCATGAAAATCCTGTAAATTTGGAAACACGTACTTGTGCTCCTGAGTGTGTGTAAGTTTACACATAAGATGACTAACATACACCTCCACATCAACTCATATAATCTGTACTTTTATATGTGGAATATACAGTGAAGTTTAACCTGCTAATTTTTATTGCGTTTACAGCATTTAGTCGACTCCCTTATCCACAGCGACTTATAGAAGCGCTTTAGAGTCTCAATCAAAAACACATCCACATGCTAGTTCACCAGCTCACTAGTTCAGGGACTAGGAGGAACATCCAGAACATTCTGTGAAAACCAGTCTTTTATATTATTGGCATTATAAAATAAAAATAAAAATAAATGATCCAACCCAGATAGCATTTCAGTCCGCGGCTGATGTTCTAAGGTCCACATTGGCTTTGTCTGACAGGCCAACCCTTTCCCCAGGTCAGCGTCGGATGTGAGCAGAATGATACACACAGTGATAGGTTTATACACCTGCGGGGTGGGACCGCGCGGGGACGCTCTTCAACAGTTTCGACAGACATCAACAATTTCTTCAACAGTTTCAACAGACACACGATTTTAGTGATCCGTGCTGGACCTGGCCCACATCCGTTCCAGATCCAAAAATTGCATCTGTGCCGGATATGGGGCAGAAAGTAAAAGTTATGTGGGATGGATCTCATCTCATCTCATCTCATTATCTCTAGCTGCTTTATCCTGTTCTACAGGGTCGCAGGCAAGCTGGAGCCTAT
>JAODOK010000015.1:2705313-2715832 GCA_027576575.1 Netuma bilineata
GAAGAAGCCCTTCAGAGAGCTGTTAACCATTTTGCTGATGCAGCAAAGGCCTTTGGCCTCACCATAAGCCTCAAGAAAACAGAAGTGCTGCACCAGAAGTCACCTCATGGGAGCTACCTGTCACCCTACATAAGTATTGATGGTACATAGCTCAACACAGTAGAGCACTTCACATACCTTGGGAGTGTTACAGTATTTCCAACGATGCTTCAGTTGACAAAGAAGTGGACAACAGACTCTCCAAAGCCAGCATTGCCTTTGGTCGACTACAGAAATGTGTCTGGAAGAACCACAACCTGTGGCTGGCTACCAAAATCCTGGTCTACAAAGCAGTTGTTGTTACCACCCTTCTCTATGTTTCTGAGGCCTGGGTTCTGTACCAGAAACAAGTAAATCTCCTGGAACGATTCCATCAGCGAAGCCTTCGCTCTATCATGGACATCAAATGGCAGGACTTTACAATGAACAACGAGGTCCTGAAGCGAGCTGACATCTGCAGCATTGAGGCCATGCTCCTGTCCAGTCAACTACGCTGGGCAGGCCACCTGGCACGGATGGAAGACACCAGAATGCCAAAGGCCATTTTCTACGGTGAACTCTGCCAAGGTAAACATGCCAGAGGTGCACCAAGAAAGCACTACAAAGACCAGTTAAAACAACAGCTCAGAGTGGCTGGCATCCCTGAAGCTGATTGGGAAAACAAAGCTGCTAACAGAGCAAACTGGAGAACTTTGACAAGGCGAGGCACTGAGGCCCTTGAGAAAATCTGACATGATCATGCTGAAGATAGAAGAAGAAGGAGAAAGGAGGCAGCTGACCAGAACGTGTTTCCAACCCAGTTTACCTGTCAGCAGTGCAACAGAGTATGCAGGTCGAAGATAGGCCTATTCAGCCATCTGAGAGCCTGCAGGACTACCAGTACTTCCCACAGATCCTCGATGATGGGGAAAGAGCCAAGAGAACCTTTGGAATGTTCACTAAATTATGCAACACCTCACAGCTCCTGTGCAAAGCTAAAGAAAATAATTAACACTGTCACAATTGGTACCGTTATGCAAGGAATAAAACACAACTGAGCATTCTCTTACAGGAAAATAATCAACAATAACAACAACATTAAAGTCTGGCCTAATGAGAGAGTTCCCAGCTCAAAGATGATTATTTTCCTATAAATCTATAAGGCAGTTCTTTTATTATTCTGTAAAACATTATATAATTATATATTTAAAAAATCCTGAAATTATACAATTATAAATTATCGATTTCCAAATATGGATATTAGCATTAAGTACTAAAGCATAGCTGGTAGTTTTTGACAAGTCACTCTGAACGCTTTGGTAGCAGTAGTGCTTGAACAGCAAGTACACAAGCTACGAACCATATCTTTATTTCACTTCCTTCAGAAGTTATATCAGTATTTATAATGTACACAAGGGAAGGTTCCTCATATTCAGAGTCGGGTTAGACGCATGCCCGGGTTGATCTTCTGAGCGCCATACTGAGATTTCTTGAGTAGAAACATCAGAGGCGGCACTTTTCGGCATTATCTTTAAACACAGGCACTCACATTAACTCAGGGAAAAAAAACAATCAGGAATAGAAAATTTAAAATATACCGTAAAAAAAGGGCATAGTGGGGGGGGGGGTTGTTTTATGTTTTCCTTTTTGCTGTCAAATGTAATATGGTGTAACATAAAAGCAAGTTTAAAAATAAAAAGATGTATGAATAAGAAAGATAACAGGAGTCTAGTATGTATATTAATAATATATTACTGCATCAATAATCCTAGTTTTCACGCACAACAGTCTCTAGAGTTTACACAGAATGGTGCCGAAAACAAAAAACATTTTTTGAGTGAGTGAGTGAGTGAGTGAGTGAGCGACAGTTCTGTAGGTGGAAAAAACAAATGCCTTGTTGATAAGAGAGGGTCAGAGGGAAATGGACAGATTCAAGCTGTGGTGGTTTGAGCTTTTTTGCCAGGAAGGATATAGTAACTCATATAATCACTCTTTACAACCGTGATGAGCAGAAAAGCATCTCAGCATGCAACAGAGAGAGAAGAACTCATTAGGTTCCACTCCTGCAGCCAAGAACAGGGATCTTAGAACCAACAACAAGTTCCTATTAAAGCGGCCAGGGAGTGTGTATTAATGCTCTCAGAAAATGTGGCTATAGCTATAACATTCCGCTAAAATCGTTAGCTTGGGTGTAAAAGCTAACACCTTCCCCTCAGAGACACAACGTCCCACTGCATTAGTGTGTTATTATCAGCTCTATGATAGATGTGGTCCCTCCACCTGTCCATAATGGACACTGGATAAGAGAGACGACTTTAACATGTGCTTCAAAGCAGGACTGTGATGTGAGATGTGATTAGATTACAGGCTCAGAGAGCTGCAGAAAATATCTCCAGGTCAGGAAGCAGAGCAGATCTGAGCTAAAGTGCACTTTACAGCCACAGAGAACGCAAATGGACGCAAAAACCTGCGTTTAATGGGGTTTTATGATTCAGCTGATGTTAATGTGCAAAGCCAAATCTGGAGGACAGAAGCAAAAACAACACGTCTTCCCAACAATGTTCTGGCTTTTTTTTTTGTTTGTTTGTTTCATCTGTTATTTTTATCAGAAAAATTATTCATACCAAGCCACACTTTGATCACTAATATCAGCCTGAAGCTGTGTGCTCTGATTGGCTGAGAGCGGTAGCGAGGATATCGCGTATCACACAGAGGAAAGGAATGGAGCTGCGAGCGAATAACAGGTGAGTCTGTCGAAAATGTTTCCGCGGGAAAGTTCCTCATATTCAGTCGGGTTTCACTCCTGCTCAGGTTTATTTTCTGCTCCGTATTCAGATTATTAAATCACCTGTGTGCATCCAGAGCAGCGCCTTTAAACACAAACGTTCGCCTTTCAACGTCGAAAAAAAATCAGGGATAGAAAATATGGACTGAAAAAGGAACGCGTGTTTTTTTCCTTTTCTGTCAAATGTACCACAACGTGACGATTTAAAAATGTAAAATAAAAAGACGAATACAATGATATGCGAAGGAGGCGGTGATGAGAATTGATTTAGTCGAATAAGCGTCCAGTATATTGTCGATATACGTATTGCTGCATGAATGACAACATTCGTCACACATTTTTTTAGCAGCAGATAAAACAGCACTTGATCCAGCACGTCCAGGTATTTCACATTTTATTTGTTTTACAGTATATCTAGCTCAGACAGTTACCTGTGCTCAATTCTATGAAGCGACGAGACGCTATATTGAGGTCATGAACTGATAATGTGTGTCGGACACTTTTAATTCACTATTTTCAGTTGCTAATAGCAGGTAGATGTCAAGTGTTGACTCTGTTAGTCACCGTCAACTCTGTTATCATTAAACTGGGCAATCCATTAACAGAACTGACGATAACAGAGTTGACATTTTTCTACCATTTTGTGCCTTACCTCCACATGCTAACCTCAAACTAGCTACCACACGACACATATAAGAACAGAACTTTATGGATTTTAATCTATTATTGTTTGGGGGTTTTTTTTGAAAAATGAGCGAGAGATTCACTCCAACATCACAATAACAGAGTTGACGAATAATTAACCTACTATTGGTGTAAAATCCTCAACATTTTGTTCAAATTGATGAGAGAAGAAACAAAACACCCCTCATTGCCTTTCTGAAGTTTCCCGCCAGAGGAAGTGACATCACTCGGTGCAGGTGTCATGCGTACGATTAAAAGTCTTTGTGGATTTTTTTATGCGGTTTTATAACACAGTTAACAGAGTTGACAAAAACATTGAGATGGATAAAAAATATATTTTCATTCCTGATATTTCACACAGTACAGAAAATAGACTTTCTATTAAAACTGCAATTGATTTTATAACAGTGAATAGAATAAGCCCCAAAAAACAGTGTTAGACTGAATCATTTCCTGTTTATTGGAGTTGAATGGATGAATCAGGAGTCGAAGACAGACAATAATGTGGGGGGAAGGGTGGGGGTCATTTAGTTAATGTTTTATGGATAAATTGGGTCTAAAATGTAGATCAAACTAAATGTACTATTGGTGAAAGTGTGTCATAATTTTCATTATTGTTCAAAACTGATTCAATAAAGATTTATTTTGTGGGAAATAACAAAAGGTTTATCTCAGATGCAAAATGTACCCTGAATTCTCTATATTTTCATGTGATTAAACTTAATAATTATTGTAATTTCAGTAGCTTACCTTCCATCCGATCGTGGCTGTTTTGGTGGGTTAGATGATGAAGTATGGATCCCTTTTCAATGTGATTAAGTTTACAGATACATTTTCTTGATGAAAGGGTTTTTTTTATTCATTTCGTTTTCCAGCTTCAATCACTTTTATTGGTAATCGGTTTCCAAATTCAATTAAAAACACAAAAGTTCACTGGAAGAAAAATTGAAAACAGTCAAAACTTTTCAGATGACATGCGCTGCAGTGATGAATCACTTTGGACAAATATATAATGAACAACATTTTGTTGGTGCACAAAAAAAAGAAAAAGTGGAAAAGTGAAATGTCTTCATCTAAACTTTGGTTCAGTGAAAAAACTTTCACACAAAACATTTTTCACAAGAAGTGATGTTATTATGATTGGAGATGGGAAGTACCTCTGGCTAGCACAGGGTTCATCTTTGATGTCAAACAAACGTAAGCAGGATTGAAATAAAATGCTATCGAGAACAGGTTACATGAAAATATTTGTTTTAACATAAATTCTCATATCGTAAAACCATGTTGGACTGAAACCAATTCAATTAAACGTTATTCACACACAGTATATAATATGAGAAAGAAAATGTCCTAAAATTTGAAGACAATTATATATAATAGAAAAAGAATTTGCAAACAATAGTTACTACAATTATTGATGTAAAGTATGTGTATGTGGCTGTTGAAATAGTGTAAACTTTTGTGCCAACAGCCATACATGTTATATGCTTTTTTTTTTTAGAACAAGAGAACTATACAAATATCCATTGCGGCTAAATACACTATACTTATTTACACACAACTCTATGCACACTTACACTAACACAAACACTGACAAAACCATGGCAACCATGAGAATCATAAAGACCACTGACAATTGGAATAAAACTAATAACTTTAATGGCACTATTAAAACATTTAGAACTGTTAAGATGCCTTTGATTTTCTCTTTAATATTCCATATATAAACCTATACCTGAGGGTTTCCCTATCAGTCAGGGATGAGACTTAAACATCCACCTGAAATAGCCAACTGTGTGATCTGACCTGAAGCTCGGATGCAAAACGAGTCTAACTCAGTCATCCAGCTTCAGAATGCAGTTCAAAATCCGACTCGGAGAGTAAAAAAAAAATCTAAGTTGAAGATCCAGCTCCAATATCTACCTGGCAGTGTCAACTCATATATCTGGTGGGGTTTTTTTTTTCGTTTTGTTCTTTTCACTCACACTCTGCTTATTACTTTAATGAAACATCTGGATAATTTTCTAGGTGTTACTCTGTTAATGAAGGTGTGTCTGTTTAGAGACTGTGTGGTGTGGAGGGTGTTATTCATTATCCACGGTATGTAGTGGTGTACAGAGTGATCATGCTCCAGCCTGCACTTTCTTTATTCACTGTAGTGAGTGAGTGCTGATGATACTCCTGCCACAGGGCTTAACTGTGCATGGTTGATCTTCTGTTTTTACTTTTATAGCTTAGCCACGGGAGGTGTGGTGAAGGCATCTGCAGTGCGGCGTGTGTGTGTGTGTGTTGCTGTGTTTGAGCTAAAGTGATGATTAAGGGATCATGGCCCTTAAATAGGTAGGCTTGTTTACTCACTTCAGATCTTCAATCAATCCTTCACTCACCAGATTAACTGAAATGCTTCCGATTGATCTTTTTCTTCTTCTAGCTTTCCATCTTATCCTCCTTTTTTGTTTACTCTCTCTCTCTCTCTCTCTCTCTCTCTGACTCCACAGCAGGTAACCCACACTGTACTCCACTTAGCAATGAAAGAGAGAGAGAGAGAGAGAGAGAGAGAGAGAGAGAGATGTGGACGGAGAAAGGGACAAAGAGTGAAAATGAAGGAGGAGAGAGTAGATAGAAGATATAGTAAGAGAGATAGAGAGAGATGGGGAAGAAAAGAGAAACACAGAGAGAAGAAAAAATGGAAAGGGAAAGAAATGAAAGACAGTGTGAGAGAGAAACAAGGAAGATAAAAAAGAGAAAGGGGGAAAGAATAGCATGCAAGAGAAGTATGATGGACAGAGGAGATGAAAGATAGGGTGAAAATAGAGTGCAAGAGAGTCATATGGAAAAAGAAAGAAAGAAAGAAAGAAAGAAAGAAAGGTGTGTGTGTGTGTGTGTGTGTGTGTGTGTGTGTGTGTGTGTGTGTGTGTGTGTGTGTGAGTGAGTGAGAGAGCTCTTGCATCACTCCATCATTCCTTAAAACAACTTTACACCAGTCTTGAGAACATTCATCAACATTTCTATCGCCTTAATAATAGACTGTGCATGCAATTTGCATAATATTTGCATAAAATCGCTGTAAAAACAATGTTTCTGTTTCTTTAAGGCAAACTGACATCACTGTGTTTTTTATCTCAATAATGAACTAATTAGATATGATATGGCCTCAGGATCTCACTGTACATTAGAAATGATGTGTAATTAACACGAGGGAGATGAAAACTTTTATTTAAATATAATACAGAATATTTTACAGCACTGTGTATACTGGGTTACAATCTGCATGTGCTTTCAGGCCAGTGGTTTGTTTTCCTGTCAAAGATATTTTACTGATAAATTGGTAATTAATGAATTATTGTCTTTGGTCATTCGAGTAGATCTCGCTACAAGAGCAGGTTTAGTTCTTGGAATGAAAAGATCAGGCCAATGATTCAAAACGTAATCCAAAGTGTCCAAAGTCAGAAACAAGCAGAATATCAGGAGATCAGCAACCAGTCAGAGGGCAGAATGAAGAAATACTGAAGCAGCTTAAATGACTGGGATTAAAAACCCAGAGTGAATTATTTCACACTGGATCGTAGCAGTGAGTGTGTTTCAGTGTTGTGGCTGTGAGGAGTCTAGTGAACTTGAGCGTGAGAGCTGTCAGGATGTAGAGTCTGTTGTGAGTATGTTTATGGAGGGTGAGCATGAAATGGAGGCCGGAGCAGAGTTTGGAGCTGACGTGACAATTAGATTGTATTTCTTTAAAATAATTATTATTAATAATTAACTATTATTATTATTATTATTATTATTATTATTATTATTATTATTATTATTATTATTATTATCTTGAGATTAATGAGACCACTTCAAACATGAAAGTAAGTAAATTTGAATATAAATTAATGAATTAAATAATTCAATAATGTGTCTTATTAATTTAGCTTCTGTCAGAAAATAAAGGCAAATAAAGTTGTTGGTTTTTTTTTTCCTGATAACATTCATTAATTTATTAGAAATCATAAATAATTGGATTTCCCCCATTTCAATTAATTAATTAATATCAATCAATGTGTTTGGGGGATTGAAAATGTGTATACATTGCAATTAAGAAGAAACTTTTAAGCTTGTTTTTCAAAGAAAGAAAG
Source organism: Netuma bilineata (assembly GCA_027576575.1). NCBI lineage: Eukaryota > Metazoa > Chordata > Actinopteri > Siluriformes > Ariidae > Netuma > Netuma bilineata. Next base: position 2,712,919 of record JAODOK010000015.1, read on the forward strand.
AAAGAAAGAAAGAAAGAAAGAAAGAAAGAAAGAAATGACAAAATAAATATTAAACAAATCCAATTTTTTTTCTTATTTAAATTTTAAAATTGTCTTATTAATAGGATATTTTTTTCATTTTTATCAATAAGATCAGTTTTCTTCTTTCAAGAAAAAAACTGATACGGTCATGTTTTTACAGATACAGATACTTTATTAGTTACTTAATTCATGAACTAATTTAATTGCCTGTATTTCCTAAAATAAGTTAAATTATTTCCCAATTAAAAGGCAACTTATTCCTCAAAATTAGTACCAGAGCCTAGTCCTGTGATTAATAATGAAATAATTAATTATTTTCAAATGAATCCTACTGAATAATTTGAGGTCCATTTCTCTGTACCCATCGTGTGTGTCTGTGTGTATTGGTGTAAACGAAGCTGTGCCTTATTTGTAATTCAACACAATTAGTAACATCACTTCAGATGAATGGCTTTTCACATGTTATTGATGAAGCACATTAACCTGATGGGAAACGCTGCGTGCTGATAATGTGCTGCTAACAGCTCATACATTTTACGTGACACGTTTTAATCCACACTACTGTCCACATGTGCTAATTAAGGGGAAATGACACAATTAATTTCACATGCCCAGCATCTGATTTCTGCCTGAGATTTGTCCAGTTGGATTTGTCAGATTATCGCAGTCTCCATCAGGAATTAACCCCAGCAGGGATTAGTTTCATCAGTAATGCTGCTTCTGCATTTATCTCAGTCTGATAGGATTCATGATGGAGAACCTAGTGCTCTGATGGAGCACGAGCTGGGAGCTGGGAGTTCTTCTTCAGTCACGCTTCAGAGCCAAGCAGCACATACTGTATGGAACACTGACCGATAAAACACTTAGAACTTGGAAATGTGTAACTGTTCATATAGTGCATGTTTCTGGAACAATTTACGGACGGAGTCTCCAGTGTCAATGCTTTGTAACAGTCAGAGGATTGAGTTTAAGAAAACTTTGTTTTCCCCCATTGTCAGTACAGAGGAGTTTATGCTTCTTTGCAGTTTCTCAGTGACAGAACAGGCTGTTTTATTTTCTTTTGTGGTTTTGGTTGTTTTTACCTCTGGCCCCAGCTCTGCCTTCTCTGGAACTACCGATGCCAGTGCTACAGGGACTCCCTCATTCCAATGCTTTAATAGGTTGAGGTGGTATATTTGTAAAGTGTTGCCCCTATCTGTTCACCTCACCTCATAGTCAATGTCTCCGACTTGCCGTGTGACCTCGAAGGGCCCTTGCCACTTGGCAACTAATTTGGAACTCGATGTGGGCAATAATATGAGTACTTTGTTTCCCAGAGTGAACTCTCTAAGGCGCATGCCCCTGTCGTACAGCTGGGCTTGACATTCTTGTGCCTGCTGCAAATTCTCCTGGGTTAAGTGTGTGAGGGTGTGGAGCTTTGCATGCAGATCGAGAATGTATTGAATTTTGTTCTTACTAGGCGAAGGTCCCTCCTCCCAATTTTCCCACAGCACATCCAAGATTCCACCCGGCTTTTGCCCATATAATAATTAAAACGGGGAAAATCCCCTGGAGGCTTGCAGGACCTCTTGTACTGCAAATAACAGGGGCTTGAGCCATCTGTCCCAATTACGTGTGTCTTCACTTAAAAATCTAATTTGGAATTTTTTAAGTGTTTGATTAAACCTCTGCACCAAACCATCCATTTGTGGGTGATAAACTCTGGTGCGGATGGATTTAATTCCCAACAATCCATACAGCTCATGCAGTGTGCATGACATAAATGAAGTGCGTTGGTCTGTCAGGATTTCTTTCAGAATCCTGACCCAGGAGATAATACAGAAAAGCACTTCCTCAATCCTGCATGCTAAGATATTGCAGAGAGGCACCACTTCCGGATATTGCGTTGCATAGTCCACCAGAACTAAAATAAAGCAATATCCTCATGCAGACTGATCTAATGGCCCGACGAGATCCATACCAATTCTTTCAAAGGGGATCTTAATTAGAGGAAGAGGGCACAAAGGTGCTTTTGGAGTGGCCGCAGGATTTACTAATTGGCATTCGCGGCACGCTGCACACCACCGATGAACTTCCCCACGAATCCCTGGCCAATAGAACCGGGCTATTATTTGGGCTAGCATTTTATCCTGCCCTAAATGTCCAGCCATGGGATTAAAGTTAGCCACATGGAATATGAATTCCCTATGACTCTTAGGAATTAACAACTGAGTTATTTGTTCCCAGTTTGAGTGTGCTGCGTCACTCAATGCAGTCTATCTTTAATAATTGCAAAATACAGGAAGACGGGTGCTGCATTTAGCTGGAGAGTTTGACCATCGATTACTCTCACTGGGTCAAACACATGCCGCAGAGTCTCATCTCATGACTGCTCTAAACGGAAATCCTTGAGGGAATCCCCGAGAGCGGGAAGAGGGGAGGGCTGCTCCTCACTCCTCGTATCATTCTGACGTGATGATGATGTGGACAGCTCTGTGACAGCTTCTCTAGTCAATGCCACACTGGGATCCCCCCATGATGTTTTACGGCAGGACCCACTCCCTACTACATATTCCATTAAGGTTCAAAACCCTGGTCAATCAGTCCCCAAAATCAACGAGTGGGTGAGACGAGGATTAACCACCACCTTAATTCTATGCTTTTGGCCCCGGAATTGAATATGGACAGACACTAGAGGATAATTGTGAACATCCCCATGCACACACACCTTCATCGCTTGTGTGACTTTAGACTGTCCATATGGAACCATCCTCCACAGGAGCGATGTGATGAAACTCCAGCCAGAAGTAGGGCATCAGGATGGATCAGGCAGGTCAGCAGAGGTGTCAATCCCGGGTTCAGAAAGTAAAAACCCTGCCACAAATTTGTTCCAACCTGTAGTGAACCAGCTGAT
>JAODOK010000015.1:3428821-3444127 GCA_027576575.1 Netuma bilineata
TATGTGTCAGCCCTGTGATGACCTGGCGACTTGTCCAGGGTGAACCCCGCCTTTCACCCGTAGTCAGCTGGGATAGGCTCCAGCTTGCCTGCAACCCTGTAGAGCAGGATAAAGTGGCTAGAGATAATGAGATGAGACATACTGGTTGATGGTATTCATGTGTTTTCTCACTATAAATGATTACATGTATTGTGCAATGTGGCTGTATTGGACCTTCAGGTTATCATAAACATGTTACCACTGTATACAAGCATAAACTTTATTAAAGTGACCTTCTAGATGCATCATATTTAAATTCAGTTCACTTGTTTGATGAAATGAAAGACTGGCTTATTATTGACGAGGCAACACAATGACTAACTTGCTAAGTTTCCTTTATGAACTCACCTGACCTTGAGCATTATTTGGACCCATGCTTCAGTGGAAATTTTTTTTTTTTTAAATGCTGTAAATAAAATAACACCTTTCTTTATTTTACCTTTATTAAAGATTTTCAGGTATATGGTTGACGTATATTTCTAGAATCTTGTTTGAACAGCATACACAATTTCTATTTTGCTTTCAGTGTTGCACACTTGCACTTTTCTATCCTGCTTTGTGAGTGCTAGCTGCTGCCAGCAGGACCATATGAGGGATTTGAGAAGCATAGATTGCTGTCTCAGCCATAGCATCTGCTAAAAAGCACATTCAGTCTTTTACCATCTTATCCCCAGTGTTTGGCATCTGAATGGTAACTTCTTTTCTTGCATCCTTTTCAGATCGGAGAAAGTGAGTCTTGTGAGAAGTCCGGGCCTTTCACTCAGCCCAGGGTGGTGTAGCAGGTCAGAGCTTTGTGACTGGGACTGATCGCATCTGGATGTTCTCCTCTGAAACAGTTCTTTTAAGCTGCACACTTGACCACATTCTACAAGGATTTTTTACCCCCCCCGCTGCATCTTTTACAAGAGACGTGGAAACTGTTGTAGGCCTGTTCCGGCCAGAGAGATCCAGATGTGAGCATTGTTCTGGAACCTTTGATTCTCTCTTCAGCCATGCATTTGGAGGTGAAAGTTGCACTGAACTTCATAGTATCCTACTTGTACAACAAGCTCCCGCGGCGAAGGGCAGACCTGTTTGGAGAGGAGCTGGAACGGATCCTGGTGTCCCGTTTCGAAGGTCACTGGTACCCGGAGGCTCCGTTACGTGGTTCTGCCTTCCGCTGCCTTCATCTCGGAGTCCCTGGGGACCCCGTGGTGGACTTGGCAGCCAGAAGGAGTGGGTTGGACATGGAGGAAGTCCGTGCCAACGTTCCTCCAGAGCTCAGCATCTGGATTGACCCTTATGAAGTGTCTTATCAGATTGGTGAGAAAGGGGCTGTGAAAGTTCTCTACATGGAGGACCCACCAGGTTTGGGGGGTGAAGCTGAAATATCAGAATGCTTAGGAGGGCTTTGTAAAGGAGATATGGAGCTGGAAGATGGGAAGAATTTGGGCTTCAACCCAGACGCTCAGGTCTTTGTGCCCATTGGCAGGCAGGCATCACCAGTCATGCTTCCATCGCTCTCTAATTCACCCACACCGCTCTGTCAAGGTCTGTTCAGCTACGCAGGCTCCAGTACTCCAACGGATCCCACTGTGCACTCAAACGCCTCCTCTCCATCACCACCCAGTATAGGGATGCCCTACCCTCATCCAGCTGCCCAACCCAGCTCCCGTCCTGCACTGCAACAAATGACCTTCACCACAGCCAGCTTTGCTGCTACCAAGTTTGGCTCCACCAAGATGAAGAAATGCATGGCATCTGGGGTGGTGGGTGGATCTGGCAGTGTTGGCGCTCCTCAACAGCGAATGCTGAGCTGCTCCCCTACCGCAATGTCTTCCATTTCACCACCTGGACTGGTGAAGCACAAGGCCCTGTCTCTCTCCATGCACTCCTTGGCTGGTCCAGTCTCCAGCCAGCTCTCGCCAAATGCCAAAGAGTTTGTCTACCCTGCCTCCCAGGGGCCTCTTTGTTTTGAAGCTGAGGCTCCACACCTAACCCATGCTGGTCCATTCCAAGCACCGCTTCCAGGCCCTGCTCACCCACATGCCACCTTTGAGCCATTCTCTAGCCCACCACCAGGTCATGCTATGGGTGTTGTGAGTGGTGGCAGTGGAATTTCCTTCATGGAGGGTCTGGGGGGCTACAACCTGCAGTACTCCAGCCAAGCTTTCCAACCAGTAGTATTGGCCAACTAGGTGTTCAAAAAAAGCTTGATGTCTTTTGGGACTTAAAAAAAATAATTCCACCAGTTGTTCCTAATACATAAAGTTAAGATGGTGTTATGACCACTAAAACCACTTCTGATTTTGATTTTTTTTTTTCCCTTCATAGATTTTTGTTTGTATTCAAAGGTGATTCTTTTCCTTTCTCCCAAGCCAATGGAGAAATAACCAGCCTCCTGCCGCACAGATGTTTTGCATTGAATGCTAATTTGATCTGGGTGTTCCTCACCAAGGTATCGTTCTCTGTAGCCTGGCTGAGCAGCATGAGCTTGATCCAACACTGCTCTTTCATGCTGTGAAGAGCTTCATGCTTAAATTTAATCATGTTGCGAGCAAATTTTGTTGGAAGGTTCAGGATAGCAGAGAGGTTGGGACTTTTCTATATGCTGTCTAGTTGAGCCTCACTGTGGGTTTTTTTTGTGCCAATGTAGGCAACACATCTTGAACTGTTACTTTCTTTTTATTTTCTGTGGTTTGAGTATATAGTCGGGACATGGTGCACGCTGGGTATCGGGCCTAGTCAAATGGGGTAGTGCTTTAACGCAGGAAGACTTTTTTTTTTTTGTGTATTCAAAAGCCATAAATATGGTTCGGGGGGGGGAAGTAGACTAGTTGAAGGCAGTGGCGAGATGACTGTTAATGTGGTAGTGTTTGTCTCCTGTAGGAATACCAAGCCAGTGGTGCGTGAAGGTAAGGGGTCAGGACTTTGGTGGATGGGACATAGTATAGCAGAAAGGCTCATGATAAATGATGGGGCTTTGGCGAGGATGGAATGATGGGGAATGTGTGTATGGGCAGCTATAACCTTTTGGCAGTAGCTCGATACATGGCACTTAGATTGCTGAGCTTGGTGTCCTTCAGAGTTGGAGTCTGGTTTGGGACTATGAATGTGAATCTAATTTCTAGCCAAGTGGGTGTTGAGCAGTTAGATGCTGTGATTCTTCTTCGTTATCTTCATGCTCAAAGGTTTAGGCGTTTTGCATTTTAGACAAAGATCCTGTAACGTCTTAAGACGTTACCAAGTTTACCAAGTCCATTGATCTACAATCACTTTCAATCATGGAGATGGTTGATAAAATCTGGCTCGACTGAAAGCATCCTAAGCTTTCTTGATCGATACCTGCTTAACCTGTAACTACGAAACTATCCTTGCACTGTTCCCCATTCCAATGTTGGTCCATTTCATGACCACCATTTTGAGTGGATTAGTTTCTTTTTGGTGGTAAGGGCCCAGAGGTTTGTCGTCATGGCTGGCTGGAACTGGATGTAATTTTTTTTTTTTTACATTTGTTTGTAATTTATTTAAAATTTTTCTATTTTTTCTGTGCATTTTTTTCCAAGAGAATCTAAAGGCATTTGTAAAAGATATTATATACAGTATATACTATGACGTGTGTATATATTTCTTATGTTAAGATATCCTTTATTTAGTTTCTTATGTGCTGAGGTTATTTTTCCAGAAATAACTAATATATATATAATATGCAAGTTGAAACTAATAAAGTGTTGAACAAAGTATTGTGTATTGTACCTGTTGTATGGAAATCTTTGAATTGAAGACGGGTATGAAGTCTGTCTGTCTGTCTTTTGGGATTATCAGGATTTTACTAATGACGGCTGGCTGGTTTAAGAGGGAGTTATTGACCAGTTTGTGGACTCAAATGCATTCATTAGTGCCCATGTGCATAACCCATAGCAGTACAGATCTCTAGACTCAATATTCTTGGGCTCGTGCCTGGTCTCTTATTACTTCCAGCTGGCTGAGTATGAATGCCAAATGCTATCAGCTTTTCCAATAAAGCATCCCCCCCCCCCCCCCCAAAAAAAAAAAATCCCTCCAACATTATGTTCGATTACATTGGGCAGAAGTTTTGCATTCTGGTTACCTCGATGTTCAGGCCTGGTGTTGGCTAGGATTTGATGAAGCTGAGTCACTTGAGCAGCGAAATCCTTTTATGGTAGCTTCCTCTCTAATTACATCGCAGAATTCCCACTGCAAAGCTCCTAAAACCCACCCAACAAATTCTATCTTTAAGGTTGTAAGATGGGGTCTGCCTCCACTAAAGCTGGCTTTACACATTTGAAATCAAGGAATTATTACTTGTCACACTAACCCTATATGAGGCCAATAAAATGCTGGCGGAATTCAACAGGCTGGGTGGTAATGTGTGCCGTTCCTGTCCGAGATCCTCTTACGATAGACCTGTGACTACGTTTTGCTTACATTATCAATCTGGGCGGGAGTTTAATTTTACTGTCCGTTTGCATGTTTTATGCTACGCTACAGCAATGACCATATTTGTAACTGGCTAGTAAGCTTAGTGTAATTGTACACTGTCCTGCAATTGGTGGCCTTGAGAGGAGTATTGTTGGATATAAACTAAACATTTCTCATACTGCCAGAGCTTTTGTGGTCTTAATGGCACGAAATCTCATGTGTTCCATCACCACTGATCTCAACTCATGAACCAAGAATTATTATTATTTTTTTAATACAGGGTGTGGCTTTTGGTTTGTTTTTTGGTAACGGGGAGGGGGGGGGGAATCAGGTCAAATATTGTACAGTATAAAGCTGGGTTGAAATGGGTCCCATGTTGGTGGTTTTTTCATGGTGACCAGTTTGGGTTATTGATCTGGGCTGATTTTCTAAGAAGCTTTGGAGCAAAAGGTAAAGTGAGCATCATATTGAACATTCCCTCTCTCTTTACTTGCTGATATTCCCTGATATCAAGCCAAGGGAAGGCATAGCCTCTCTAAAGGGAAGTTAGAGAAGCAGCTTTGGGACCAAAAGGTCATTGGTTTGATTCCCTGGCCAAACAGGAATAGCTGAAATGCCCTTCAGCAAGGCATCTAACCCCCACCTGCTCCCCAGGCTGCTCTGGGTATGTTCTCCAGAGCGATGGACAAGAGCGTCTGCTAAATACCTGTAATGGTTTTGGGAATCTGGTCCTGACTAATTTTCACGCATGCGCTCAAAAAAATATTTGAACCAAACTGTACCTGTCCTTAAGGTGGTACCCTGTAGCTTTTACAGAAAAAAGCTTTGAGTAAAGGTGGACCTTCCGATCCAAGTATCTACTTTTGAGTTCTTTCTAAAGGTACAATATTCATGTTTCCTCATTAAAATCCCATCCCTTTGATGGTACCAACCAAGAAACGATGAAAACAAAAATGGAAATTGCCTTTTATTTCGAAGAGTGTAGGGTGATGAGGGTCAGGTTTTCAGCACCATGATGTCTGATATTAGTTACTGTTTATTCAGGCTCAATCTGACCAGCTTGTTTATTCAAACTGGGATCTATAGTCCGATGTGAAGCTTAAATTATATTTTGCAAAACAGAACTAACTGAATATTAGGAAATGTCGCAAGTAGCTACAAAAAAAAAAAGTGTTGGAGTGGGATTAAAAAAAAAAAAGACCTGTGGACATCTCTTCCAGGTTCGTCTTGCTTAATGAGATCATTACAGTGCTGTGCACAAGTCTTAGACACATGCAAAGAAATACCGTAGACAAAAAACGGCTTAAAAGATAATGAAACGTTTCAACATTACTATTTATAGTATTTTTTCTTTTTCAAATCAGTAAGCCATAATGAATGAAACGGTCAGTATTTGGTGTGAGACGACCCTTTGATTAAAAAAACAACTCCATCTCAGGCCCAGTGAGTGCAGTTTTATGCGGAAATGAGCTGTAGGTTTTACTGAGCATCTTACAGAACCAGCCCCAGTTCTTCTGGACACTCTGACTGTCGCACTCACGTCTTCATTTTACACCAAAACCCAGTAGCCTTCATTATGTTTTCTTTTTTTTTCATCTGAAAAGTGCTCTCTTATGGATGGAATATGCTGCTCAGATGTGCTGGAAAAACGAACGTTTGGAACTCTGAAATGTTTTTCCTCGATAATGTAGACATCTATAACGACGTGTGTACGGGTAGGGGAAGGGAAGGGGTGTCAAGACTTTTGCACAGTACCGTGGCGCTGATGGTAGAAAACGCTCAGGAATTGTGAACAGTTCTGAAACGAGGAAGCTACCAAAGAGGAATCTGATTCCTGGCCAAAAGCAGTGGTAGATCGCTGCTCGATCGTGATCGTATTTCCTGCTGACTTTCCACCTGCCACTTCCTGTGGACGGGGCGTGTGGAGAGAAAGCAGGACATCATGTTGGTGCGTGTGTGGATTTGCCTTAAATGTCTCTGTAACGTTGAGCTGCAGGAGATGAAGGAAGGATCGACCGAACGTGCTGTGAACGTCCTGAACTGAGCAGTCGTGGGCTGAGGGAGGGCGTGGCTTTCTTTCTTTTTTTTTTTTTGGGTGATGACTAGTTAAATATTTGCGTTCGAGGACCATTTACATTCTTCAGGAGGCTGATGCAAATCTTTTCTTCCAACACACCCGAGTGTGGGAACTCGTGCTGGTTTGGCCTTTTAGCACCTGAGAAACGGGCCGTAAACTGAGAACGTTAACGTTGTTCAGTGATTTTTCTTTTTTAAAGCAGCTTACTATTGGGGCTCGACTCAAAAAAGCTAATATGATCGACAACAAAGACAGCCTCGACAAAGAATGCAAATCGCTTCTCGGAAACTTTGTATAATGCTAACACGCTGAATACATTTGCATTCATTATGAGCAACGTTTGGGTATTTGTTCTGTTTAATTCGATTTTAGTTCCATTCCCACTTTTACTTCACGGACATGTTGGACCTACGTCTGAGAGAGTTTTCTATCCGAGATGTGTCTTTTCCTTATAAAACCTCCTGTATCTTGTTTTTCACTTTGAAATGAAAATGAATTTTTATATGTAAAGTTTATCAGTGATGAATAAATGGCTATAAGTGATGCTGTAAAATATTATATTGACCCCCCCCCCCCCCAGTATTTTGATTCTGATGTCCTGAAACATTTCATCTGAAATGCAACGACCAGTTTTCTGTGTGTCTCCCACACCGGGAGTGATTTCTTACTGTATCCTGTTCTTTTTTTAAAAAAAACTTTGTAATAAAAAAAAATTAAAAAGAAAGCATGAGAAATAAAAGAGACCTGGTTGTCGTTTCACTGCTGTGTGGTACGACTCGGTCATTTACATCAGCGTTTGCTTTTCTGTTTGTATTATATGTCCATCCGACGTGGTGTTCTCTCTCTGTTGCGTGCTGAGATGCTTTTCTGCTCACCACGGTTGTAAAGAGTGATTACATGAGTTACTGTATCCTTCCTGGCAAAAAAAGCTCAAACCGATCTGCGCTGAGAGTTTCCCAAAAGTATCGTTGCACAAAGATCATGGTTAAACGGTAGAGCGAGCAGCATAATGAACTCTGTCTCTCCTAGTTAAGACGCTCTTAGCGTAAAGAGGCTTTTGGGAAACCCACTGCTGGCCATTTCCGTCTGACGTCTCAACAAGGTGCTCGTTTGCTTTCTACCCACAGAACTGTCACTCGCTCGATGTTTTTTGCACCATTCTGTGTAAACTCGTGTGTGAAACCCCCAATGTGTGTCCCTAATAAAGTGGCCAGTGAGTGTATTCTGTGAAGAATAAAAACAGCGGGAGTGTGCAGTTCTGGGAAAATAATCAGTGACGGGGTGCGGATGATGAAGCGTTTTATTCCTTTTATACGACAGCAATTTGTCAACGTCAGCATTTTTTATTAAAAGAACCGTTTTGATGCGTTTATAGTTATGTTAACACGCGAAACAATTTCCTGTTCTCGCTTACATTATAGCAGCTACAAACAGTCACCGGCCTCGCTCTCTTCTAACGAACTTAATGCGACGAAAAAAAAAGTTGCAACGTAGGTCTATTTAAATCTGTTTGTGAATGAGCTGTTACTATGGAAACGCTGACATGTCAGAACGAGCGCACTACTTGTACTATCAGAGCTGCTGTTCTGGAAAATTAATCAACGCCTTCTGACCAATCAGAATCCAACAGCAGTGTGATGTAAATCTAATCGCAGACACAGGCTAGTCAGCTTGCAGCAGGCAAGCTGGCTAGCAAGCAAAAGTAGCGTCTCGCGCGGTTTATTTAGCTATGCTGTAGCTAAGTTTAGCAGACGTTTATGTCGCACAATATCCTGAGTACGGGATTTATATGTAATTAGTATTAGTCGTGCTAACGTACGCGCTGCGTGATCATTACCGATCCGAGTCAGAAAGCGGACATCGCAGAGCTACGCAAATTCTGCGAAATCTACGCAGGGGGTTTAAAATGGTCCGTTGTTCCTGTACGGCGTGTTACGCATCCTGAGGCACTAGACAGTGAAGCGAACAGGATGACTGTTTGCGACCGAAGCACGGAGTTCGCTATTCCGCAGAATAAAACGAGGGTCCGTGGAGGAGGAGGAGGAGGAGAGAATGTATGAGGAAGAACTGTGTAGTTGATGTGTGTTATACCGTATACACGTCTGGACGGCTGGTTTTGTCCTTCACCCCCTCTCCTCATCATGTCCCATAAACCTTTACGGCACTTTTATCTTCCATTATTCACCCCCCCCCCCCAGTCCAGGTTATGCTGCAGATAATTTGTTTTTTCTTTTCTGTCGTGCGTGTAATAATCCCTCGCTTCCGGCACTCCTTTACCTCCCCCTGTGTAATGATATCCCTCTCCCCTTCGTGCTGTTGCTCACAGCCCACATCTCACATACCTTAGTCTCGTCCGGCTATTTCTCCTCTCATGTTTTACCCTTTGAATCCCTCTCTCTCTCTCCTCCTTTCATCCCTCTTTCCTCCCATTGTTCCTCTTCTCGTTTCTCAGCAAACTTTCCACTTCTCCTTTGTCTCCCCTCACCTATATCTCCTCATCCCTCACCTCTCCTCTAAACCATCACTGATTCCCATTGTCCCTGTCTTCCCTCGCAGTGCTCCCCTTATCTCTGTGTACTTGTCTTTCTCTTTATTCCTTTTCTCTTGTATCTGTGCATCCATCCATCACTCTCTCTCTCTCTCTCTCTCTCTCGCTCGCTCGCTCTCTCTCAGGCTGTATTATGTAACCCTGCTTTTGGGGGCGAGGCTGTTTGTTATGTAACCCGTCTCACTGGTGGAATACTAATGAAACACAGACAATAGAGAAATGAACATTCTCACTAGGAGCTCTGTGTGTAAGTAACTGGGTCTGAAGTAAGAAATAAAACGCACTGTGTCCTGGCGTTACAGTGAAATAATCAACAACAGGGTGCTGTGATGAGGCGGAGTTCCTGTCACCAGCCTGAACTGGATTATTTTCTCATAACGGCATGAGTTTTATTCCTCTGACACCACAGCAACGTGCCAACAATTATGATTATGGGTTTTTTTGGTGTGTGTGTGTGTGTGTGTGTGTATACCTTCTGTCCTTCGTTCACACACAGCTCCAGGTCACACGTTCCGCCGACTGAATGTGGTGTCATCAAGAACGTCCAATCACAAAGCAAATCCTCAAGCAAGGTCAATTCGTATAAAGTCCACTTTATTTACTGTACAGGACAAAATCTGACATTACGCAACACTGACTACAAATAAAAAATCAATCAATCAATCAATCATTACACAACACGACAACAAACGGTTAAAATAATTTTCTTTTAAAAAAAAAGTGTCATATTTAAACAAAGAGGACTGCATTTGGACAAAACGATGCCTTAATGCTACATATCGAACGATCCGGTCTCGGAGATTCATCGCCTGCTGGACGATTTTCACCACAATTTTAAAATATAAAGCTTGACCACAAAACTAAACCATTCTTCGCCACGCTGCTGTGTCGTGTTCTCGACGTCGATATAAATATAAAACACACATTTCAGCACTGTAGAACATCGGTAAGGAGAAGCCGTGATCGAAAACGGTTCCGGTTCGTACGGATCGTTTTAAAAGCGGAAGGATTTCTTGAGCACGTCGTTAAGCCTCAACGGAACGCCACGTACAAGCGCGCGCCGCTTGCGTTGCGTATCTTTTTAAAACAGGAAGCAACGACGCTTCGTAGTGAAACCGAGAGGACGCTACCCGAGTCGAGAGCATCACCGGACTCGGTCAGAATTTCGCTCCGTTTGATTTTCTGCGTCGACCCAAGATCATGACGAGGCCTTTCCCCGAGCGTGCTTTTTTTGAAGCTCCAAAGTAAACCGGATGAAATATCCGGCGTCTGTTATTGTTTATTAACGTTAAGAAGTGGAAGCACATCATCATCATCATCATCATCCTGTTATTTCTATCCTTCAAAAAAAAACCTAAGCGAATCAAATTTTAGACTATACATAGTTCTTTAGTATTAAAACCCCACCTCGATGTGCTCAGGGCAGTGTGTCGCTCGCTCTCACTCGCTCACTCACAATTCCACATCCCACCCTGGAGCCCGATCACTTCCTGTTAGACGTCAAGTGCGCTACACGGAGTGTACAAGAACTTTGCTCCATTCTCGATTGGTTCTAATGAAGCTGAATTCTGAATTAACACTCGTTCGAGGCGCTGTATGACCACGCGTACCTGCTTTATGAATTTCCATTCCTGCTGTTATAATAAGCCCCGCTCTCCTTGTCTGTTCTCGTCTCTTCTGCGACGGCTTTCCACTCAATTTTGGGGCGTGGCTGTAGGAATTTGTGTTATATTACATTATGTTAATGCCATTTAGCAGACGCTCTTATCCAGACATACCCAGGGCAGCGTGGCGAGCAGTTGGGAGTTCGGTGCCTTGCTCGAGGGCACTTCAGCCATTCCTGCTGGTCCAAACCAGTTACCTTTTGGTCCCAAAGCTGCTTCTCTAACCTTTAGGCCATGGCTTCCCCAGTTGGATGAACAGGTGTTCATTCATTTCAGCAACAAGAGCATGACTGAGACCAGGTGCTGATGTGGTGTAGTGGTTGGCACTGTCGCCTCACAGCAAGAAGGTTCTGGGTTTGAGCCCAGCGACCGACGGGGGCCTTTCTGTGTGGGGTTTGCGTGTTCTCCCTGTGTCTCCCCCACAGCCCAAAGACATGCAGTTAGGTTAACATGGGATGGCCTTGGGTTGAAGAGCCCAAGAGTGGCGGTGCGTACGCAGCGGCTTTGCTCTCCTATGATGAACAGTACGTTTGTGCAGTGGCAATAAAGGCATTCTGTTCTATTCGATGTTCAGATGTTGAGGTTGAGGAGGCTCCAGTTCCATTTCCAGTTCATCCCAAAGGTCTTGAGTTCAGTTGGGGTCGAGTTGAGTCAGGGCTGCTCTGTGCAGGATTACAGACGTCTCGTCGATGCTGAGGCCGGTGATTTCTTGCATGTTTTTGACGTAGGTGAGTCGAGATCCTCCTCTCTTGTTACGGCCTTGCGTCGTATGGTCAATTCAGTTGGTCTTCGAAGCCAGTGCCCGGGCGTGCATCACTGTCTTCCTAGGAGTATTTCTGCAAGGTTTCTCCTTTTGGTGGTATCCAGGACATATTCGAGGGCGAGTCTATCAGTTCACTTGATGTTTACGATAATACCAGGACAGCTGGTGGATTGTAATCCAAAGACGCCGTGTAGAATTGTGTGTGGTAACAGGACCGTATATAAAAGTCATGGCCTAATGGTTAGAGAAGCAAGACCAAAAGGTCACCAGATTGATTCCCTGGACTAGCAGAAATGGCTGAAGTGCCCTTGAGCAACCCGCAACTGCTCCCCAGGCTGCTCTGGGTTTGATGTACATCGCTCTGGATAAGAGCGTCTGATAAATGCCTGGAAAGTAATGTAATGTAACGCAGGGTCAGTCAAAATGACGTTAACACTAATGGATTATTTTTTCTCCTGAATGTGTGGTGCGCCGTGATCGCTGCTGGCGTAACTGGGCCCTGCTTTTGCGACACCCCGACGGCGACGTCAGACGTCTACTTACAGATGGCGCAGCAGTACCGCCATCGATGGACTTCCGCTATAGAGCCGATTGGTTTCTACTATTTAAGCGTTAACGTAATTTTGACTACGAGTGAGATGGTCGTACGTTCACATACTTTTGACCATGCACACAGTTTTCTCTCTCTCTCTCTCTCTCTCTCTCTCTCTCAGTGCACTATGAATGAGGAAGTAGAAAAGCCATTTGGGGTCCAGCTTCAGAAAATCAATCAATCAATAACTAACATGGAGTTTATTTTACCTAATCAATAATTTTTCTTTTCTTTTTTTTTTAATAGACTCCATTGTTATTGCACTCTCTCTCTCTCTCTCTCTCGTCCTGAGCTGATTGGTCTGTACATCCCCACAGCGCCCCCTATTGGAGAACCTAATTATCCCCCCTTTAAAAATCATAACTCTTCCTAATAACTGTCCGAGATCAGAAGTAAATATGAATTACCCTGACTGTATTGCCCTCGTTAAAAACATAAAAAGTCCATTGCACTGGTCACGGTTTATGATGGAAAAAAAAAAAGAATCCCTGCACAACACCTCGATTATACTCTTCATCACATATACATTATACAGCTATAAATTAAATACAGAGTCTGGTTTATCAGATATATCATCAGTGTTATTCTACACATCACTAACAAGACGCAGAACGACAGACGTCAGTTCGAAGCTGATTGATTATTCACCGTGGTGATGGAGAATTAATTTCGTAAAGGTGATGGAAGAAGAGAATTTCGAGGACTGGCGTATTTACAAAGATTTCATGCAAAACGTTTGACAGATCATGTCCCGTTTCTTGTTGAACAGTGGCGGTGTGGAGGAAGTGGAAAAGAAGACGGTGTTGGATAAAGACTGCAGTCGTCAGTAAGAATAACAGTCCCTGCCTTAGTCTGAGAAAACACCGCTGCCTGTCGAGCTGCCCGCGTGTGGAGAAGTGCGTAAAAAAAAAAAAACCTGGCTTTTCTTATCTTACAGAACCAAAAACGCACGGTGAGGATGAAAAGGGAAGAAGCTGGAGGTCAGTTATCACCCACGCACTCCGAAAGAATCGATCGAATCGATCAATCAGCTCCTCACACACCACCATCAGGTCACGCTGGAGCATGAGCTTCACTCCAGAGGAGAAAGAAAAGGACACGGAACGTCTCCGAGCTCTCGTTAGTCCTTGTCTTCTCGTGTACGCGCAAAGAAACGCCGAAAAAAAAAATGAGTCCAATAAGAACCAGAAACACTTATAACAGATATTATAAGTCATCAGGTGATGCGTGGGATGTAATAGCATGGTGACTAACACTATCAGCTCAGCAGTAAACTCTAAAAGTGGGTCACGCCAAGACAAAACACAAAACCACCTCACCTTCAGGAGGAGGAGCTCAAAAAGTAAAAAAAAAAATTAACGAGAATTACCCCCGGGGTTATTTTGTCAACCTGGTTAACGTTAGCTACCTGTCATAACCTGTCGTGGGTCACGTTAAGAGCAACGTGAGGAAAACGCAGAGCTTTCCAGTGTGAAGCTCTACTCGCTTTAATATCTCCTCCGCTTTAGCACAGAACGCCGAGGTTCTCAGGAATTTCTGTACGTCAGGGTCAATCAGAAAACGCTATCGGGGTTTAAAGTGTCACTCTGGGTCGGTTTGGTCGCTCGTTATTAGTTGTGCCTCGTGTTCTTGTGAAGATTTAACGCGACGACTTCTGCTGTCTGAAAAGTGAAACGAGAACGCTGATCTGGATGAAGGAGGGCTTCGATGAGCAACGTGTTTCGAGACGAAACTCAACGGCAGTGTTTGCAGCTCCACTCGTCAATCACCTCTTGTGTGTGTGTGTGTGTGTGTGTGTATGTTTTTTTACAATAAACACGAACAAGTGGCTCTTGAGATCACCGTCCCCGCCCCGGTACGTCTCCTGAAGTTACCCATGATTCCTGTGTGACAGATAGTTAGACAGATAGTGGCTGTGTCGGGAGCTGATAACCTGCCGTGTGTCTTGGTGAGATCTGTCCTTACAGAGGGCCGTACTTGGCCTCGTAGAGAGCCATGATCTTCTTGCAGCGGCTGCAGTTCTTCCTGAGCTCGGCCACTTCCTGCCGCAGCGCCGCGTTTTCCCGCTCCAGGAAGCTGGCTCGCACGGCGATCTGGTTCTCCTTTAGGCGCCGCGCGTCCCGGGAACGCTTCGCCGCCAGGTTGTTCTTCTTCCTCCTCGACCAGTACTTCTCATCCTGTCAGCGAGAAAAGAAAAAAAAAAAAAAACAGGGATGAGGGAAGGAGTGAAGTCTTTCTCAGACAAAAGAAAGAAACCCGAGATACCGCGACAACCTCCAGGTGTGTGTTTAAGACAGAAACGAGCTTCACGTCAGAAGTTCAACTTCCCTCCTGCAGTTCTTCTACTTCCTGATTACCTAATTTAAAAAAAAAATTAATAAATAAATAAATAACCCTGACCCTGATCTGCTTTGTGAATAAATATGTACGCAGATGACTTCTGACCTCGAATCCATACTGACTGTCAGGAAGCGGCGCAGTTCGGAAAATCTAGGACGACCGGGAAGCTGAACACAGCTCATATCTTTATCCAGGGAACGAGAGCCAAACACAACAACCACCATCTGTCCAACACTCCGTGTAAACAGGTCCAGATCGCACACCAAACACGGTCCAAAAACGCGCTGAAATCCAAAACTGAGGAAACTGGGGCATGGAACTCAAGAGAACACACACACACACACACACACACACACGCTGATTATTATCTCGAAAGACTTCACAGCTGCACGCTACACCTCCTTGAACGAGAGGAAACTAGAAGCCAAACAGATGTTCACAGCACAACGGATCTCGACCCGTCACGCCGAGTTATTCTGAAAAGCGCATAATGAACTACAACTGATTAATATTCATGTTCATATTAATATTCATGTTGATGCCACTAAATAACAACAGGTTTGTTGGTTATAATCATGGGCTTGTGACTGAAACTAAGACGTGCTTTAAGACAGAGGATACATCAGTGAATAAGGAGCTGAAGTATTGTTATACGCTCCCCGGACACTTTATTAGGAACACCCAGGATACACTACCGTTCAAAAGTTTGGGGTCACCCAGACAATTTTGTGTTTCCCATGAAAAGTCGCACTTTTATTTCCCACCATAAGTTGTAAAATGAATAGAAAATATAGTCGAGACATTTTTCTGGCCATTTTGAGCATTTAATCGACCCCACAAATGGGATGCTCCAGAAACTCA